>VDFB02000015.1:363426592-363987892 GCA_007258455.2 Sequoia sempervirens
CCAATATAAATTAAGCTTTACTTTGAATTTAATAAGTAGTTATTATTCATTTTCTATTCAAATTATGACTAAAGTACTGATTGATAGGCTAATTGAAAAACATATATAGCTTTCAAATGGTATCACATTTTTTGAATCCAAAACATGCATCACATTCTATGCTTCACATACTATAGGATCAAAAAAATAAAAATTGAATTTCATGAAGTTTTGACAAAGTTAAGGTGGTCAGACATATGAGTTTTTTATATTTTTAAAAGTTGTAATAAAAAATTCATAATTAATTATTTACTTGGAAAAACATTACAAAAAAATATGCATCACATTGGGACATGAGTACTCTACTTATATCTAAAATCTTATAAAAAAATATTATCATTTTATTGTGGTTAGGGTGGTCAGATAGACACCTACTTCTTATTTTTTCCATGAAATTTAAGTACTACTGCATTGAAATTCCAAATTTTCACCAAATAGATTTTTTTTTTAAACAAACCTAGTAGTTTAGAAACTACATTCAATTTGCTACAAATTCTGTTCTTACATATTTTTGAAATAATATAGATAAATTATTGAAATTTTTACATCAAGTTTCCTAACTCTAATTTTTCTGAATTTTTTGCCACTTAAGGGCCTTTTTTTTCCATGATGATTCTGCACATACCCCAAATCTCTAGTTGTTCGCATTGTCTTATTGTTTGGAGAAATTCAAGTGGGGATTCAATAAGTAGTATCTTTTGAACCTAGGATGCTAAATTCTTGTGAGTCAGTTTAAAAATTTTATTGGTTCCAAAACATTGCAAACAAACATCAACAAAGTCTTTTCAAAATTTCAAACCCTTTGGTTTAAGTATGGATACCCTTTGACAAAACCTTGATATTAATATTTGTCTTATGAATTTATTCTTAGAGACTTTTAAATATTTTGGTTTACATCTCAATCCATATTTTCCAATGTTAACATAGGAAACTATGGCTGAACAACCATATGATTTTCACAAAATGGACCTTATGGAATTGATGATGTTTTTGACATAGACATTTAGTTTGAAATTAATCAAGACAAGTGTTTGTCGTAAAATAAACTCACTTAAGCAAGATAAATTGACAAATTGAACCCCACATGAGCATTTGGTGTCCGATCGCTCTGATTGAACAACCTAACCTTATTCCCGCTATCATGTAAGGAAAAAAATGAAAAACATTGAGTCCAAAATTATTGAGTTCCATTATCCAAAAACATTGAGCTTCACTTTACCAAAATCATTGAGTTCTTGGAGTATTATCACTTTATGGGTATAGCATTTTTCTCACTACCTTGGTCTTGCAAAACAAAGGTTCATTCTATGTCAACATTGGGTCAAAAATTTTATCCACCCCTTCATCAAATTTCATCCTTCACTTCACCAAAATTTGCAAACTTTTGAACACACCAACACTTTGGACTTAGACATCAATCAAACAAAACCCTAACTTAACTACTTTATATGTGAAATGAATCCTTTTCCATGCACTTAGTTAAGTTAGTCATCATCTTTGAACTAATTTATCTTGAAGGTCATGAGTCTATCCTAAATATTTCCAAGTTCATAAACATCCTCTATCCAAACATCAAAAAATCAAACCTTCTAAGTCAAAAGCGTTGTCCCAAAACATTTGCAAAGATCGCTTCCCATATCATTCACCTTTTCAATCTCCCATTATCACCATTTCTCCAAAAATACTTAGAGCATCTCTTTTACCTAGAGTTGAGTGAACTAGAGAGTTCAAGCATTACAAATATCAACACAACTCTCCCATAGGTGACCCACAAGATCACCACACAAGAGAATCATGGAGAAAACCAAAGTCTCATCTACCATCAGTGATAGCAACCCTCAAGAATTTGATCCATGAGGTCATTCTACCCCTACACAAAAAATCCAAGATCCGGTAGGACCATATGAGGTAGAATATGTCACAAAAAACCCACTTCAACTTACTAAAGAGGAACTCCTTGAGTATGAACAAAACCATCCAAATTTTCTCACGCAAAATTTGACACTAGGATTAACCCAATCTATGATTCAACCAATTCCACCCCTTGTGCCAAGTCAACCCTTAAAATCTAGTCTTACAACTAGGCTAGGAACCAACCTTGGTCTCACTTCATGTCCAGGAACAAACACAACTTTGGGTATTCAAAAAATGACCATTCCATTAACTGCCAAGCTTCCCCAAAACACAATTTGGACACCAACATGTGGCAAACCACTTACATTCCATGATGCCGCAACAACCTTGACATTTCAAGTGCAACCATCTTCATACATCACCAAAAATACTCCAAGTATGTCTATCATTACACAAGGTAATGTGAACCAAGTGCCTCAAGTAGGACAACAAGGGAAAGTTAACACTCTCATACAAAGTCAACCCTTGACAAGTGGCTCCAACAACCCCATTGACACATCAAAACAAGTGGTTACCTAAGCTACCCAAGTCAATCCACCATCCACATCAAACCAATCCATCACCAACCCAGATAAAAAAAACACCTTGGTTACGAATCCCATCAACCAAGGTAATACCTTGATCCCACCTCAAATATAGTAAGGAAATCCTCAAGACATCGTTAAGGAAAAAAAATTAATCAATAGAATCAAGGCCCTTATATGTCTTTACCATCATAATATCTAATGGCATCATCATCTTTCCCCATGGTCCCTCTCACCATGCAAAAAAAAATGGGACCTCAAACCTACAATCCTCCATCTCAATCCACCATCTTGCAAGGAATTTTGAACCAAGGGAACCCCCAACCTCTCATCAAAAACCCGCAACCCACACAAAACATAAACACCCAAAACCCATTGTAGATGTCCCAACAACCAACTGATCCTACATTGCAAGCACATGCCTTAGCCTTACATCAAGAACAAAGGGTTTATTGACAAACCATCCAACAATAACAAGAAGAAGAAACCTTAGCAACACAACAATAGTAGAAACAACAACAAGAAACCTTAGCAGCATAGCAAGTAGCCTTAGCAACACAACAATAACAACAACAACAACACCAACATTAGCAACACAATAACAATAACAAACTCAACAAGCCACCTTAGCAGTGCAGCAACAACAACAAGCCTAACAAGACACCTTAGCCACACAACAAAAAGCTCAATAAAAACAATCGCAACAACTAGCATTACTTGCTCAGCAATATGCCCAACAACAACAACAGGGTCTATATTATAACCCTCAACAAAAAATCATCAACCCAAGCATGCTAGGAACATATGCTTCTACACCATCATCACCTTACAACACCTCATCATATTAGAATCCCACTTACACTTCATCCACCATCCCGTAATACACAACATATGTTCCTCCACCAAACCCACAAGATGATGTAGCATCACAACTTAAGGAATTATCACAAGAAATGCAAGATTTTCAAATGGGAAAGATGAAGAAGCCCCATACACAACAAAACATATATCCTTATCAATTTGATTGAAACAATGCAATGGTACCTTTTCCTCCCAGATTTGAGGTCTCCAAATTTGATAAATACAAAGGGAGAGGACATATTGTGGACCATGTCAAGGAATTCAATGTCATGTGCATGGAAGTGGCTTATAATGATTCCTAACTAATGCGCCTGTTCCCATGAAGTTTAACTGGTCCTACCATGGATTGGTTTTCATAGTTACTTCCAAACATCAAAACCTTCCAAGAAATCATCGATAGATTCATAGATCACTTCTCCTTTAATCTTGACATGGATGTGAGCTTAGAAGAGTTATACACACTAAAGAAAAACAAAGGAGAATCCTTTGCTAATTTACTATAAAGGTGGAGGAAAAGAGGTAGTACAAGCAAGTGGACCATTCCCAATGAACAACAAGTGGGAATCTTCATTATAGGAAATGTCGATCTAGATCTATCCTTCCTCTTGAAGATGCAGTGTATTACCACTTACAACGAGCTTCTCCCTAGGGCCCTTAACATTGAGAGAGCTCTAATCGCACAAGGGAACACACAAGTGTATACAGACAACTGCCCATCCACTAGTTTTAATGACAAGCCCCGCTATTGGGCCAAGAAAAAAAATGTTACTAGTGATGGTGTTGTTGATGGAAAGGTGGTCTTAACTACTCCTAGACAATAAAACACCCAAACCATGAACACACAAAAACCATACACATCACTGTAAAACAATCAAACAACAATCAATGCTGCAAACACTCAATGTGGACAACAAAGAACAAACAATGCTCCTAAATGAAAATTCACTTCCTTAGGGGAACCTATGGAGGATGTGTTGAAGAGGTTGATACAGTCTAATCTTATCACACTCCTAGATTTCTCAAACTATCAAGAGCCACAAGTCAAACCTCGTAGCTATAGAGAAGATCATTTTTGTGAATTTCATCGATACAAAGGTCATAACACACAATTTTTTTTCAGACGCAAACATCTAATAGAAGATCTTATTGAACAAGGAGACATTCATGTTGATAAAAAACTTGGAATGAAAATCTGAAAATTTACACAAACCCTATTCTTGATCATACAAAAGAAAAACATTTAGGAATTGCATCAACCTCAAAAAATGTAAACAATACTCATGATACCATGGCGGGACATATTTATTTATCACAACATGAGGAATCAGACACATATCAAGATACTATTTTAAAACAAAGTCCAAACCCATCAACAATTTTTAGCACTATTTTATACCATAATGACATCAAGTGGATATCATATTGTGATATCTTTCCCACATATGACTCAATGATTGGGCATGTTGAAGAGTTCTAAATGAGCCAAAAATATCCCTAATTGCACCCATACCCACAAAATGTTGTGAAGAGTCTTTTACTGATGATATATCATCCACCCAAAGATCATGTCAAGAGGAGGCTCTTGAGGATAACAAAAGTTACTTTGAATCAAGTTGGGATCAAGAACTCCTATCCCCATAGTTTCATCAAGAGCTAAGTGACATCTTCCAAACTATTTTAATCTCTAAATATGTCCTCGATATCACCCCTGAGACATTTATTTTGGGTGGACATATAGACATTTGTCATCCAAAACATGAGTCTCCCCATCTTGATATTCATACACAAAAGCAAGCAATGATCGAGATTCTTGATTCTTATAGTAATTGTGCATCATCGACATCTTTTGAGTTAGCATCAACATCTTCTGAAGTAGTATCAACATAAAATAATGTCATAGAACTAGAGAAAATAGTTTATATTCTTGAACAATAGGAACCCATAACAACATCATGTGTTCACGACAAGTCATATTCAATGGCTATGGATCAAAGGATAAATTATTAGGGAAAAGGATTAGGTATTGATAATATCTTCATAACACCAAGGGAAATATTGTCTACATCAAGCATCAACATATGGGGCACAAAGGATTCTTATGATGAAAATTAAGTCAATGCTACAACTAGCCGTATCATGAGTTGGCATTCACCCATCATCTCATACATAAATTGGGACCAACATAAAAAGAAGAATTCCTATCAAAGTAAGGTGAAGATCATTAAAGAAAAGGAAGCAGTAATGCAAAAGGGACAAAACAAATATAAATGGACACCAAAGAAAAATAAAGAAAATCATCTCTCCAAAACTTCGCTAGTAAAAGAAACTATGGGGAAAAATAAAAAAGGAAAATATATCCATCAAAAGAGTCCTTAAATACAAAAGCAAGATTCTCAAGCAAGGAACAAAGTATATCCAATGGGTGGTCCTAATTCCATGAAAATCTCCATTCCCACGCATTATTGCTCATCTTCCCAAGTTTGGAGAGTCAAAGGTTCCAAACTATCAACCAATCCATTTCATATTCCTTCATACATTTCATCATACACTCCATTCAAAATATCCAATCCTCGCATTGACCGTGTTTTGGTAACTACCCTTCATCATAAGGATTTTGAAGGAACTTTATCGCAATGTGCACACATAGAAAATGTTAATTCTAGTATCCACAAGGCATATCAAAGTTCTTCAAGGTTGCATTCAAGTGCTCGTAACTTAGCAAAGAAGCTTTTTTAAGCAGGATATCACTGGCACGTTATGATAGTGGCATCTACATCAGTTCCACTAGGTGGTTCAACATGATGGTAAAAGTTCCAAATATCAAAGATATAAAAAAATTAAGAAAATAGTAAAAATAAAATTCACCCTTCAGTGAAAATCACTATGGTGGCACTTTGGGAAAATACCATGATGAAAACCTAGAAAATAGGTGTCATGAGTAGAATCAAGCATCTATACAATCCTTCTCAAATAGAAGCATCTCATCCTTATCATGATAAATCCAATGTTCCCTCCATCCATCTAATCCAGATTCATCCAGATATTCCACTTTATCTTATTCTTGAGAAAGATTTAGCGTATACTTTAACTCTACTCATGGAATTTTTTTGAAAGACTCTTTACCACTTTATCTCGTGAAGTACCATAGCTCATATCTAGCATGATAAAACTCTGCCAAACTCTTCGCATATACATTACCTATCTTGATTTGTTCATTGATCTATGAAACATTGCTAGACACTAGGGGTAGGTTATTTCACTCTTATTTTTGAATAAATCTTGATCCATGTCTTATATCTCACAACGTGACATCAACATCATGATCTAGGTATCGTTTGCCTCAAAATCTCATCGAAAATCCAAAAACACTTGCAAAACCCATCAAAATCCAAAAACATTTGAAATCCTATACAACTAAAATCCAAAAACATTTAGAAAATTGTAAAGTCAAAATCCAAAACATCCAAAACACATCAAAATACCTAAATATGTCAAAACATCAAAAATCCAAAAACAAAACCTTGTCAAACTATGGGTCTCTGAGCTTGAACATAGGTAAGGCCATCATTGATGTGCCCCCGAAACACCCTAGGTCAGTCCTTTAGGAGTCCATCATAATAAACTGACATTCCATCAACTATTCATATCCCATCTTCAATAAGTCATGCTAGTTGAACTACATGGTCTCTGTGTGTATTTAACATAGGCAAGGCTAATCATTGATCAACCCTCGAGACCCCTAGGATAGGTCTTTTGGGTTAGCTTCTTGGTCAAAACTCAGAAAACCCCTAAACATTCAAATATCTCAAAAAACATTCAAATATCTCAGAAAACACAAACATTTGAAAATGAAAAACCCCAAAACATTAGAAAACAGTCAAAAGACCTAAACAGCATCAAAGATCTTAGAGAAAAACCCTAAACAACCTCATATAACTAAAAACAAAAAGATTCACATAAACCTTTCAAAAAGACCAAAAACAACCTCAAAACATTTTTAAAAATACCAAAAAAATTGAAATATTCTAAAAAATCCAAAACCATCCATCCCATTTCGCTTTCAATTGCAATAAACCTTCACCCGTAATAAATCAATCATCATCTTCAACCTTTGGAAAAGCAAGTAGAAATCAAGAATCACAAGTAGTAAAGTGAGAACTTAATTGTCAAAATCTAAAGTCTAGATCATAGGTAAATGCATCAATGAAGTTTGTATCAATGGCTTATCAAACACCATCATCCTAATGAAACCCTTGATCAACATGTCCTAGGATGTATCCTTCCTATGATGGACATCAACATCAGAAATCACCTTAGCTAAGTTAAAATGGAAAGAGATATAGATAACATTGACTATCTATATTTGATATTTTCTTATGATTTATCTTAATGACCCATTTCGAGGACCTCTCAATGATGTCTATCAAAAATATTTAGAGAGAAAGGAATGGGGCATCGATCATTATATTTTGTTTGCTGTGCTTGTCAGTATTCTTGTAAAATAATCTTGGTGCATACTTGCTTAGTTGTGTGTAGGGAGGTTGTTTGGTGTAGATTGTTGACTATTGTGTATGGTTTGGTTAGATGTATTCTAAGCTTCTAACTTACATTCCAACGAGGTTTTCATATGTCAAGATGTGAACAAGAACTATCCTATCTATTTGTAGAGTCAAATTTGATTACACTAGATACAACGCCATCCTAGTTATTAATACCTTGATGCATCGTATCTATGTCTTATATCAAACAATAAGGAATGATGAAAAATCCCAATCCCAAGATATGAGAAAATCATCATCATGCATTTCTCATCACCATCTCTAATAAAGTCTTGGTGGATCATATAATTGTTGGATCTTTTGAATCAATCATCAAAATCAATGGTCATTCATCTTGTCTCTTCTATTTTCTCTCTGTGCTAACCTAGTATCATGATAGTAAGAAAAAACATCATCAATGCATCCATCCCGCATCCAAAAATCATCAACATGCATACACCTATCATAATCACAACATATCATAAAACATACATCCTACATCATCATTATCATTTAAGTTACGACGAATAATATAGATTTTTTATTCTAAGCATCTTAAATCATTGCACACATATCATTACCATACATCGCATTATCACATCATAAGCATAAAAATATGCATTATATCCATACATACATCCATTTGCATACATCATCATCTCATAAAACTAGAAAAGAAAATACACAAAAGAAATGCATCCATATCATTTGCATAACCATAACCTCTGCATATCATATCATCCATCGCATAACATGTCATGAAAAGATACTGAAAAAGAAATGCATCCATTCATTACATTGCATCCACACATGATCATAATGCATCATATCACATCAAATCATATCATATCAAAGTTCATCCATACATTCATAAGCATGAAATAAAAGATCATATCACATATCATAAATCCATACCATATCATATACATATCAAAAAATGGTAACTGTCATAATACAATATTTGAATTAGTGCATGCATATCGATCAAAAGTACAATATCCATGAGGCTATCAAAAAGGAGCCCATGAAAGTATATCTATATAAAATGATGAGGAAATAAAAAAAAGTGTCTATACAAGCAGGTTAGCCTAGATGTTTGCTCCCTTCACTAGGCTGTCTCTCTGGCTAATCCTAGGCTCAGGGATGTGCCCCACTCCTTTGTGAGAAATTTGTCTGCCTTAGTTCCTATGGGACAAATCGATGGTAATGCATGTGATAATAGGTTTCCTTAGTCACAACCTCTTTGTACAATCGGGTAGACATTTTCCACCCTTGGGTTGTAGCTATCATCGTCTCCAACTTTTGGTCCCACTCGACCTCCTGCACTAATTGCATCTCAATGATTTATGAGAGATGAGACTTGTGATCCCTCTTGATTGTCAATTCCTATATCTATTGTCTCACCCATTCTCTCTCAATAGTAATACAAAAAATAAACTAATGAGCCTGATACCTCTCACTTGTCACCCCTTGTAGCTACTGCTATAACTACTATATCTGTGCATCACAGGGATCTGGCCCTGGTGGTGGCTACTGCTGCATCAGTGGATATTGATGCTGATGCAATGGTGGTGCACCTAGGATCTATCCATCATGATGCTGGCCATCCTGGCCATCATGTCCTCAGCCCTATCCATCATCCAGTTGACCTCTTCCTTTGCCTATACCCCTCCCTCTCGATCTCCCTCATGGAGGTACACTTGTTGGATCTATCAATTGATGAGGGGGTACGAACCATGCATCATAAGCATGTGTCATATATGCATCCTCATGTCCCTGATCATAGTCCCAGGGCCTAGCAACCAACTATCGAAAATCCTCGACAACCTCATGGGTTGGGATCATAGGTCCCCATGCTATCTCACGAGCTGACCTGACAAAGATGGTGGTATACTAATTTTTTGATCATCAAATCTTGCGTCTCTCTGACAATATTATGGGAAATTTAATGAGTGGGGGATTGATTTGTGCCTCACTGAATACCTCTAGGATTTTTATACAAAGCTGGCTTTTCTCTAGGTTTTAGAGAAAAGGGTAGAAGGAAATGTAAACATAAAAAAAAATGGTGATATGCCAAATCTTTTACAAAATTTTAAACCCAATCTTTCCTATGAATGATATAATTAGAGATAGAACACCACAAGCCTTCATTATTAGGAAGATAATGAACGACAAAGGCTAACAACAAGCACAATGTAGTCTTTCAAATCTCCCTACAGTCAACATTCATTAAGGTATGATCAAACATAAAGATTTCTAAGGTTAATAGAAAAACATTTAGAAATTGCATAAACCCTCTCTCTTCATACAACATAATATAAAAAAACAACCCTTTAGAAAAATAGAGAAGTCCACAGACATAATCCAATTTTCACAAGTTATTATCCTACTATATAAGCCCACATCATGGAAATCAACAACTTAAAATATTTGAATTCAGGTTGACACAGTGTTTTATTCACAATGAAAGCATGAAGAAGGAAAACTTGATAAAGGCCATACATGCATAGTCTCAAAGATTTCTTCCAAATAGTTCATGCTTAAATATCAAATGAAATTTTAAAAAAATGTTAGATGAAAATCCAATAATAGTTTGAGCATAAAAAATAACATGCTAGAGAAAAGAATTTTTGCAACTCTACTTCTGAAAATAGTTCTATAACCTAAGAAAAATAAAGAAACTTTTCCTCAACAAAGGAAACTAAAACTTGGAACCAACCCTTCATTGTGTCACCGCCTCTCATTTATAGCTGCAGAAAGAAGAAACTGCCACCACAACACAAAAGTAATTGCTACTAGATGTTGGAATTTTATAGCACATGATCTGATCATAAATCTTTCGTTAGGTCACAATAGTATTTTCCCATCAATTATAACTGCCACATTAATGCTCTTTAGATATTTAGCAAAGATAGTTATCTGAAAATGATCAAACCTTGGAAAGTAGCTTGGAAAAAGTCTAGTTGACCAGTCACATAACCCAATGGAACCGATTCAAATCTTCTATCCTGAAAACCAAAAGCGGCCAACAAGCTCTGACAAAATCCCAAAAGAGATTGCTTCATAAAAGTGCTAACTACTTGCAATGAAGAGATGATGTGTCAAACAAGAAAAAATTCTTAGACTCGTGAATATGGCTCCATCAGAAAATCTCATATGGCTGACATGTGTCCCAAATCTCTCCTGAAAATAAGGCAAAAAATGAAAGTTGTGTAGCCACCACGTGGCACATTGCGCACCTTTCCAATGAATTTACTCGAGCGCAGACATATTCGAAGCCAAAAACATATTCAAGTCGAAAATGAAAAATGATCAAGGAAAAAATGGTTTAGAATTCTGGTGACTCACAGGGGGCCTTCACTTGTGGAGGCATGAACCTAGGCCTCTGGTAATTCTTGGAGTTTGAGGAAAGTGGAATGCAGCGCCTCCCAATATACATCATTCGGTTGGATGAGAGTGCAAATGAGTCTATATGCTTGCTCCAACTCAAAAACTTCCTTGAAAGAAACAAATCCTCATCTGAAATAAATCGCCCCAAGGTGATAATAGAGTGAAGAAAGAGGGAAGATCTCATACTTAATATCATCAGTTGTGGGCTTTGTGCTTGAACCTGAGAATTCTATAGAAGTTTGGACCTTATGTCAGATCGCATCCATGACCTGCCCAACTGTTAGTACATCTCCATCCGATGAAAGAAGAAGAGGGAGCCCCAAGTTAACTAGGAAACCTAAGTCCTTGATTTCATTGACCTACTTCTTCAACAATGTCTGACAATCCTTGCACCTTGCTGTGATCTTGTGGTAGTGGAAAATCTCATTTGCTTTGATGGAGGTGACTCTTCAATCAAGAATCCATACACTTTTTAGGGCCTCATCAGTGGCTACACACAACTTGGAAATAAAGTTTTGTGATTTTGCTAGTTAGGGAGTACATATCTACATAAATTGATTAGCCATTGGGCCAACCTTCACATTTAATTTATGAACATCCCTTAAGAATTGTAAAACATGCTCGAGAATGGAAACAACAACTGTGATCCACTCCTATTGTGTAGATATTAGCTTCTTCAATATCAAGAGGGTCCCACACCCTTGTGCAACATCTAGCTCTTGATTGAATTGAGCCTCTCTTACTCTTGTGTTTTCCTCCATTTGACTTCTCTCTCTGAGGGTATTCGTCAGTTTCGAGCTTAGCCTTCTGATCTCTTGTTTGGAACTTTCTGCTTTCACATGGGCCTTATGAAGATCATCAAAAGCTTGAGATCAGACACCATCTAGCTTTCTTCTTATATTTTCTTGAGCGTGCTGGTACTTTACATTCGTTTGGCAGTCAGTAACCAATTGAACTTTCAATTTCAATTTCAACATATAGCTGAATCTGTTCACCCTGGGCCTCCATGAGAAAATTGGATCTCTCCTTGCTGACTATATATTTTCCTTATGTGGGCCATCTCGACATCTCTAGTCTGGATCTCTTTCTACTACCTGCTCACTGTTTCCTTTACATTTACCAACTCTGCCTCATGCTTCTTCAACTTTCTGTCTAGCCTCTCATAGTCCGCATATACCACTTTCTGGGTGGACTTAGCTATGACCACTTTGTCATGCAAGCAAGTTTCATTCAAATCCAGACCCGTGGATATGATGTCATAATCCTCCATCTGCATTTTCCCCTTGAGCTTGGAAACAAGTGGCTTCATGGTAGTGATCAACATAGAGTTTTTCTCTTCATTGAAGCAAGCTTCAATCTTCTTGGTAGCTAGCAATGCAACATTCTTTAACAGTCATTTTTGCTTTCTAACTTGTCTTTCCTTCTTGGTTGCAAAAAATTCTCTTGAAGACTCTGAGGGGTATCGATGCTTTGTGTTGCAATGGAAGCACCAGGAGGGAGACCAAAAAGGGTGATAGAAGGGGAAACTTCAAATGTATGAGCATGTGAGGAAGAAAAATGGAGCATTATCATGGAAAAAGGTGGGATACGAAATTGAGTTTGGTTAGGGGAGAAAGTAGTTGGGCTAAAAAGAGAAATGAGTAGAAGGAGATGTGCCTTCCTAGAAGCAAATGGACCAGGAGTGACGGGAAACATGGAAGCTTCTAATCTTTCAATGGGGGCCCTTGATAGGACAATCAAAGAATCAATAGCGGCCGAAGCAGATGATGCTTGTTCAACATGCGGGGCTACTTCAAAAGATTCATTCAAAATGGAAAGGGGTGTATTCAAGACTATTAGCTCAGGGTCTCAGGACAGAGGATTCCTTTCCATGGGAAGGGGCAGAGAAGTAACGAAAGATGTAGAGGTAGGAAGAAGTGAGGGATTAAAACTTACCTGGGTCGCAATGGTCTAAACATTTTGTAGGATAGACTCTGCTTCTTCTTCTTCTTGGGCCGACGCATTAGGTGCACCTAGATCTTGGAGTCATCTTCTTTTTGCATGACTGGAACTAGTATGTTTTGATCCTCTGGTGGTTGACCCTTCCAAAACTTGGCCTTCAACAACCGCAATAGATCCTCTTGCGGGCCATCAGGTCCTTTTTCATATGCTTCAGGCACTGGTGAAGGGCATGACTTGTGAGTCCCTTTGCCTCGAGCCTCTTTGACTATCAGGTTCCCGAGGATGAGAAGTACAACATAAAATTTTCTCTTCTTCAATCTCATGACTGATCGAGTTGGGTTGCTATTGTCGGAGTCACCCTCTTGATCATAAATTTTCTCAAACCTTTCATCGTGTGGCTAAAAGTCTTCGAACAGGGTATTGGGGCATTTCATCTCTTGTTAGGATCTCAAGAAGTCTACCTTCTTTCTTTCCAACCATCCCTTGCACTTCAACTATGTGTTGAGGGATTTCCCATTAGAATGTTCTTTTGATACTTCGCTTGTAGCACATAGAAATTTAGCCATTTTGGTCACTTGGGTGGAATGCGAACCCAGTCAATATATACCTTTGACATTTCTTGAGTCAGATTCTTCCTCTCAAAATACTCTTGACTCTCATGTTTTAAAGTGAAGTGATTTCTCAAGTTGTAGTCCCACTTATCACAAATTAGGACTAAGCCCAAGGCAGCTACTATATTTGTGATCTTACCCTTGGCCTTCTGATTGTTCAGCATTACCTAACTATTGGAAATTGTGAGTGGAAGTGAATATATATTTGTTTTGTTTCTTCTAGCGCCATAGACATTGTCAAAAAAGGTTACCCGATGACATGCCTCCAATGCAAAAACTATGTCCATTACAAAATTTGGGAGTCAGAAAGGAACCTTCCCTAACAAAACCATGAAATTTTATGAATGTAAAATCCTCTCTAAAGAAATAATCCATTGGGGTTAGCAAGTTTTCCATCCATTGTGAGACCTCAAGAGATAAATGGCCCATAGGGCATGACAACAAATCTTGAAGCAGTGGCCTTAAAAAATGATCTAGAAAATAGTAATAATCCCTTATTTTCAAAAGTACATGGGTCCATACAAAAACTAGCTAACAACAACCTTTTACATCTAACCTAGACACTGGTATATTTTTCTCGAGCAACTCAAAATTCTGATGCAAAATGAAGTGGTCCAAGAAAGAAGAATACCTGAATTTAGACTCAGTATTGTACTTCTTCAATTGTTCTAGCATGTTTTTGGCTATTATATCGACAAAATCATAATATTTTTGGTTCTTCTCTCTTTTAAGCACAAAAGCCAGGCCCATCTAAAAAGGATGGACTTCCTCATCATCCTCAAGGCCGAAAACCCAAGCCAACATTGAGAATACAAACTATGTGTCTTTCTTGAATTTTCTGCGTGAAAGAGGAAAATAAAGATGACCCTTCTCTGGCCTTTCCTTTGCTTCTTCCTCATAAAACTTGTTTTCCTAGCCATTTCTTCCTAAAAAATGTCCATTTTTCTTCATCAAATTTTTTGGCACCATAGGTCATAGGGATACACAACATATCTCATATGGCTTCAACATAAATGGTAACCTTGATCCTATTACCCTCAATGGTTCCTATCCTTTTGTTGAATCTTCTGGAAAATGCATCAACTAGCTCCAAGAATGGGTGTATGACAAATAGTATGAACTATGGCAGACCACAATTCTAGAGTCAAAACATGAAACCCTTAGATGACTCATGTTCTTTCATTCTTTGAAATGAACCCTCCCTAAAACTTTTAGGGATAACTGACAACTTGGGTTCGAACACATTGTTAGTGACATCCTACACCACCTCCCTTGGGATGCGTCTATTTGGCTGCACCTTTTTATGGAACTCGAATGACCATTCCTTAGGCACTGGAGCATTGGTGAATGAGTTTTTCCAAAAGATATCAACATAACTAGGCCTTTTGCTTGAGGCTACAACCTTTCTACTAGATGTTGATGGCTCCACCATGGCTGTATTAGGAAGTTGCAGAGATTTTCCTTAATGAAAGAGACCACTTGCCTATTGATTCTTTAGAAAAATCTACTTTTGAGTACAATTAATTTCCTTGTGAAATCATGTAGTTAATACTACGCCATTACTGCTGGTCCATTAAATGTTACCACCGAGGTGATACGTGTGGAATTGAGATCCGTATCACTTAGGAATGCAGAGAATGTTGTGAGAATGGAATTAGTACATTCTCCCCACTGCCTCTTTCACAAATAAACTCATTGCATTGAAACATGTACGTTTAGCTAAAAGAAATGTGTTAAAGTAATGCAAAGTACTTTTGAAAAGACATGCCCATGAATTTGTCAAAAATTAGCACGTTAATCCATGTCTTTTCACATAAGTAAGCTGGTTGTTGCTAATGATGGCAAAGGACACATGTTAACAATCAACATACAAGAGAATTTACTCCCAACACCCAAATTTATTTCTTACGACCTCCTGTCAGATCCTTCGTATGATTTATCTACCTTCCTCCAATTTTCTTTGATATTTAACCGTTGTCGTCCGACCAAAAATGGACCTTCCATTGGTTGGGTTTGCTGGCTTATCTTTTGTATATATAGCTATGCCACCTTATTGCAACATTCATTTGAAAAATATAGCCTTTAAGTTTATCAAGCTTTTTTCATTGTCTCCCATTCCACCACAATTTGTTGCTTTCTCAGAATGTCGGCTGGCCTAGGCACTCCTATTTGGCTTCTCCCATGGAGGCCACAATATTGCTTTGTGGGAGAGGCCACTAGTGATAGAATTAAGCACTTGGTGAAGAAATGTAAATGCCTTTCCTTGGGTGCATTTAGATGGGTAGTTAGCCAGGACTTCATTGACAATGAGAACTAGCTCTGGAGTAACTGGGTATGTGCAGGATCATCATGGAAAAAATAGGCAGGTTAAGTGACAAAAAAATTAGAACAATCAGAGTTAAGCAACTTGATGTAAAAATTTGAATAAGTTATCTAGATATTATTTCAAATATATGTAAGAATAGAATCTGTAGCAATTTGAATTTAGTTTCTAAACTACTAGGTTTATTTAAAAAAAAAAATCTATTTGGTGAAAATTTGAAATTTCAGTGTAGTAGTACTTAAATTTCAGGAAAAAAATAAGAAGTAGATGTTTGTCTTACCATGCTAACCACAATAAAATGATAATATTTTTTTATAATATTTTAGATATAAGTAGAGGACTCATGTTTGGATGTGATGCATATTTTTTTTGTAATTTTTTTCCAAGTAAATAATTAATTATGAATTTTTTATTACAACTTCTAAAAAATATAAAAAATCATGTGTTTGACCACCTTAACTTGGTCAAAGCTTCATGAAATTCAATTTTATTTATTTTTAATTCTATAGTATGCAAAGCATAGAATGTGACACATGTTTCATATTCAAAAAATGTGATATCGTTTGAAAGCTATAAATGTTTTTTAATCATCCTATCAATCAAGACTTTAGTCATAATTCAAATAGAAAATGAATAATAATTATTTATTAAATTCAAAGTAAAGAATAATTTATATTGGTGGAAAGTTGAGAATCTCCTTTAAAACCCTTTTCGTTTCATCAATTTTGAGGAAAAAAAAGTCATTAGCCACATACCCTACACATACCCATCATATCGCCACTTGACCCATCATGATCCTGCACATACCCAATTGTAATGTTCTTTCCCACTTTGTCACCTCCTTGCTTGACCTGAACATGGCCAAACCCATAATAATTGAATCATGTCACCAGATGTTCAATGTTGCATTGATGGAAGGGCTTGGCAAGGTAGTGCAAGTGGCTATCCCTAGTGTTGGCATTCTGAGCACCATGGATCTTTGTACACACATGGACTATGGGATAGATGTACCCTGGTTTCCCTTTCTTTCTAACTTTTGCACAATGGACCTTGAGATGCATTGCTCACGTCTTCTCAACCAATGACCATCTACTTGCTACAAAAGTACAACATGGAGCATGTTCTGGGGCTTGCTTGGAGGAAGCACTTCGAGTTTCTAGTGCAGAGTTGCGGTGACTAGGCCTTTGATCTGCACTATGTGGAGTCTACGTGTGTTGTTTTTTCACCCCCTTTTTGCGTTTTGATAGAGAAGAAGAAGGAAAACCCAATGATGAGCCCTTTTGGCTTCATGGACAATGGCTGGAGGCTTATCTTTACTATTTTTTCACATTGCCTCCTTTTTGCATCTTTTTGCTTTGTAACTCTTTTTGGGTTTGCTCGAGAGAGCCTTACGTTTAAATATGAGCATTAGGATTGTATTACATTGTAAATTTTTGATGAATATAATATAATACAAAGCTTTTTCTTCTTCTGTGTTATTCTAAATGGCTTATTCTCAAAATTTAGAATGTATTTACAAAAAATTTACATAGGGTACATAACTGTTAAAATTTTAAACAACCGTGTGCTTTAGTGGAATAATTTTAGATAAATAATGTTCACGGGTATATCTAAAGTGTTACGTTGCATATCTTCAAGTTCATATGCATTATTCTCCTTGTACACACTAATTCAGAAGGTTCTCTTCCATTGGGATTCAAATTTTTTGTGTGGCCCTGGTTTCACAGTGCACTCATTATACTTTAGCACTAGACTCCCTTCTTTGAATTCTGGGTTAGAAGTCTTTTTGTTGAACCATCGCTTCACTATTTTTTGGTGACCAATCTCATCTTCATATGATTTTTCTCTATCCTCCTCTAGTTTGAGGAGTTCAGGTAACCGTAACTCCATTCTGCCACTTTCATCAACCTCCAAGGCTTTCAGTTGTTGCAAGGTAGGAACTTCTATGGAAACAGGTAACACTACCTCTTTTTCGTACATCAATTTGTTCATAAGGGGAGGTCTTTAGGATTTTATTAGGAGTAATTTTTCCTTCCAAACGAGTAGCTCTCAGGTGCTTGTGCCAATGCCTTTGTCATTTTGATCGAATGCACTTGATTAACCTAATTAGGTTTTTGCTGGTCTACTCCGCTAACCCATTTCCTTGTGGGTAGTAGTTTGATGAAGTTTTAAGGTAAACCCCTTGTTTGATAGAAAAATACAATATCCTCAAACCTACAAAAGCTCAAGTATTGTAAGATATGATAGTTTTTGGTGAACCAAATCTGGTTACCCACTCTTTAAGGAAATTGACAATTTCACCCTCTGTGGCATTTTTTAGGGATATGACCTCTGTCCACCTTGTGAAGTAGTCAGTCACCATAAGAATCCACTTGTGGCCAATGCTAGAAATAGGATTTATCATTTTGATGAAATCCAAACCCCATTTAGCACAGGGATCCTCAATTACAATTGGACTTAGGGAAAAAGTGTAATGCCCCGCCACGCAACCCTAGGGGAAGTTGCAATTCACTAACCAAACACATCAATTTTTTTTTTTATTAAGAACATTAACATACAAGTTCACTATACTTTTCCAACATCTCCTAGGCTACGAGGTTGAGATTACTATAAACCCGCAAAACCACATACATGAAATGAATCATAACATCTAATTACTTAAGGAAATGAGAACACATACATTCCATGCAAGATAATTTACATCATAGAATATGAAATACCACTGGATTCCAATATTACAGTTTACAACATAATTACAAAACTCATTCCCCGAATGAGATAAATCCAATAATCAAAATTACATATTACAAATTCCACCTCGATCACAATGAGGGGTAATAAATACAATAACCAACTGAAAGGAAAAGGCATGAGAAGAAATTGATTCCCACGAGCTCTTCAAGTGGAATTCACAACCACACGAACAAGAAGAAGAACCAATGGATAAGATGCATGCCACCCGACCACGTGGAATCCAAAAGGTTCTACTCCCTCCGTGCTAGGAGATAGTAACAAGGAATTCCTACACAAGACCATCTACCACTAGACACGGCTAAACATATATGAACTGAAACAACTACAATCACAAGGTCACTTAACATCTACAAACACAATGCCACTTAACTATTACAATCACAATGACATTTAATCACTACAATCACAACATCACTTAACACGAGGTTACAATGCTTCTAAAGAACAATGATCGTGTACATCGCACAATAACGGATTAACTGTCGACATAGGAAGAGTGTCATGCATAAGTTGCCATGAGTTACCCTGGCTCAACCTTCCTAGGCTAGCGGACCCCCATCATGGGTTACCCTGGCATGCCTCTACTGGCCGTCGGACCCTCACGCAAGACTATATGTCCCATCTCATCTCGAGCCTTATTATTCACTTGCTTCATGAGAGAGGCATTCATTATCTTTATTAGTGTGTAAGATCCCCATAAATTCTTTTAAATTATCACTTAATTAAACTCTAGGTGAGTTACCCTGGTGCCCCTTTGTGTGCCATATCCCCACAAAGAGCCACTCTCCTATCGACAACACAACCACAAAAGGAACTAGATAACACGACCTCTCCAATCCAAGGAGGTAACAAAACAAGGAAACTCACTCCAAACACAGGAGGAAAACAAGGTCAAAACCCTCTCCAAACATTGGAGGAAACCAAAGTAAAAAACCCACTCCAAACATTGGAGGAAACCAAATACAAAAACCCACTCCTTCCAAAGGAGGTACAAATCATATTACCCTCTCCTATTCCCAAGGAGGCACAAATCCCCGTTCGTGAAAACTAGGTGATCTACATGGTGTAATTATGTACATTTTCCATGACACAAAAAAAGTTGACTTTCAAAAAGACAACCCACAACAGGATACAAATCCCCTATCTAGAAGACTTGAAACAATGACTCTATACTCCCAACATCGAGCAAGAACGAATAAACATTAAAAGCATTTCAAGCAATTAAATAAACTAATATTCGGATTTCCTAAATCAATTCAATCACAATATTCCTTCCTTGCATTTATCTAATCAAAACTCTAAATTTCATTCCACGTCATTGCAATAAATCAAAGTCATTCATTTATCCTTAGTTTCACAACCAATTCATAATCAACAATTTATTAACTAACATCATTTGACTAAAATAAAACTTTCATTGATTCTAAATTTCACAACTATAACTATAATCAAAACACTTAAATAATAAAGTCATTCAACTAACATTTAAATTAATTTACTTACTCTAAATTTCCTATTATTTTCATATTCAAAAACATTTAAATAAATCAAGGCATTTATCTTATTCAATAAAACCTATTTCACAATAAAATTCCTTATTCATTAAAATATATATAATATAAATTCCATTAAAAATATCTATTTAATCAAATATTTCAATCCTCTTAATCAAGCAATTTAATTACACTCTACAAATTATTATTTAAATAAATAGTATTTAAATATTATAATAATATTATATATATATAATATATTATATACTATACATATAATATAATACATAAATATATTATTATATATAAATATTAAAATATAATATTAAATAATAATTATAAAATAAATCATAAAAAACGCAATCCAAAGTTTCATTTGGAATGCCACGAAGCCCTTACCACCGCGGCCTGTGTGTTTAACACACAGTCTGTGGCCTTACCGCCGCGGCCTGTGTGTATAACACACAGTCTGTGGCCTTACCGCCGCGGCCTGTGTGTATAACACACAGTTCGTGGCCATTTCGGCCGCAGCCTGCATGTGTGGCGGAAGGGTTTGACCTCCCACCCCACAACAACAAAACAAAATTTAAATTTTTATTTATATATATATTTTTTAAAACCCTGCATTTGTCGATGGCAAAAATATAGGGTATTTTTTGGGTTTAACCCAAAATCAAAATTTTTCAAATATAACAAATATATATAAGCCTAGAGTTTGATTTCAAACTCAAATTGTGAAAATAATCCAAACCCATTTCATGAACATAAATTATTTTCAAAACAACAAAATGGGTTTCAAAATTTAAGCTTGAAATAGAGTTTTCTTTGATTTTCACCTTTTTTTTTGGAGTAAATTTCTTGTTTGGTTTCCATTTCCAAATCTAACTACAAGTTTGCAAGTTTGAGAGCATTTCAATGGATTTTCATTGAATCTAAAACTATATTTACAATCATTTAAATTCCATTCAAGATGAAACAAGAAGTAGAAGAAAGAATGATGGAACCTTGTGTTTTCTCCAAATTTGGAAGCTTTCAACAATGGAGAATTCCAAGCCCTCCTTCAATTCCACAATTTTAGCCACCTCCAAGCTCTCCACCCAAAATCCAATTCCAATTTCAAAAAAAAAAATGAATTACCTTATGCCATTTCTTCTCCAAATTTGTCAAAGCCCTAAAATGGACTCACCCACCAAAACTTATTGCTAAAAATGGAGATATTTTTATTTTTTATTTTTTAATTCTTTTAAAACAATTCATATTTCAAATGTAATTTGCATAATACCATTTAAAGATAAAAATCTATTTACAACCCCAAAGGCAATTAAATTTCTTTAACCAAATGAATTTAACAATTCACAAATAAAATTCTTTTCAACTTTTATTTCTAAAAGTAAAATATAAAGCATAATTCTAATTTTTTGACTTAATCCAAAAATCTAAAGATGTCAACCCAACCAAATTGGTTTAATTTATCACTATTAATTTAATTAGTCAATAAAATAAATCTAATTCAAAATTAGATTATTTTATTAATTAAATTAAATTAATTAATTAATCACTAATTTTCCAACATTTCAATAAGGCAAAACAATCATCATTTATAAGTTTCAAAAGCCATTTAATCACTTTTAACTTGCAATTTTAAATACAAAGCCAAGGAGGAAACTAACAACATAAAATAACTGAGCCCGACTACAAACCAGATGACACACAATGGCTAGGGTGATGGTTTGACACAGAAAACCTAGTTACTATCTCCCAATTGATACCGTTGGTCAAGGGACACACTCAGACCTATGAACCCAGGTGGAGTCGATGTCATGTACCTACATCCTGCACACAATACAAGTGTCGAAACATGCATATAATATATTAAAACACACCGTGAAGAGGAAATCGCGGAATCACAAGGTGCTCGCATGCGATTGATGTGATCTTATCCCCTTCACCAATATAATATCGCTAACTGACGCATCTAATCATTAATGATATAATCAAAGCATAAAGCATCGGTAATTCACATACATGCTAATTTAATCCATAACATGAAATAATAATAACATCAGAATAAAATATCATCACATCAAAATATAGTGTTTACAATGCTTAACAGGTAATGGTCAAAAGAAACCCAGTTCCAAAGTCAAAGCATAGTCAAACACAATCATAACAAGGAAGAACACAGCTGATCCAAAGAGCCAAAACGGAGGGGTGTTATATCCTCCCCTCCTAGGGTCAGGCTTACTCCTGGAAGCCTGCAAATACCCCTAGTTCAAGCTCATAAAAAAAAATAGACACATAAACAAGGGTTCCAAAAATTAAACCACTCCACACCTCAACATAAAACAACAACAACCCATGCTATAATCAACACAACTAAGCACACTGTCAATCTATACAAACCCACATGGTGAAGCAACTACCAACCAAAACTCCAAAACACATACCCATGGATTAACATACATGATACACATATGCACCAATACACATCACCAAAATTTCACACAAGGCCACACATAGTGCGATATCATTACAATGGTTACCCAAGACAAGGTATGCAACATTATCAGTTCAACACTCATTTAACATCTTGCATTTCGAATCCAGGTACAATAATTTAACTACTACAAGATTTCTTAAAACTCAACAATAAATTTGGGGACCATAGGCCTCACCAACACGATGCACCTATTATGCAATTATCCTTATCATGCAATTGTTTCGCTAATCCCTTTTCTCTAAAATTTTACTTACTGCAAAACGATTTTTTTTATTCATACTATACACTTTTCATAATTATGAATGCAACTTGGGGACTTAGGTCCTTTACCCAAGGTTCGATTTAATAAAACAATCCTTCATGGATACATAAACATTTTCCCATAAGATACAACATACCCTGGGTATCAATACCCCACACACTTAAGGATAGGAATTTCCGTTAATCCAATAGAAAGAGAGAGAGAAGTCAAGATATTTACAGTCCTCACATAGGCACGAATGTAATCATGGTTTCGTCATCACACCCACACTTTCACACAATGCATCAACCACATGAGAACACACACAAATCTCTATAACTAACCACATATTCATTCATTTCCTATTACCATATTCCATAATTCCATACAATATAGCACGCAAAAGCAACTCCAAAACCACATAGGGTCAATCAAGCAATCGCTTGCACAATGAGATAAAGCACAAGAAGACATGCAAGGGTGGACATAACAACAAAGTTGGTTGTCATCCACCACACACAACACACAAAATTCACACACTACACAATTGTCCATAATGCATTCTTCCAGTAGGAAGGATATCAGTGCATTGTACACTACAACGAGGGTCCTATCCCTTCCACTAGTTTCCTGCACCATTGGACCTACACCACGTAACAATAATTTCTGTGTAGCCAAGTCAAATCAACCCAAAAGGAAAACATAAACTAACGAACAAAGCACCTAGGTCAATGCCATGACTCATAATGCCTGGAGTATAACCTATGCAATTGACAACTTAATGGGTCCACATTATCCCAGAGTGCCCAGTGTTTAAAATTGGGCTCTGATACCATGTGTAATGCCCCACCATGCAACCCTAGGGGAAGTTGCAATTCACTAACCAGACACAACAATTTTTTTTTGATTAAGAACATTAACATACAAGTTCACTATACTTTGCCAACATCTCCTAGGCTACGAGGTTGAGATTACTATAAACCCACAAAACCACATACATGAAATGAATCATAACATCTAATTACTTAAGGAAATGAGAACGCATACATTCCATGCAAGATAATTTACATCATAGAATATGAAATACCACTGGATTCCAATATTACAGTTTACAACATAATTACAAAACTCATTCCCCGAATGAGATAAATCCAATAATCAAGATTACATATTACAAATTCCACCTCGATCATAATGAGGGGTAATAAATACAATAACCAACTGAAAGGAAAAGGCATGAGAAGAAACTGATTCCCATGAGCTCTTCAAGTGGAAATCACAACCACACGAACAAGAAGAAGAACCAATGGATAAGATGCACGCCACCCGACCACGTGGAATCCAAAAGGTTCTACTCCCTCTGTGCTAGGAGATAGTAACAGGGAATTCCTACACAAGACCATCTACCACTAGACACGGGCTAAACATATCTGAACTAAAACAACTACAATCACAAGGTCACTTAACATCTACAAACACAATGCCACTTAACTATTACAATCACAATGACATTAATCACTACAATCACAACATCACTTAACACGAGGTTACAATGCTTCCAAAGAACAATGATAGTGTACATCGCACAATAACGGATTAACTATTGACATAGGAAGAGTGTCATGCATAAATTTCCATGAGTTACCCTGGCTCAACCTTCCTAGGCTAGCGGACCCCCATCCTGGGTTACCCTAGCTTGCCTCTACTGGCCGCCGTACCCTCACGCAAGATTATACATCCCATCTCATCTCGAGCCTTATTATTCACTTGCTTCACAAGAGAGGCATTCATTATCTTTATTAGTGTGTAAGATCCCCATTAATTCTTTTAAATTATCACTTAATTAAACTCTAGGTGAGTTACCTTGGTGCCCCTTTGTGTGCCAGACCCCCACAAAGAGCCACTCTCCTATCGACAACACAACCACAAAAGGAACTAGATAACACGACCTCTCCAATCTAAGGAGGTAACAAAACAAGGAAACTCACTCCAAACACAGGAGGAAAACAAGGTCAAAACCCTCTCCAAACACTGGAGGAAACCAAAGTACAAAACCCACTCCAAACATTGGAGGAAATCAAATACAAAAACCCACTCCTTCCAAAGGAGGTACAAATCACATTACCCTCTCCTATTCCCAAGGAGGCACAAATCCCCATTCGTGAAAACTGGGTGATCCACATGGTGTAATTATGCACATTTTCCACGACACAACAAAAGTTGACTTTCATAAAGACAACCCACAACAAGATACAAATCCCCTATATGGAAGACTTCAAACAATGACTCTATACTCCCAACATCGAGCAAGAACGAATAAACATTAAAAGTATTTCAAGCAATTAAATAAACTAATATTCAGATTTCCTAAATCCAGTCAATCAAAATATTCCTTCCTTCCATTTATCTAATCAAAACTCTAAATTTCATCCCATGTCATTGCAATAAATCAAAGTCATTCATTTGTCCTTAGTTTCACAACCAATTTATAATCAACAATTTATTAACTAACATCATTTGACTAAAATAAAACTTTCATTGATTCTAAATTTCACAACTATAACTATAATCAAAACACTTAAATAATAAAGTCATTCAACTAACATTTAAATCAATATACTTACTCTAAATTTCCTATTATTTTCATATTCAAAAACATTTAAATAAATCAAGGCATTTATCTTATTCAATAAAACCTATTTCACAATAAAATTCCTTATTCATTAAAATATATAAATTCCATTAAAAATATCTATTTAATCAAATATTTCAATCCTCTTAATCAAGCAATTTAATTACACTCTACAAATTATTATTTAAATATTATGATAATATTATATATATAATATATTATATATTATACATATAATATAATATATAAATATATTATTATATATTAATATTAATATAATATTAAATAATAATTATAAAATAAATCATAAAAAATGCAATCCAAAGTTTCGTTTGGAATGCCACGAAGCCCTTACCGCCGTGGCTTGTGTGTTTAACACACAGTCTGTGGCCTTACCGCTGTGGCTTGTGTGTATAACACACAGTCCATGGCTGTTTCGGCCATGGCCTGCGTGTGTGGCAGTGGGTTTTGACCTCCCATCCCACAACAATGAAACAAAATTTTTATTTTTATTTATATATATATTTTTAAAAATCCTACGTTTGTCCATGCCGAAAATCCAGGGTATTTTCTAGGTTTAACCCAAAATAAATTTTTTTCAAATATAACAAATATATATATGCCCAGAGTTTGATTTCAAACTCAAATTGTGAAAATAATCCAAACCCATTTCATGAACTAAAATTATTTTCAAAAACAACAAAATGGGTTTTGAAAATTTAAGCTTGAAATAGAGTTTTCTTTGATTTTCACCTTTTTTTTTGGAGTAAATTTCTTGTTTAGTTTCCATTTCCAAATCTAACTACAAGTTTGCAAGTTTGAGAGCATTTCAATGGATTTTCATTGAATCTAAAACTATATTTACAATCATTTAAATTCCATTCAAGATGAAACAAGAAGTAGAAGAAAGAATGATGGAACCTTGTGTTTTCTCCAAATTTGGAAGCTTTCAACAATGGATAATTCCAAGCCCTCCTTCAATTCCACAATTTTAGCCACCTCCAAGCTCTCCACCCAAAATCCAATTCCAATTTCAAAAAAAAAAAATGAATTACCTTATGCCATTTCTTCTCCAAATTTGTCAAAGCCCTAAAATGGACTCACCCACCAAAACTTATTGCTAAAAATGGAGATATTTTTTATTTTTTATTTTTTAATTCTTTTAAAACAATTCATATTTCAAATGTAATTTGCATAATACCATTTAAAGATAAAAATCTATTTACAACCCCAAAGGCAATTAAATTTCTTTAACCAAATGAATTTAACAATTCACAAATAAAATTATTTTCAACTTTTATTTCTAAAAGTAAAATATAAAGCATAATTCTAATTTTTTGACTTAATCCAAAAATCTAAAGATGTCAACCCAACCAAATTGGTTTAATTTATCACTATTAATTTAATTAGTCAATAAAATAAATCTAATTCAAAATTAGATTATTTTATTAATTAAATTAAATTAATTAATTAATCACTAATTTTCCAACATTTCAATAAGGCAAAACAATCATCATTTATAAGTTTCAAAAGCCATTTAATCACTTTTAACTTGCAATTTTAAATACAAAGCCAAGAAGGAAACTAACAACATAAAATAACCGAGCCCGACTACAAACCAGATGACACACAATGACTAGGGTGATGGTTTGACACATAAAACCTAGTTACTATCTCCCAATTGATACTGTTGGTCAAGGGACACGCTCAGACCTGTGAACCCAGGTGGAGTCGATGTCATGTACCTGCATCTTGCACACAATACGAGTGTCGAAACATGCATATAATATATTAAAACACAACGTGAAGAGGAAATCATGGAATCACAAGGCGCTCGAATGCAAGTGATGTGATCCCGTCCCCTTCACCAATATAATATCGCTAACTGATGCATCTAATCATCAATGATATAATCAAAGCATAAAGCATTGGTAATTCACATACATGCTAATTTAATCCATAACATGAAATAATAATAACATTAGAATAAAATATCATCACATCTAAATATAATGTTTACAACGCTTAACAAGTAACGGTCAAAAGAAACCCAGTTCTAAAGTCAAAGCATAGTCAAACACAATCATAACAAGGAAGAACACAACTGATCCAAAGAGCCAAAGAGAAGGGGTGTTACAAAAAGAGACATTCTTTCTTTTACCAACAAAGAATTGGCACTAAGTACACTTTTGCACCAGATAATGTGCTTCAAAAAAAATAGAGGGCCAATAATATCCTGTTTGCTTTATCTTCAAGGTGGTAGTCTTGGCGGAGAAATTTCCACCCTTAGGACTACAATGGAATTCTTTGAGGACTCTTTCCACCTGCAACTTTCCTAAACATCAAAGCAGGACACCATCATAGTTTCTCTAGAATAATATACCTTCAATCAATACATACCTAGTGCCTTGCAATTGGTAATATTTCATTTTATGGGATGGAAGGCTAGTCAGGTAATACCCCCTTTGCATATACTGTGTCTAATCTACCGCCCAAGATTCGTTAGACTCAAATTGGTTCAAGTAGACCTGATTGGTCTCTTTTTCAGCTATGGAACTTTCAAGATTCCTGTGCAATGTATTCACACATACCTCTTCCCCGAACTAGCTTGGTTGGTCTAATTTTCACATCATACTCTAAGACCTTGGTGATTCAATTTTCCCTCTTTTCAGTTATCTCACCTTCTATGATATACTCCCGCACACTAAGATGTGCAATGAGAATAGTGATCTTAGTGGCTAACACCAAGTGTCAGAACTTCTTTAATCTTTTAAAAATGGAAAAAACCCTACTTTTCTACAAAATTATACATGGTCTCATATCCTTTAAGGGTCCTTTAGTGAAATTCAATAGGATTCTCTCCATTATTTCCCTTGTCCTTTTGAGTGAGCACCGAAGCTATGCTATGTTGGCCACTATATAGATAGAATAAAAAATCTTTGCAAAAGTTGGGGTTAGCCAATACTAGAGAAACAAAGATAGATATCTTTATCTACTCAAAATTTCCTTTTCCTTTGGGTGTCCATTTGAAAATCAGGTTCTTCGTAAGCATCAACATGATTGGTCTCACAATCCCTGTGAAATCTGATATGAACTTGCTGAAAAAGTTGATCTTCCCCAGAAAAGACTGCAGTCCCTTCTGATTTACTGGTAGGGGTAACTCCATTATAGCTCT
The DNA here is from genome assembly GCA_007258455.2 of Sequoia sempervirens. NCBI lineage: Eukaryota > Viridiplantae > Streptophyta > Pinopsida > Cupressales > Cupressaceae > Sequoia > Sequoia sempervirens. The sequence continues at coordinate 363,455,529 of VDFB02000015.1, forward strand.
CACCCTTTTTGGGTCTATTGCTATCCACTCCTTTGACACTACAAAACCTAGTAGCTTACCTTGAGGTACTCCAAAAACATATTTTTTGGGATTCAAAGAAATCCCAAACTGTTGACATTTCTAGAAAACCTTATATAGATGATCAAAGTGATCATCTTTTGACTTTGAAAAGACCTTCCAGTCAGCTAGATATATTAAGATAATCAGGTTGATTAATCCCTTGAAAGCAATATCCATTGCTCGTTGAAAATTCGTACCAACATTTCAAAGTCCGAATGACATTTTTGAGTATGCAAATGTTCTCCACTTAGTGGTAAAATTTTTCTTATGTTGGTCAACTTCCTTTACATATACTTGGTTATAGCCTAAGAAACCATGTAGTAATGAAAAAATCTCTGATCCAACCACAGTATGCAAGATCCGCTCCATTGATGGCAAGGGGTAGTGGTCTTTTAGTGAGGCTTTATTAAAATCTCAAAAATTGACACAAAGCCTAATATCACCATTCTTTTTTTGAACTACTACCAGATTTGACACCCAAGTGGAATGCTTAATCGGATATATGATCTTTGACTTGACCAATTTGGTGAGCTCTTGTGCCATCAATGCTTCGACCTTCAAATTGACTAGTCTTTGTTTTTGTTGAATGGGCTTAGATCCTTTTGCCAAGTCAATTTGGTATGTTGAATTATGCCTAGATTGAACCCTCTAAGATCATCATAGGTCCAGGCAATAACTCCATCATATTTGAAACATAGATCCTTCAGTCATTTCTTATCCTTGTGGGGAACTTCCCTTCTAACCTTTAACTTTTTGTCGCTTCCGAAATCATGCTCTTCATAGTCCCTTGCATCTGTGATGAACCTTTGCTTGTCATTTCTTGTGTCTTCACAATCAAAGAGATTTTCAAGGGAGATTAATCCCTGGGGAAGCTTGTTTCCTTTTAACTGGATACCCTGTCCTTCAAAAAACTTTGCTCCTAGTAATGAATAGTCGAAAGCTTCTCCCAACTTCTACATAAAGGAAATAATCTAAATGTGATCATCAAAAAATTTCCAATTTTGATCATTGTCAAGGATTTCTAGTCAGACAATGACCTGCATTGCATCCTACTTAGTTGAATTGGAAATCGGTTCAAATTGTGAACCTATAGAGGCCATTTGATTGGTGACACTATTTTGAGATCAGGGGATAACTTGTATATCGAAGGCTTCAAATCTCTCTCAATTAGGTCCCATATTCGATGTCTGTACGACCTCATCCTTGTGTTCTTTGCAGCCGCTTGCCCACAAACCTGGCTCACCACTAACTTTGAATCTACGAAAGCTTGTATTCTCTTTATGCCCATCCATTCTGCAAGGATCGGACCATTGACCAAGGCCTCATATTTTGTGTCACAACCCTCTTCCTAGAACATTTGAAAATGAAACTCTTTATTATTAAATTAAGTTTGTTTGACAATAGTTATTATTTTATTTTATTATGGAATTAAAACACAAGAAAAAAATAAATGAAAAATAAATAAATTATTAAAATATTAAAATAAAATAGATACTTTAAAATAAATAAATAAATAAATTTATGATGCTAAAATTTAATTATGGAAATAAGAAAAGAATAAATAAATTTTATTTTTATTTAAAAGTTGCCATATTTTTTCTATTTTCTCAAGTCAACACCTTGTTTTATATCAGTTAACTCTATATCGTTTTAGAATTTAAATCTTTCCCTTATTAGTTAACTACTTTTATTTTAGTAACTTCATATGTAAACTATGCGTAAAAAGGGAAACCTTGTGTGCACCTTTATCCATCTTTTAAATTTAAAAATTCAATATTATCTTTCACGAGTAAAAATGGAAACTTTCCTCTTCGCCTCTTTGATCTTGATCATTGTATTTTTTCAACAAATCTCGACTGTTTATTTTCACCATCAAATCTTGACCATCGAATCTTCATTCATTTTTTTATAAATATGACCCCTTCACCTCTTTCAAGGGGCATGATAAGATTTAGAATTCTTCATATTCGTTATTTATCATCTTGATTTTTCTTTGCATTCTAAGAGTTGTAATTTCATAGGAAAAAATAGGAAGTAGGGAAAGAGGTTTTTCTTATTTGTTATAGAGGAGCAAGGACTTAGAAGGCTCTAAAGCTTGGATTCAACAAGAAAGAAGTTGGAAAAATTTGTGTTACATGCAAGTATTATTAAATCTTATATTTCTCATTAATAGATTTATGGGTATTATCCTTTATTTAATGTCAACTTGTTTCAAAAGAATTAGACTATAATTTGATAAAAATTAAAGAGGAAAAGATTTCCATGTTAGATCATAATTAAAAGAAATGAGAAGTTATGCTATTTCATCATAAATTTCAAACTTTATTTAAAACTTATAACTTTTTAAAATTTAAAATTGTATCAATGATATTTATTTATTTATTTTATATTTACTAAAAAATTTATCAAAATTTTATTTAAAATGTGACTTAAAACATTATTTTAAAATAGATAATAATATCACAATCTTATTTTCTAATTTTCATGAATCTAATTAGAAAGAAATGTACTAAATTGTAGTTTAAAAAAGATATATATATATATATATATATATATTAAATTAGTAGAAAAAAATAATGCTAAATTAAATTATAATTTTTTTTAATAATAATAATATTAAATATATATATATATAAAGTTTTATTTAAAATTTATTTACATTCTATATTAAAATTTATTTAATATTAAATATTATTTAAAAAATCTATTTTTAAACTTTATTTAATATTAAATATTATTTAAAAATCTATTTTTAAACTTAATTATAAAAAATATTATTTAAATTTTATTTTAAAACTATAATAATAATAAAATTTATGAAAAAAATAATAATAATTAAAAAACTACCATCTAGTTGGGCAGTCCTACAAACAAGGCCTTTCTTTATATATAACATTATGAAGTTACTATTCTTTTAAAACATTATTTTCTTCAAAAATTTGCATTTATATTAGTTAACATAAAATTTGTTTTATATTTTAATAAAATTTGATTTATAATTTAATATATTTTTTTTAGACAAAAGGCCAAGGCCTAACTATTTTTAATAATATCAAAATAAACATTACATGTATAATAAAATTTATAGTACTGATTATAAGGGTGCCAAAATATTCACAAATTGTGTCTATCCTATAAGACACCTCCACTTTACATTTATAGATTAAACCTGATAATAGGTAATAGAGATTTGGGTCTATCAAAATTGTGTCATATGTATATGACACGACCACCATAGATATATAATTATATCCATCCACATACAAATGCATATGATTCAACCAAATAAAACAACCTATCTATATGGCCGATTTCTTTCAGTTATAACTAGGCAAACTTTGCAAAAATTTTAACATACAAAATTTGTAGGAGCTCATAATTAATTTACTCTTCCATATCAGTTGCATCTTGCTCCGAAACTTGGCCATCTTCTGCTGCATTTTGATTCGAACCTTGACCATCTTCATTGATAGTATACTCATTTTCCCCCACACCCTCTTATAGATTCTCCTTCTCACTCTTTTCTTCACCATCTGGTCCATTCTGATTCTGATGATTGAAGTTGAGCTGCAGTGGATGCCCATGTCTAATGTGATGATTTAGCATCTAAAACAAAGAGCATATAATTTTTCCTTAATATTGTCCACCATTGGACTCCCCAAATCCTTTGAAAAAAAAAATTAAAACTCTAGCCAAAGCCCATGGATCATCTCTTTTTAGACCGTTCCGTACTGCCTCGAATGCTACCCTTTAGCACTATTTAGTTTTGAGAAATTTCTTTGGAAAGAGACCACCCACAAATCCTCTTCCTCTATCAAAGTTATATGCCTACACACTTTGAAGAAGTTTATCCTCATCCAACACATTTGGCTGCACCATTCTTTTAACAACAATTTCTAGTAGGTCGAGTGACTGCAAAAGATCTAAAGCATTGGATAGAAATAGAGACAACATTTGAGATGGAAAAATTATCCTGGGAGCACTTGGACTTAAAACATGCTCTCCAATGACAACCTTGATACTGTCAACCATGCTTGGGTATGATACTCTAAAAATATAGGATAATTTTCAAAATCCCTAATATCCTTAGAAAATGGATGTTCCCATGGTTTGATTTGCACAGGAACCCTAAAGTTTTTGATAGTGTATTCCATTGGAAACCCTTGAAACCCACACAATTTCTCTGTAAGTTTTAATTACAAACCAACACCAAATCCTGGAACCCAAGAAAGAACAGTGAATTCACCAAGAAGCACAAGACCACTTTTGAAAGTAAAATTCATAATGAAGCACCCAAAAACAAGGCACACACCCAAAAACAAGGCATGCCCAATATGAATTTAGTAGAATATAATTCACTTTCACCAAAAAAGGCCCAAAGGAGGGAATGCAGGAAATATAATTTATTTCCGTAGCTTTGAGATTTTGTAAACAATTTCCAAGAATGCGAAGAAACTCATCTATAGGAACCCTGCACTTGTTGAAGAAGATTCAAGATATAAGTGCAAAAAATAAAAGAGGTGGTTGTTTTATAATCAATGCAAAGCATATCTGAAGTGTGAATGCATTTAGTTTGAAAGAAATTTCACATGTATGGGAGGCCACATAACAATACATGATTATAGTTAATAACAAAGGCCCATTTAATTTCATCATTCACCTTACATCAACAAATTATGATCAGCTCTGGTGGGTGCGATTTATTATCACTATTTCAAAAAATTCATAAATCCTTCATGCAAGTAACATGTGCCAACTAAAGTTTCCACCAGGCATGAAGAGTAATGATTTTAATGCAATTTATAGAGTCTTGAAATATGGAAAATTCTGCCTCTAACACGTAAGATACCAAAACTCACCCAATTGTAATGCCACCTCATAGTAGGGTCCAACTCACATGCCATATTCTGACTCCCTTAGTCTCTTCAAAATATCACCAATTCACTTACTTGATCATGCCTTTGTCAGCCTTCATCAAACATGCCTCCGTCATCCTTCAAAAGTTATCATTAACAATATGCACGCCTCCATGATTTTAAAATCCTAGGCATCAAAGAAGATTAGAGAAATTATTTAAAACAATTAAATATGACATATATTCATTGAAATATAAAATTTCAATAGCATGACCCCTGCAACCAAAAAAAACATCATTAGAAAAAGAGATATCTAGGTTATGAAAACCTACTTTTGTCAAGATTGATTAAATCTTGGAGTGGTTCATTGCACAAGGTTGACTCCAACCCATAAGATATTTCACTCACTTGTTGCTCACAAGCGAGGCTTGCAAGATGATCAGTCACATGATTTCCTTCTCTATAAATGTGATTCATTTCAATAGATTCTAGAGAATTGAGTAATCCCCAAACTTGATTGAAAACATATTACAGTTCTTCCAATTTGAAGACCTTTTGACTCTGCAAGCATTTATAATGATTAAAGAATCACCTTCAATAAGGACTTTTGAAAATTTGATTTTTTTGATAAATTGCAACCCTATAAGTAGAGCTTGAACTTTTGATTGATTATTAGTTCCAACAAGGAGGTGAACATAGTTTTCTCCAATGAGCTCACCGACATGATTTCTAACAACCTTTACACTTGATTGGCCAGGATTCCCCTGAGATGCACCATCAAAATTTAACTTTACAAATCCTACAACCAGGGGAGTCCACACCACCTTTTTCCTATCTTGTTTGACATCCACCTTCAACTTCTAGTTACCTTTAAAAGGAATAACTAGCAAAGGCGAAGATTTGATCTGCTTAGAATCCCAATCAATGAATTCTGAACCAACATGTTTTGAATTAAGAACATAAGTATTAACCACTTCACATATTGAATTTTCTAGTCTCAACAATACTTGCTCAATACTTGATGGTTGTTTATGAAATATCCTTTTATTTTTCTCCCACCAAATACACCAAACCATTGAAGAAGGAATAAATTTCCATAAACTTGAAAATAAAGAATGTTTGTACAACATAGGCCAACTTGTGAGCATTTCCCAAATAGTAAAAGGAGAAGGAGAAAAATATCCTAATTTATGTTTCACAAAATCCCAACAAGCATTTGCAAATGGGAATTACAAGAAAAGATGATCAAACTCTTCTATTATTGTATCATTGAGCACACAATTGAAAGGTGCAACAATTCCTAATTTAACTAACCTGTCACTTGATAAAACTTTGTGTTTTAAAGCTGACCAAGAAAAATAACTTGCATTAGGGAGAACCACTGGATTCCAACAGAAAGACATAGCTCTTTGAGGTTGAACTTGAGCTTCCATATTCATGATAGCCTTATACCCCATTTTAACTGAATATTTCCTTGTTTTTGAAGGTTCCCAAATGAGTTTATCAGATTTTTCATACCCAAATACTTGATCTTATCTCCCAAGATCTTGATTAACTTCGATTGTTGTATGTTTAAAATTAAGGAATGATTCAAATCTTTCCATAAATCTCTCCCAGAATGTGCATCAAATTCCTGAATATAATCAATAACTCTCCAACCCAAACATTGTGACCAATGCATTTTTACTGATTGGAAGTCATACTGAGTATAAAGAGGAGGATACCCATTCCATGAGTCTCTCCAAAAATTTTCTTGAAGCCATCATGAACTTCCTAAGTTAAATGAGAGATAATCAGTTTTCTACAAACCAACATGAAATTCCACATTGTAGAACCTTGTGGAGGGTTAGAAATTGTGAAAATACGTTTTGAATGTTAGTTTTTAAGATCAGATTTAATGCACAGAAATTAATTCAAAAATTAGACACAAAGACACAACAAATACCCTGGGAAAACCCTCCTCTTGAGGGGAAAACCCCAACAAGAAATATCTCTTTATTATATATCAATAATGGCAACAAGTCTCTTTACAATGAGGCCAATCTCAAGGCCCATATGCAACACCTTCACAAGATACAATGATAACAAGTAATCAACATTTCCTTGTAACTCAAATTTGCTCTTAAGAGTTCACAATATACTTTTGATGACTTCACAATCTTCCCTTGATGAATTCAAAATCTACTCTTGGTAATTAATACTTGAGAGAAGAGAAGAGATTTCAAACTTTCTTGATGTGCAAATGAGAGGAAATGACCTCATATAAATACATTGCTAGATAGGTCACAACCTTTCAATAAACTAGGTCAACCACCAAGAAATAAATACAATTAATAATAATGAATTACAATGAAGGTCGGCCAAGGAAGAATGATGCAAGGAATTCGTCCAAAAATAATGTTGCCATTTACACATATAAATAATTTATATATTCAATTGGGGTTGGAAGAATTGAACCCAAAGCTGCTAACATCAACACTCCCTCTCAACTAGGGAGAAATACTTCTAGTTGCATAAGACATATCACCTCATCGTGATGTCTACCACAATGGCTAGACCCAAATGTGGAAAGGAAGGATATCACCTCATCGTGATATCATATATCACCTCAACATGATATCAACCATAATTTCTACAACCATGTATGGTATGTACAAGTTTTCATCTCTTGTGTGATGTTTTCACCTCAACATGACTTTCACCATGGCTCTCACAGAGGGTGAAAACACAAGTACAAGAAAATCATCATGACCTCTCTCATGTGATGTTGTCATGGAGTCACACACATGACATACACCATGGCTCTCACAAAGGGTGAAAACACAAGTACAAGAAAATCATCACGGCCTCTCTCACATGATGTTGTCATGGAGTCACACACATGACATCCACCATATCTCTCCTAGAGGGTGGAATCAAGGGATTTCACCTTGAACTTCTCTTACAGAGAAGAACTCATTAATCAAGGGATTTCACCTCAAACTTCTCTCACAGAGAAGAAATCATTAATCAAGGGATTTCACCTCAAACTTCTCTCACAGAGAAGAACTCATTAATTAAGGGATTTCACCTCAAACTTCTCTCATAGAGAAGAACTCATTAATGAAGATCACTGATATTGAGACTCCTTAGTTAAGGCTATATTCTCCACCATACCAAGCTTATCTCGAAAGTACAAAAACTTTATCTTGGAGAGAGTCTTGGTGAGAATGTCTACCATCTGCTCATCAGTGCTGATATACCTTAACTGTATAGCTTTCCTCAATACCATATCTCTAATGTAATGGTATTTGATCTTAGCATGCTTGGTTCTATCATGAAACACATGATTGATAGAAAGCTTCACATAGCTTTGGTTATCACAATGAATGATAGTAGGCTCCATGGATTGTCCAAACAATCTTGCAAGGAGCTTACAAAGCCACACTACTTCCCGAGCTGCCACACAAGGTCCAATATACTCTGCCTTTGTTGTACTCAATGCTACAGATGACTGTTTCCTACTGCACCAGGAAATCATATCAGATCCCAAACTGAAGCAACATCTAGAGGTGTTCTTCCGATCAGTAACACTCCCTGCCCAATCAAAGTTAGTATAGCCATGCAACTCTAGATCCACACCTGTAGAATATCTCAACCCATATCCAATTGTGCCACATAGGTATCTCAGGATATGCTTCGCTGCAACTAGATATATTTTCCTTGGTTCACACATGAAATAACTAAGTGCACTCACTACATAGAAAATATCCGGTCTAGTATTGACTAGATACATCATCAATCCAATCAACTACCTATACATCATGGAATCCACTAGATTTGAACTAGCTACAACCTCTTTCAAATTATGCAAATTGGTCTCCATAGGCGTAGACATGGATTTGCAATCCATCATACCTCCAGTAAGAAATAAACCAACATAAATAACCAAGATCAACTAGATTACCATATTCTTCAGGTTCAGTAGGATCCCTCTGAATCTTCAAGTACTTGCATCAACCTTCTGACCTCTTCATCCAAGATTTCCTACAATGATTTCCTTAGAAATTTTTTTCTAGAGCACACCTTTGATATTGTAGAGAGTTTTCAGGATTGTCCTTCTCAACCTCATCCTAGATCACTCTATTCTAAATAGGTTTACAGAGCTACCAATGTCAATTCTAGATGACCATCTTGAGCAATTCCGATCTTGACAGCTAAAGGGATCCTCTAAGGATTTAGCACCTAGTCTTGCAATACAGTAATCTTCACTTCTTCTCAGTGAGTCATAGAACTCCCTCTTGATCCCTGCTTCAGAGATTGCAAAGAATTCTTCTAGAAGTGAACTCCCTCTAGCCACCAACACAGTCCTAAGGCTACAAGTTGTGACTTCACGCTTGATCATTTCTTTGGTCAGCCTGACTTCCTCACAAGATGCCTTAAGATTTTCATCACTAAGCAATCTATCATCACCTTCTTTCTCCTAGAATTGTCCTAAAAGAATTTTAGAGAGATATTACTAGCATTTTATAACTATCCAAAGAAATATCAAGGCTAGAATCATACAAGGTTTACTATCTCAAGATATAGCATGAACACATAAGAGTTTATGAACAATAAATAAAGAAATCAACCTATAAGTGAAATATGAGAAAATATCAAAAGATTAGAATGAAGGGATAAAGAACTTATCTTTAATTGAATTCAGATATAACTCTTTCTTCCATCTTTTAATCCTCTTAAGAGTGTCAAACTCAGCACAACAAAAAGACAATATGCACCACTACAGATTTCTTGAATGCATTATGCAGTTAGCATGTAGAACCAACTCTCTCCAAGAGTTCAAGGCTCTATCACAGTTCATGCATTAGAGAATGATATCGATGTGACCAATTGATCACCATGGAAATTGCAATTCTCTTTTTATTTTAGAGTCACACTCAAAAATCTTCACAACCAGCATGAAATAACTTGCAATAAATGAAATCTTCAAAGAATCTTATGCTAGTGAACACAATTCAAGAGAAACCACTATCTCTCTCTACTAATTACAAGATCAAAATAAAAGATATAACTTAAAAAACAAATAATACTTATCTCTTTAAATATTCTGATGGATGCAAATACTAGACATAGTAAGATATGCTGCTCTCGCGCTCAGATCAACACACAACCTTCACGGCTTGAACTCAGGCCCATGACTTAGAATAGAAATTCCCTAGAATCCTTCTGAGGAGAGATCTCATACACATCCACAAATGAAGCATGCTAATTAGGCCTGGTTGGGAAATCCTTTGCATAGTGACCAAACTTTTCACAACAAAAACATTGGACTTTAGAGAGGTCCCACTTCTTATTGAATGGGGAATCACCATCAAATCCTTTATCTCTATTCCTCTTGAAATATCATTTCTTTCCACCATTCTCTTTCTTCTTCAAGGATTGAGTGGAAATAACATGAATGTTTTCATTTGTATAGCTTTGACTAATACCTCTCGTAGTCAACCTAGACTCTTCTTGCATACAATCTGCCCTCCAATGATCAAACTTGGGAAGTTTTTATCTTGCACTAATTCCTTGAATGTAAGACTCCTAAGATGAATGAAGACCATTAAGGGAAAGCATGGTCAAATACTTGACATCAACAAAATGACCAATAAAAGAGAGCTGATCTCTCAATTCAAAAATCTTCATGAAGTAAGTGATGATAGATTCTCCTTCTGCAATCTTCACATGATGAAGTTGTTGCTTCAATGCAAGTGCACGACTGGTGTTGTTGATTTCATACATCTCCTCCAAGGTTTTAAACATCTCTCTTGTTGTCTTCAACTTGGAGACAGTCAGAATGATATGATCCTTAATAGAATCAATCAACATCTTCTTTGCCTTGATGTCTTTCTTCCTCCATTGCACTTTCTCTTCTTCCTTCGATGGCTTAGGAACGTTTTTCTCCACAAACTCAACCAAGTCATTCTCTTGCAAGGTGAGCATGATTCTAAACCTCCATGATGTGAAGTTGGATGCTCCCTTGAGTCTATCCTCAATCTTAAGACCATTCACCATCTTGACTAAGGTAGAGAAAGACAAAGAACAATAAAGAAGAGAATAGAGTATCACTACAATACAAATATAATCATGATATTCTTCAAACCCGCTCTGATACCATGTTAGTTTTTAAGATCAGATTTAATGTACAAAAATTAATTCAAAAATTAGACACAAAGACACATCAAATACCTTGGGAAAACCCTCCTCTTGAGGGGAAAAACCTAGCAACAAATGGACATCTCTTTATTATATATCAATAATGGCAACAAGTATCTTTACAATGAGGCCAGTCTCAAGGCCGATATGCAACACCTTCATGAGATGCAATGATAAAAAGTAATCAAAATTTCCTTGTAACTCAGATATGCTCTTAAGAGTTTGCAATTTGCTCTTGATGACTTCACAATATTCCCTTGATGAATTCACAATCTGCTCTTGGTAATTCACACTTGAGAGAAGAGAAGAGACTTCAAACTTGCTTGATGTGAAAATGAGATGAAATGACCTCATATAAATATATTGCTAGATAGGTCGCACCCTTTCAATAAACTAGGTCAACCACCAAGAAATAGATACAATTAATAATAATGAATTACAATGAAGGTTGTCCAAGGAAGAATGATGCAAGGGAGTCATCCAAAAATAATGTTTCCATTTACACATATAAATAATTTATATCTTGAATTGGGGTTGGAAGAATTGAACCCAAAGCTGCTAACATCAACACTGAATCCCCACAATCTAAATACTTAGATTGCATGATCTTGCACCTCTTAGAATGAGGCTTGTCATGCATGTGCCAAACTAACTTTTCCCCTAGTGCCATATTTCTTGAAGCCATATTGTGAACTCCTACCCCACCTTTTTGTTTATCCTTGCAAATTTTTCCAAAGGAATAAGTGGAATTTTCTTTTTTCAATCCATATTTCCCTTCCATAAAAAAGATCAGACCAGTTTCTCAATTGTAAGTATTACAGATCTAGGAACCTTCAAGACTACCATAAAATAGTTTGGAATTGAAGATAAAACAAATTTAATCAATAACATTCTCCCTGAAATAGAAAGACAATGTCCTTTCTAGTTTGCAATTCTAGATTGAATACTACAAAAAACCTTATCCAAATATGATATCCTATTAGGACCAGAAAAGAAGTGAATGCCCAAATATTAACAAAGGAGATCAACTTCTTGAAAGCCCAAAAGCTGAATGATTTTATATTTCACCAAAGGCTTAGCATTAAGTACATAAACTTTAGATTTATTTTCATTTACACACTAGCCTAAAACCAAGGTATATTTATCTAAGAAAACCTTAGTCTGCTTTATTTCTGATATTGTAGCAAGACCAAAAAGAAGCATATCATTTACAAACAATGAATGAGTCACTGCTATATCCGTGGAAGGAATATTGATTCCTTTAACCAAATTTTGTGAATGTGCATGATTTACTACTCTACTCAATGCTTTAGCTAAAATGATAAAAAGAAAAGGAGACAATGGATTTCCTTGTCTCACCCCCTGGCTTGAACTAAAGAATCCTGAAGGAGTACCATTGACCAAGATTGGAAAATTCTCCCCATACAACAAAGAATAAATCCATTTACACCATTTTTCTTGAAAACTAAACTTTCTCAAAATTTGCATTAAAAAGGACCAATTCACTCTATCATAAGCCTTCAACATATCTAGCTTAATAATTAAAGCAGACAAATATTGTGAGGATATGGAATGCAACACTTCATGAGCTACTAAGGAACCTTCAACTATTTTTGTGCCTAGGATAAAACCACCCTACTCAATAGAAATAATTCTCGGAATATTATGAAGCAATCTCATGTTAATTGCTTTGGTGAAAATTTTGTAAATAGTGTTACAAAGAGAAATAGGCCTAAAATAAGAAAATGAAGAGGGATTGTTCACTTTTTGAATAAGATCTATGTGGGTCACATTGAACTGCGTCAACATATTACTTGAAGTCCTAGACTCTTCCAATGCTTTTAAAAAATCATTTGCAATAAAATCCCAACATTTCTAAAAGAAACATGTTGTAAATCCATTAGGCCCTGGTAATTTAACATGAGACATAAAGAAAACTACATATTTAAATTTAGTTAAAGTAAAAGGCTTAAAAATTGAGCATTGTTTTCCTGAGATACAAGGGTTGGAATAGTATCCAATAATTTATTCCTAGCTAAATCAATTTGATCTAACTTTTTATCTAAAGCTGATAGCAATTTTGAAAAGAAAGCTATCCCTTCACGTTGGATATCTTCCTCCTTGACTAGTTTTTCCCTTGTTTGACTATCCATGATAGAAAATATTGCATTTTTTGACTTTTTAACCTGAGCTAACCTATGAAAAAACTTTGTATTTTTATCCCCTTCTATCAACCACAATTCCCAAGACTTTTGATGCCATTAGACATACCTCTTCCCTAGCTATAAGCTCTTCTCTTTCATCTTGTAATTTTTTTTGAAATTCAAAAGAGACTGGATTCAAACCATTTAGAATAATATCAACATTAACATTTGTAAGTTTTTTAAAGACAACTTCTTTCTGATGAAAAAAATTCTTAAATGTACAATAGCATTCTAGTGTTTCATCTATCCCCTGACATACATAAGCTTACATGAAAAATGGAACATGAAAGTTCCTTCCACCATGGGAGCCTTGATCCACCATTCACATAATAGATTAACAAAATCAGGGTGTCAAAGCCACATAATTTCAAATTTAAAAGAAGATTTGGTAGATGATGCAACCTTTTTGTTATTAATATGTAAAGATAAAGGAAAGTGATCAAATCCCACCCAAGGAATTTTTTTTGAAGATAAATAAAATTTTTCATTTATCTAATTAGGAGAAATAAGAAACCTATCCAAACACACAAAAATTTAAAGAAAATCCTTGGGCTTGTTTGTCCAGGTATAATTTCCATTACCTAGCTTTATATCAAGCAGTGCATTGTTATGTACAAAATCATTAAAATCCTCCTATGTTTTCTCAGGAGGAATAATACCACCCTTTTTATCAGATAGACTTAGGATCACATTAAAGTATCCTACTAAAATCAAAATTTGAGAATCTAATTGGTCCAAATATTGATTTATCTCTTCCCACAACTCTTTCTTACCCACTGTAGAATTAGGTGCATAAATATTAAACAAACAGAAACTCAAATCAAAATGAACAAATTTTAAAAACTGCCAATGTTGATTATTTGTTGAAGCTTCCACTAATACAATCTTATAATTCCACACGGAAATCAAACCCCCGGATGCCGCTTGAGCAACTGAAAAACATGAATTCCACCTCACCCATTTTTTAATAAAAAGTCAAAATTTTCTTGAGACAACTTAGATTCCTAAAGTAACACTATGTCTGCTCCATAAGCATCAATTTGATCCTTGATATGAGCTCTTTTGTTAGGGCCATTAATGCCCCTAAAATTCCACATTATAATTCTCATTCAAACTTCAGAGAGAAATTCACTCCCCTCAATCTCTTTTTAATGCTACCATCCAAAGTAGCTTGACTTTCCAAGACTGACTCCTCTTGCAACTCAACAATATTTGTTTTCCTTCCCCTTTTTCTTGGATATTTATGAGAACATGGAGAAGGATTTTGAATTAAATCAAAATCAAATTGATCCCTTACAATCTACAAATCATTTGAAGAAGAAGACAATGCACTGGACCTCCCCATAGCTTTCTCCTCTTGCAACTTAAAAGCATTCGTTTTCCTTCCCTATTTACCAAGAGATTTGAAAATAGCTAGAGGAATATTATTGTTTACAATAAGTTGATCAAAACCTTTAATATTCTCCAATTCATTCACAAAAGTAACCAAAAAATTGGACAAATCCTTTATAATACAACTGTCCAAAGTCATTTTCCTTCCCATTTCAATCTCCTCTTGAAGCCTAATAGCATTAGACTTCCTACCCCTTTTACTTGGAGACTTCTGAGCTGATGAGGAAAGGGAAAGAGTTTGAGATACTGATAGAATATGAAAAATAAAACTCTATAGAACCCTTCCCCAACTCCAAATCATTATTGAAAGACACCTTTGTACTGGAAAGAACCTTTTCCCCTTGGTGTTCAGGTAATAGGCCAGATAAAAAACACTTTGATTAGATTTCGAATCTTCCCCATATTCCTCAATGATTTCATCACATGAAGCACCCAATAAAGGAAGTGACATTTGAGCTAGTCCCTCAAGATTTCCATCTTCTAACAAAGATTGCATCTCCAAAAAATCAAGAGGACTAGAAGATTGGTCATTCGCACATATAGTAGTAGAATTTGTCAAGGGGAGTTGATTACTATCAGATGAATCAAAACAAACCAAGAAAGATGAGATAGAACAAACTTGTTGAAAAGAGATCAATATATTTGGTAGATAAAGGTGCAAGGATAAGCCCAAAGTGAACAATTAAGAAATGAGGCACAAAAGGAGGAATAAGGAAAAAAGCCTTGACTGCAACAATCTTGCCTACTAGATCCAAACCAATATTAGATAAGGAAACCTTATCCTTTTAAATTTCAAAACTACTACGTGTATGAGAAACAAGATTCATACCCACTAAGAGATTCCCAAAGAATAGCTTAGGATCCAAATCGATTCCCATGAACGAAACAATAGATGAAGTATTTGAATCCCCCAACACTCGGTCCACCAAATGAGTACAAGAAGAAGAAGCAAGATTAGGATTCACATGAAAACCATGAGATGACAATTTTTCCTTATCCTTTTCTTTTGTTGTATAATAAGGAAAATCCCAAATAATGTCAGAAGTTTCATTACCCTGGAAATCCATAGAAGGATTAAGAATTGGAACTAAAATTTCCTGATTGGTTTTTTTTTTTCCCTTACAAAACCTGGTCTTGTGACCCAAAATGTGACAATTTTTATACACATTAAAAGGAGTCTCTATGAACACATCCTGAGTAAAAATACTTGCTTTAGATCTAATTGTAACATCTTGTGAAAAAGATAACGTTGTTTGCAAAAAAACACAAACTTGAACAAATAGATGAGGGTTTTGAAAAAAAGACAAATCATGCTTCAGAAAAATGCCTAAATGATTTTCCAAAATTTCAATAATGCCTAGCTCTCTGTATTCCAAAGGTAAAGAGTGCATTTGAACCCAAAAAGGAATATACCAGATAGTAGTCCTGTGAGGATTAAAATTCTGATGCCGTGGTTAAATAGACAAGTCAGACCCCCCATAGACCCAATATTTAACTTTATAAACCAAATCCCTATACTTTTTCAAGGAAAACAAAACTACGAAAAAATCCATTTCCATTATCAATGTAAAAGATTTTAGAAACCCTTTCCCAATCATGAAAAATTAAGGATTTAAGTTCAAAAATAGGAGGATAAAACTTCCAGAACTTACAAATAAGAGCTGTTTATCACAAATTTTGAGATTACACTCTTAACAAATCCTCTGGTAACATCACACATTTTCTTCTAGGAGAAGAACTATTGGAAACATTACCCATTGTCACCCATTTGTTGTTTTGCAAATGATCTTGATCACTCACAACTAACAAAGGAATGTAAGAAACCTTTCCCAAAGTAACAATTTTTTGGAAACGTTGTAGGAGATGGGTTGGCACACTATGACATATTATGCCTATGAGACTTGAGAACCCTTTGCTTCTCTAGATGATGCTAATAATGAGCAAGATCTAGATCACAATATTGTTGGGAAATGATATCTTCAAGTGGATATTGTTTGGAAAGGACGTCAGAACTTCATCATCATTAGGGCCACAAATATCAAAAATTTCCTAACTATTCTTGAAGAGATGTTTCCTAGAACACTGTGAATGAGACCAAGAACATGCCAAGTCAGCCCTAGACTGACCAGTCGAAGAAGGATTTGTACGATCAGGATGAAGGCAACCTTAGGATCTAGAATTTCCACCTCAAAAATTTTGAAATCAACCATTACCACACACCAGCCCATATTTTGGAGCTCTCCTCATCACACCTCCTTTTAATAAGAAATATGTTTAATTTAATAAATTTTGATTTATATTTTTAATTAGTATAAAATTTAATATATATTTTATTTAGCATAAGGAATTAAATATTTTTAGTTTAAAATTAAATTAGCATGTTTTTTTTGCAAATAATATTGAATATATATTTTAATATACAATTATTTAATATTAATTATTAATAATTTCTTTAAGTTTTTACAATATTAAATAAGATAATTTATTTTAATATTTTATTGAAAATATGAGTTAATTTTTAAAATAATTTGATAAAAAAATAGAGAAAATAAATGTGAATTTAAAATAAACAAATTTTGATTTTCAATAACATATAAGAATAATAGTGAATGCCATTTAAAAATGTAAATAATTGTGTTAGTGGAATCCCAATTAAAAAAAATCAATATAAGTTTTGAAAATAAATATGATTGAAAAGAGAGGAGAAAACTATTTAAATTAGAAACATGGGAAAATATTCATGGATTTGTTTTTAGCAAAATAAAATAAAATAAAATAAAGATTCTTTATTTTTAAGGAAACTTATTTATAAATCTTGGACTTGAAATTAGAAGTTAGTTTTTTTTCCTGAAGCTTTAAATCACTTATTAAATTAGAAGATTCAAAAGAATCAAACACTTTGTTTTTGTTTCTTATAATCTTGTTTTGAATTAGAAGATTCAAAAGAATCAAACACTTTGTATTTGTTTCTTATAATCTTGTTTTGATTTTTCCTTATAAACTTGTAGATAACTTTAATGGAAGCTTTTATCTTACAAACAATAATTCAGATTTTCCTTTTCAAACAATAGATTTGTAACCTTGTTTCTTTAGTATCTTATTATCTCATGAAAAAGGAAATCATCTATAAATTAGTAATTTAAAAATATAAATTAGTAAAGTTTCTCAATTATATATTAATTGATAAATTAACATTATTTTCCACTTTAGAAATTAGTATTGTTTAAATTTGAAGCAATGGATGTTAGTTTTATTACTCCAAAACAATAGTTTCTATTAACACATAAAGATATTGCCTTAATTTATTTAGACAGAGTATGTTGGCAACTAGGGTTAGTTTAAAATTCCAATTAATGTTAGTTTAAATATATCTTCAAAGAAAAGTTATTTTACAAAAAAGTGATTTGTAATGTATTTTAGGATAATTTAATAAAATTTGTGATTAAGTAAAAATAATGTTAAAAGTAAATTATTTCCAAAAGTAAATTATAAGATAAAAGCTATTAAAGTTATACTATTTACAAGATGATTAGCTTTATTTTATCTAATTTCATAATAAATAATAGTAATTATTTTATAATCAAATTTAAAGTTAAGTATTATTAAATTATTTTCCAAAAATAAAAGGACGGAGTAATTAGTCACTTAGAATTGATTTAATTAGATTTTAACAAGTTGTTACCAAGTAATTAGGGTTAGTATTCAAATTATTTCCAAAGAAAAACAAAATTAGATGGATTTATTATTTAATTCACTTTGACTCATTCAAAGCTAGTTAGTAGTTAATTCTTATGTATTTCTAATTATATTTATATATATATATATATATATATATAATTTATTAAGTCATTCCAAAGTAATTAATTAGAAGGAGAATTATTTGAAAACCAAATAATATGATTCAATTTTCAAAGGAAATTAGTATTAAAAGATTCTTTATTACAAAAAGCAGGTTTCAAATTGAACTTAGTCAAATCTAATAATTGTATAAAAAAAAAGGAAAAATTTATAGAGTATGTTAAATAGAACTTAATTCAAGGAAAGGAAACTTATAATGTCTTATTTATTTAAAAAGGGATTTTTTTTTTTTTTTTAAAGATTAATAAGATTTAAGAAATTATTTTCTTATAACGATCTTCTTTCATCATAAATGAAATTAGATGTTCATGTTTGTTTTAGGTTTTCAAAATAAGTTATCCCTCAATAAATACTTAATTAGGAAGTTCATACTTATTTAAGATTTATTCTAAAAGCAATAAAGCTAGTGTTAAGTGTAATACCCCTCCGTGTCGGTTGTTCTAAACTTTTGTGTGAGTAATTGTGTGTGCTTCATTAATTACTATGTTATTTGATTTTGTGGAAGATATAATATGTTAGTAGTCATGTTTAAATAATTAATTAGATCATAAGTGAAATTG
The DNA here is from genome assembly GCA_007258455.2 of Sequoia sempervirens. Classification (NCBI taxonomy): domain Eukaryota; kingdom Viridiplantae; phylum Streptophyta; class Pinopsida; order Cupressales; family Cupressaceae; genus Sequoia; species Sequoia sempervirens. Next base: position 363,474,642 of record VDFB02000015.1, read on the forward strand.
CAAGGTTATTTGAAATATAATTAGGAATTAAAATAATAATCAATTAAATCAAATCAAATAATTTAGAACAAATGATCAAATTAAACTAATTCGTTAAAAGTAAAAGTGGTATTATTAGATAAATTGATTTAAATTGTTATGAACAAGTAATCTTGAAAAGATAATTATTATAATAAGAAATTTAATGGATACTTATTTAGAATCTTGCAAATGGTTGATTTTAATTATTCTAATGTGGAAGTAATTAACAAATAGTGTATTGTGAAGATAATGAATATATATTCAAATAGAAGTTCATTTTTGTGGAGTTAAATTTATTTAGTTTAATCAAAATGCTTGATAAAAGAAAATGAAATATAAATACTTGAAAAGGCAACAAAAGGAATTAAAGGGATTAAATATTATTTGGATTTATTTCTTGAATTGTGACTTTTGGTTTTCACTGGAGAATATGAAGAATAAATAAATAAAAAGCTCAATCTTTTGTGGATTCGATTGGATTTGAATTTTATTTTTTAAAAAGAAGTGACTTTTGGCATTCGCATGAAGAGGAAATGGAAGAGACTTTTGTGTGTGTTTTTATTTAGGGGAGTTTTGTTGTTAGAGGGTTGGCATTCTCTTCCCAAGAAATTTTGGAGAAATTTTGGCAGTCATCTTTCTGTTACAGTATTGCATTCTTTTCTATTATTATTCTGGAGAGAATTCATTTAGGAATGAGATTTAAGTTGAGGGAGGTTATTGGAGCTACTGCTGGAAACAATCGGTAGCAGATGATTGGATCGGTAAGAAGGATAAAGCTTCTACAATTTCCTCCAGGCGTAGGACACAAGGTTCTTCTTTTTCTTTTAAATTATTCTCTTTCTTTAGTATCAAAGAAATAAGAATTCTTGTTGCGAATGAAATTTTCTTCTAGTTTTGTAATTTAATGTATGTAGAAAATTCTCGAAACCTTAGAAATAATTTGGACTGTAGTTATCTTACTGGGATTCGGGATCGTTATTCATTTAAAGTAAATTTTGTTGGGATTCTGGAATTGAAAGGGTTACTGTAGTTTTAAGTAAGAATAATAATAAACCAGTAAAAGAATAACGTCTTGTTTAGGAATTTCGAGGTTGTGAGAATCCTCATTTGTAGATAAATTTTATAAATTTATTCTGTGTATAAATATTTATATTGAACAGTAATTGAATTTTATTTCTGTCTTCGAAATGTTCTATACAATATATATATATATCTGTATGCACATATATATATATAAATGTGAAGATAGTATAAAAGAAAAATAAATTTTAATTAAGGTTCAAAGTTCACCGAAATAAATTTATATTGAAATTGTGTTAAAAAAATAAAAAAAAAATAGAATAAAAATTTTAAAGTTCGAAATTCATTGTTTTTAAATTGTTGAAGTTATTTTAAAAAAATGCAGGCTGGGTGAAAGTTCGGCCTCGGCCGTACCCACCACCCAGCTGACCGTGGTTGGTGCGGCAGCCGACGGGCTACCACGGCAATCCTTCGGACTGCTGTGATAGTCCGTAGACTGTCCACAACAGTCCGTCGGACTGCGGTGGCAGTCCGTAGACTGCCACGGCCGGGCGTGTATTCCCGTGCTTTTACATGGGTTAAATTCCCATTTGAAATTGGTATATATTTAAATTTTGGAAAACGCGAATTTTATTTTTATTACTGTGAAAATTTACTTTTATGTATATATATATATGTATATATATATATATGTATATATATATATATATATATGTATGTATGTATATATATATATATGTATATTTATACTTGCATATATATTTATTAATGATTCCACTGATTAACTATTGCAGTAACTATTTAACTTTTATTAGTAAATATTTTGGTTCTTTTTCTGGTTAAAATAAAACAAAATCTGGTTATATAGTAGAAATATTAAAATAGAAAGAAATCTTTTGTTTATCATTATTTCTGATTTGTTAAATTACAACTATAAGAGGATAAGTTAGTAGAAAAATCAACTTACGTATATATGACAGCATCGATTTATTTAATTCTTGTTTTGAGTGAATACTTTGGAATAGAAAAGAATTCCTTTTAATTTGTTAATTTGTGAAATTTGATAGGATAATATAATAGAAGGGCAATTTGTGAATATATATTTATATCAGCATTGATTGTTTAATTCTTATTTTTTAAATGTGTATATGGTGGAAATAGAATTTAATATAGAATTGAATAAGTCATCTTTTATTCTTATTTTGTGAAGTTATAGTCTGGTAGACTTGTTGATTCCTAGAAAAGATCTATTCTCTTTCTACTTTTCCTCCTCAAAAAGAATTAAAATATATAAATATGTAGTGGTTTTAAAAGGTATTTATGTGTGTAAATTTATTCAGATAGATTTAAGATTTTAAGGTGGTAATTTCTAATATGTGGTTTGAATATTTAGAGTATTGTTATTATTGTCATTTTTAAAGTATAGACAATTGGTCTTAAATGGTTTTCACAATTAATTTAAATATTGGAAGTGAATGTTAAGTGAGTATGATGAAAGGGGAAATTTAAATGTATGGGTATAGTTAGAGATTGATTAGGGTAATTTCGAATTGGATAGTTTATTGGTGAAATGGAATTTTAATCTTTTGAAAATTGACTTCCCTTATATTCATTTAATGATTGATTTGTAAGTACGCTTTATGGATAATACTTTTAGAATACTTGTGATGGATATCATGAATTATTTTAGTATGGGTAAGTTGTAAAGTTTTAGTTCTGGTCGTTAATTGATTGGTTAATAAATATTGTTCTCAATTGAATTTTTGGTTGATGTTTATTATGCAAATGTTTGATGGAGTTGTGAGTGATTGAGTATTTAAGGTGTTCTTTAATTTGGTCCCTTGGATGCCTGGTTGCATGCTTTTACCTCTTTTATTGAAGGATTGTTTTTGGACATTTCCGTATTGGTATGAATGCCATTGGAGATTAATTTTGATTCAAGGAATCCTTTGTCATTTAAATTTTGTTGCAATGTAATTGGGAACTCGTGTTTTGGTTTATGAGTTGTGGATGGTTGATCTTCTTGAATTTCTGATTTATTTTTGTATCGAAGTTGATCATGTAGTCTGGATGGAGTTGTTGATCTTATTTCAATGTTTTCACTCATTATATTTGAATTGAAATTGATCTGGTGGCCTTGCAATTATTGTTGTCATTGCTATGTTGTTGTTTTTATGAAAGTGGTTTGTGTACCATCATAAGGGGGTTCTAGTGAGGAGAAAATTGAGGTCTCCCATGGAATGCCTAGTTGGTGGCTTTTGGTTTTATTAAGTGATTTTGTTTAAAGGTTGATTTTCTTTTGCGTTCCCTATTTGAGGTAACACCATTGTTGATTTGTGGATGGGTCTTGATGAATCTTCCCTTTTTATGGCTTTTCTGAGTTACTCTCTTATTTGAGGAAATTTTATCCTTGTGTTGGATTTATTGGAGAAATACTCTTGTTGCTTCACTTTACCCTCGTTTGTGGGTTTTCATTCTTTTGGCTTCCAGAGGCTTGAGATGATTGATAATTGTTGTTCTCTCTCTTTATGTGTCTTTGATGTGGCAAGTGTTTTGGTTTCAAGATTTTAAAAGGGTTGTACAGGAATTGTTGAGACTTTGATTATGTATTATAGCGAGATGGGTAATGCCTCACATGCTTCTCAGTTATGACCTAATGTTCTTGTTAAGTTGTACAACCCTTGGTCTCTTGGTTTCTTGGTTTTTTGGTTTGATGTTGTTGGGTCTCTAGGGAGAGTGGCTCCTCGTGGGGGCCGACACCCCGTTTAAGGGGAAGGGCATAGGATAACCCACGAGTGAGTTAGTAATCAAGTGAAAACCTAATAATTAACTTAGGAGGGTTGGGTAGTAATATCATTACAAGATTAAAAAATAGATGCCTCGTCTTCATTAGTGCTTTCACAGACTAATGGAAGGCTGAGAAGGCCATGGTTGGCAAGGTCGTGACCTCGTCCTCACGAGAGGCCTACGGCTCCGCATGAGTCACCCTATGGACCGGTGCCTCCAGTTGGGAGGAAGAGCATAGGACAGCCATAGATGGGACCGGCGCCTCCAATTGGGAGGAAGAGCACATGACAGCCCATGTAGGACTATGCGATGACACTCTCCCCTAGTTGCCCATGTGTTTTACTTTATTGTGTTCCTTTGGAAGTAGGTTGTGGGAGTTGGTTTAGATTGTTGTTGATTGGTCTTATATTGATTTATGGAGTATTGCCTTGATACATCTTTGGTGTACTTTGTAGACTTGTATGATCTCATTGATATTTGACTTATGACCTTGTACTTTTATGGTACTGTGATATGATGTTATTTAATTGCATTTGGAATTGTATTATGTTTATTAATTCAGTTGATTTGGAAGTGTTTCATGATCATCCTTTGGTTACTTGTTACTGGTCATTGCTTTGATTTATGCGATGAGATTTATGATTTTAAGTTATTTTAATGACTCTTGGATGTTGTTGGTTATGTCTTTGTAATTCTTGAGTTTTATGATACTTTTGTATGGCGTTGAGTCTTGTGATTCCGTGTTTGGATGTTCTTGGTTGCGGTCTCTTTCTTGTTAGCTCCTAGCACGGGGGTGGGTCTTCGGACCCACATGGTCGGGTGGAATGTGCCAAGCACCCCATTGGGTCCCCAGTTGAGGATCGAGAGGTACGGATTGGTGTTGTTGCAGCGACTCCAGAGTTGTATCCGTCTTGGAGCTAGTTTTCATCTATTTATTTGTATCATGTTATCTTATGTATGGTTTCCATTTATGGTTGGAAACACTTTTGTATCATTGTACCTCTAGAACATTGTACTGTAATGTAATGTTAACTCGGTGTGAATATTGGCCGTGGCAATTGTTATTCCTTGTGTTAAGTTCTTTATGCGTATGTTGTATTTATGTACTCAGATGGTTTATTATCAATGATTATCATGTATATGTGATATTTGTTAATTTTTATTTTGTTATGGACTATATCTTTGGATTTTATTCTTTATTATTGTTGTGTGGATCTCAGTCTCGTAATGACTCTTCGTGTACCCTAAGGGATGTATGTGTTAGTGAATCTGCTTAAATGGAATTCATGTCATGACTTAATGTGTAATACATGTATGTTATGTTTACTTTTAAAAAAAAAAATTGTGCTGTAATTTTTTTGTCCTTTGGGGTTCACAGTGGGCGTTACATTAAACAAATCAAATTAGTAGATTCATGAAAATTATTTATATGTTATTCCAATAAACTCAATCAAATCATTTTTTAGTTTCAAATGATTTTGAACTTAATATCTATTTAAATTAATAATGTTAGTTTAACATTTTATAAGGAAATGTTGTATTTAATTTAGTGAGATAATTGTATTTCCAAATTAGTTATTACTGCCTCAACTTAGTTACTTTTGCATAATAGAATTACATTCAATTTAATGTTAATATTTGGATATTCATTTATCAAAGATTTACTTAAATTCATTTCTTTACAAATTAAATTAGTAATGTAAGTAATTTAGTGATTAATATTGTTTTTATTTATTTATTAAATAATGTTTTTGAAAGAGGAAAAAAAGGGTTTTATAGGGACCCAAAACCACGAAGTTTACAAACTAAAGATAAGATTGTTAAAGATACTAAAATCGGAAAGGCTGTAAAAACAACAATAAAAGTCCACAACCACCAAAAAGGCCAGCGAAGGCCACATAACCAAAAAACTAGACATAATGCCAGCAACAACTAAATTTGGGTCTTTAATAAATCCACAGTTTCAGCTTCTAGCTCATTCATATCTTGAACCCCCTCCTTTAAGATCTGAAACATCTGGATAGTGGGAGGCGCTTTCCTTTTAAGATTGGCACAGGTCCTTTTTGAAATACATTGGTCCTCATTCTTGCTTTCCTTGTTCTCTTCAAGATCAACAACTAGCGAACCCTATTGCATTTTTTCCAGCTTTTCAGACATAGCATTGATGATAATGGCATTGTGCCTAGCCATTTTATGGTTTTGTTCCACAACAGTTTTCATATTATTTTTAATTTTGACCATTTCAACTTCTAGAGACTTGTACTTATCCTCAATGTCACCTCCTTCCATTCCAATGCTGTTCTTTTTCTATTTCCTTTCTTCCTTGCTAAGAGTGACCAACTTCAGTTCCAACTCCTTTGACTTACTATGCAGAGCCCTATTTATTTGATTAAGATCATTAATTTCTTGATAGGCCTATTTCAAAACCCTAAAAATGTCACTAATGTCGTTTCTTGCTGAAGTAAGAATGTCACCAGACTAAACCTAATCTAATATGAGGTTAACATCATCGGGGTTGGGGGAGCTAGGAAATCTGGTACCATAAAATCTAAAAGAGGCAGGAGGGGAGGGCACAAAATTTTTGCTAGCTTCAGGGTTCTTAGCTTTGTCTTCCAAGGAATCTATAGAGTAGGAAACCAACTTATTGGCAAGGGAGCCCTTGAAAACAAGATTCTTTAAGGGGGCAGGGCAGTAGGGGTAGGTCTCAGGGTTAGCTTTAGCAAGAAGGGGTTTTTTAGACTGGGTTTTCTTACCAGACATCTCAAAGGATGGGTGGGCTTCAACAATTCTCTCTTGGTTAGGCTAATTCTCTAAACCCCCACTATCCATGTCATAGTCCTCAGACATTGTGGAGGTAATAGGTTTAGATAAAGCCGACATACTTTGATAATGTTCATATATTAACCTAATAAGACCAAGATGAAGAATAGGGTATCTCTTGGGATTTTTCTTATGGTCCTCAAGGCTATTAGTCAACGAACATAACAGGTAGTGAGACAAAGAGATCCGTACCTTATGGTGGAAGTGGTTAAGAATGGAAAAATGATAACCATACACTATGGTAAATCTCCCATACAGGGTGATATACTCCATTATAACATGAAGCACCTTTCTCCACAATGCCTTGATTGTGTCAATTTTGAAATGGCTGTTAGAAATTTTAACTAGTTTTAATTTCTCCTTATCCTTCTTAGGAAATCTGATGACCGTCTCATCAGTAAACCTTCTGTCGCGATAAAACTTTACACCCTCAGTGGACATTCCAATAACGTCCCCTATAATTTTCTCATCCAACTTCACCTTTCTTCCAAAGAGAATTATTTCGCCATTGTTCCAGTTCTTCTCAAAGTAGTCCATGGCCATAGAATCAGGCCCATGAAGTTTTTCTAGAAATGGAACCAATCCACCTCTTTCAATTTGCTTCCAGACCTTATCATTCCTAGTGTGCACCTCATAGCTTTTTGGATCAACTCTTTTCCTGCCCCCCCTTTTCATTTGCACCTTACTACAGACTCTACCAATGCCAAGCACTTGTTGCAAAATTATGCAGCTATTCCAATGCACCCACAAAGCATGCCACTTTTTCTTCCCATCTAAGTAATATGATGTAGCCCCATAAAATATCTTGATTTCAATGTACTTGGCCCCTTTCCCTTTAATCATTAAATGTATTTTCCTCTTTCCTATGTGTAACATCATAATCTAGTAAGGCCTTGAATTCAATTATCAAGTCCCTACAATTCTACCATGTGTTCAATCCTTGCTTCCTAACCCCTTCATTCACAAAGTAATCTGCCACACTGTTAGCTTCCCTATAGATGTGTGGAACTTTTACTTTTTCAAAATTGTCTATAATATTCTTTTCTTCATCAATCCAATTCTTTATCGACCAAGAGGGTGGGGTACTTCCTAAGAGACAATCAATGATATTTTTAGAATCCCCTTCTAGACAATTTTTTTTATATTTTAATTATGAGCTAACTTTAAAACTTGAAAGGCTCCTATAGCCTCCGCCACATGGTTGGTTTGGTGACCTAGGGATATGGGCACAACCACCATAAAATTACCATTTGAATCTATTAACACACCTCCACTTTCAGCCATGCCCAGGCTGCCCTTCATGGCGCCATCAAAGTTGGCCTTATACCAACCATTTGGAGGAAAGGTCCAACACACACCCTCCCTACTTTTCTTGGCTGGCTTGGAAGCTAAAGAAATTTCCACTTTAATATTCCAATCTTTTTCTATCATTAAATCATAGGGAGTGCACACCATTGCTTCTAGGTTAAGAGATTTTTGAGGAATCACATTAAATTTTTCCTTTATAAGCCTAAATTTTTTCTCAAAGACATTATTCTTCGACATCTCCTTGTCCCTGAAAAGTCTATTATTACTTTCTTTCCACACTCCCATGGCAACAAAAGGGAATAAGAAATCCCATAACCTTGGAATGAATGGATTTTGATATGATAGTAAAATTTCTTAGATATGATATTATCAATTGTTATTATTTGTTAAATTCCTTAATTTACAAATTAGTAACGATATTTAACAATATTTACCCTAAGAATAGATTAGCATCTTTAGTTAGTTTCACTTCTTAAATAGATGAATTAATTAATTAATACTTATAATCCCCATACATTGTATGCTCTCACCTTTCCTTTACTAGGATCTTGGTAATTAGAATGTGGAAATGTAGTTGTTGTTAGGATGTAGCTTAGAATCTCCATTTTCATCATTTTATGTCATTGTTTTCTTAATATATTTTACAATAGCAATTCGATAAAATTAAGTGTTAGATTAAAGAAGTGTTTATTCTTTTCCATAAAAGTATTTTATTCCATGAAGCAGTTAGATGTTATTTTCTTTTTAGATAGGTAAAATTTAATCAAGAGTTGAAACCAAAAACTAGCAGCGTTCGATATCAGTGGTGCCTTTGGCTCACGTTTATGGGTAAAGCCATCGTGCTTGAGCTACTACATCCATAGCCTAACTCAACTGCAACAACGACATCTATGACACCATCCCTTTAAATCATCAAGGAGAAATAAGGAACATTGAAGGTGTTAAAATCCAAGAGATGGGTAATCTCTCTTAGATCGATAATCTAATAAGATAACTTTAAATGAACGAAAATCCACTAGTCAAACCTAGTAAACCCCATTATAGGATTCGATGAAATTTACATAATATTGTTATGTTAATTAAAAGGTAATTGAATAGAAAAATGGGTTCAAGGGAGATGTTATTTTGGAATTAGGATTTAGATGCTCAGGAAACAAGTAATAGTCTTGGAGACTATTTACTTATATTTTTATTGCTTCCCTTCGAGGGTAGCAATCGCAGAGGAATCGTCTAGGGAAAAGGGGCCCTAGGAAGGGTTGCGTATCCACAAATAGTTCACATTAAACATATATTAGAAAACATAACTACATATTTTACACCTTGATCTCGTTTGGAAGCAGGGTATGTAGGTAGTCTGGGAAACAAAGGATGCTCCCAGTACCTTAGGCGTTTAGGCATGGGGCTTAGGAAAGTTTAAGATAATGATAAATTGAAATATAAATTAATAATTCAAGAGAATTTTTTTGGTCAAAAGGGGCTATAAATATCAAATATAAAGATAAGATAAAATGTGTTCCTTGTAAACTGAGAAGGAATCCCGGATGGATTCGCTTGACTCCCCGAGGCCTTAGGTTGAATTCTAAGGTGGGACTCAAGCTACATATTTATTTTTACATACTCCTAAAGAAGTCAACCTCAGTGCACTTCGAAGGGGAGTGTAGTCTTTAGTGAGTGACTCAGGACTTGAATGGTCCCAATGAGTCTAAGTCTCTGGCTAGAGCACATTCCTATCCTTTATGGATAGATTCCTACCTCATTTGGGTAGATGCCTATCCTAGATGGATAGATGAATTCTTGTCCCATATGGAAAAATTCCTAACCTGTATGGTTGGATGCCTGTCCCAGATGGATGGATGCCTATCCTGTATGGATAGAAGTACCTAAGTATGCAAGTGAGTGAACACATATGTAATAAGATAGTAATAAAGAAAATAAATTAATGGTAATTTTTGGTTTATTACATTGTACATCATTGTTTGAGCATGAGAAATGAAAATGGTAAGCTTTGAGGGTCTCCAATCCTGTTAGAGACACTAGTCGGAAACCTGCTTCAAAGCTAGCTTTACCTTTTGCACCATCAAAATATAAGGTCCATAGATGATTGTCACCTGGATCATTATATTCCTCCCAATCCTTTATCAATTTCAGAAAAAACTTGATCATTATCAAAAATTACATAAGTGCCAAGCCCCATTGCATGAATTTTTTTGAATGGTTTAGAATCAATGAATTGGTTGAGTAGCACCTCTTCCTTAGGAGTCTAATCACTTGTGTCTTCTTCATCTTCCACCATCTCTACACAATATCTCTCCTTCTACGAGAAAGAGGTATGTGCTACTTCAAGGCATAGGACTATATTATTTGCTATGTGTTTGGGATGCAATGATTCAAATAGAATCTTCATCTTTTCCCCATGCTTGGTTCTCAATATTAGGTGGAACCAATCGAGCGCTAAGTATCTGTCAAGCTTTGTAGTGAAATATCTTGAAAGACACATTTTGAAGATTGGAGGAATGTCTATCACTACTATTTCTTGTGTGACTATTTGGCTTGGACATAAGAAGAGGGTTAGAGGTAGATATTTTATCCGACCAATGGTTATTCCCATCTAATTGCATGATTCCCTTCTCAAGGGGCTCATATTTAAGTTTCAGGGTGCATCGACCACTTATTTTGGGATGATTGTTGTGCTATCCCCTGAATCGATCATGTTATTATGCAAAAGCTCATTTCCAACAATAAGTGTTAAAAAGAAAGGTTGGGCTTTGGCTTGCTTACCTCTTTCTCTTTTGCATCATCCATGCTTTTCACATAAGATATTGCTTCAAAACTTGAGGGTCTGACACAAATCCTTTGTCTTTTCTTTAATTGCATGATAGAGTTGCATCTACCTACGATGTTCTTTCTTCCTTCCTCAATGCTTCCCGAAGCAAATTCTTTTGTTCGGGGATAGATATGGCATCCCAAAAAGATACGTTAGCAGGCTAGTTCCTTCTTTAATTGTTCCACCACATTGAGCATCCTAACTGGTTGGGTCTTGGCCTTGAATGGTGGTATTTGTCTCATTTTCTGAAGAAAACGTTCTATCGTGAATGGGCTCAACATCTTGTTTGTCTCCTTCTCTTGCAACAGGGGAATGTGTGATTGTGGAGTAGGTTAAATAGTAGCTTGCGGAGCCTACTTTTGTTGCAATGGAAGTTGATGTGGTTGAGGATGTGGGAAATATTGTTGCACGTATTCTCCCATGAGCCTTCTTTTGGATCTTGTGTTGTAATCCAACTATACTTGTGGAGTACTAGTCATTAGGGCTTCATTTGTGAACACTGTATCATCTTCATCCATGAAAATAATGCTTGGTTAGGTGCAATATCCAATTCTTTTTCCAAGGACGTTCCTTTCATTTGCACTCTAAAGTGGGAATTTTCTATTTTGGAGGACTCATATTCATCCACATTTGGAAGTGTGCCCTTGTTTCTTTATTTCACTATCGTTTGTTGCATATTTCCCCTCGAACAATTTCGGGGCATATGACTATCACTATATGGGAAGAACCATACATTCTCATCTTCCACCAAATTTTTTTGGCCTAGAATTAACTCTTTGCTCTAGTTGTCTTTGACCATTTGTAGTGGCATGGTGATCAAAACTATCTAGTTTGCGGACACCATTTTTTGACCTCCCCCTCTAGAGGATCCTTGGTATGTATTTTGTTGATAAGATGGATTTCCTCCACCATAGGTTTGAGTGGCCTACTTTGGAGGTGCTGATTGCTATTGTTTGATGATAACCAACTCGTTAACAAAATTCCACATGAGGCTCTTCATGTCATTGATGTTCACTATTATAGAAGAAGAGCCCAACATGCTAGGCTATGTAGTGGGATACATGCACATGGATTGCAGAGTGGCTGATGTCAGTTGTGTAGTAGAAGTGCTCGAAGTAGCTTCTTCTCAAAGACCACTAGATATTTCTACAAATTCAAGCATTAGAGGTCTTGGAAAAATCTTCCTAGCATCGATCAAACTATTTTCTATGCGCTCAACCATCTCATATGTATTGGGCAAGATATCCCCTCCCATGTAGGTTATCATTACCACAATGTCTGAATTAATAGACTTCAAGTAGAACATAAATGTTAGCATAGCTGGGGTTGAGCAGTCACATGGATTATTTTCCAGGTTTTGTGAAACCTAGTGTTGAATTCGCTCATGGGCTCTTACAGGGCTCTTTTGATGGTGATTAGTTGATGTAGCAATGAAGAATGATCTCCCTTTTCTGAGAAGCATTTGAACAACCTCTCTCCAAGCTGATCCCAGCTGGCAATAGAACTAGAGGCCAAAGATCGATACTAATATTGAGCCTTTCCTTTGAAAGAGGCAAATAACAACCTAAGAGAAATATTCTCCTCTACTATGTTATGTACCCTACATACCTCCACTATATCTTGTAGGTGTTCGAAGGGGGTTTTGAAATATTCTCTAGAAAATTTTGGAATAGCCTTGAGGGCATTAGTGAGTATGGTAGGCCATACGTCTGGGGGTGTTGGTGGTCATAGTGGACTACCACTATCCCAAGTTATGAAATTTCTAGGAGTAGGGGCAACTATGTGAACCATAGAAAAAAGATTCCTATGAATTGGGTAAACAAGTATTATGATTTGGAAGGTTGAGCCTCTGGGTGGAGTAGATAAGGCGCTGGATATTGGGCTCTTACTTCTCACTCTATTTATCCTTACAGGTGACACATAACTTGTAAGTCTTCTCCTCATAGGTACCGAGGTGAGTAATTGGGAGTATTGAAAATGACCTCTTGAAGATGCTCTAGTTTAGATTTTGGGCATGAAACTTCCAGTTTCTTTCCTTAGCTAATTTAAGAAAAAAATTTGACTTTTAATCGGGCATTCGAAGAACTTTGTGTCCCATTAGGTGTGCTAGAAAAAGAACTGTTGATCATCAAATATTACACCTCTTTGATAGTCTTATAGGAAATTCAGTGAGTGGGGGACTAATTTGCACCTCACTGAATACATCCAGGATTTTTATAGAAATTCAACTCTTCTCTAGGTTTTGGAGAAAAGGGTAGAAGGAAATAAAAACATAAAACATAAAAAATGGTGATAAGCTAAAGCTTTTACAACATTTCAAACCCAATATTTCCTATCAATCATATAATTAGACACATAATTCCACAACCCTTCATTGTTGGGAAGAGAATGAACAACAAAGGCTAACAACAAGCACAATGCAGTCTTTCAAATCTCCCTGTACGCAGTGTTCATTAAGGTACATGATCAAACATAAATATTTCTATGGTTAACAAAAAAGTGTTCAGAAATTGCATAAGCCCTCTCTCTTCATACAACAAAATATAACAAAACAACAACCCTTTAGAAAAACAGAGAAGTCTAGATAGACATAATCCAATTTTAATGAGTTATTATCCTACCATATAAGCCCACAACATGGAAATCAACAACTTAAACTATTTGAATTCAGCTTGACAAAGTGTTTTATTACAGAACAAAAGCATAAAGAAGGAAAAATTGATAAAGGCCATACATGCATAGTCTCAAATATTTCTTCCAAATGGTTTGTGCTTAAATATCAAATGAACTTTAAAACAAAGGTTGGATGCCAATCTGATAATAGTTTTAACATAAACAATGTAACATGTCAGAGAAAAGCAGTTTTGCAACTCTACTTCTGAAAATAGTTCTATAACCTAAGAAAACTAAAGAAACTTTTCCTCAACAAAGGAAACTAAAACTTGGAACCGACCCTTCATTGTGTCACTGCCTCTCATTTATAGCTGCAAAAAGAAGAAACCGCCACCATAACACAAAAGTAATTACTGCCAGATGTTGGCATTTGTTAGCACACGATCTGATCATAGATCTTTAGTTAGGTCACAACAATATTTTCTCATCAATTCTCAACTGTTGCATTAATGCTCTTTAGATATTTAGCAAAGATATTTATCTTAAAATGATCAAATCCTAGAAAATAGTCTAGAAAAAGTATAGTTGACCAGTCACATAACCCAATGGCACCAACTCAAAGCTTCCATCCCAAAAACCAAAAGTGACCAACAAGCTCCGAAAAACTCCCAAAAGAGATCGCTGCATAAAAGCACAAAATGCTTGCAATGAAGAGATGACATGTCAAACATGCAGAAATTCTCAGAATCGTGAATATGGCTCCTTGAGAAAATCTTTGATGAGTTGAAACATGTCCCGAATCTCTCCTGAAAAGAAGGAGAAAAATGAAAGATGCACAACCACCATGTGGCGCATTACATACCTTTTGATGACTAAATACTCAAGCGCAAACACATCCGAAGCAAAAAACATATTCAAGCCAAAAATAAAAAATGATCAAGGAAAAATGCTTCACACTAATCATTAGGCGGTATCCCACCTCTCACCAAGCTACTTGGCAACCCTATCGAGTAGGTACCTCTATATAATGGTATGCTCTCATCCCTACATAAGCTAAGTCTACCAAGCAAAGAAAATATGTTGTACATCATCATACCAAGCTAGCATCTGAAGCCATGACTGCCATAGGAACACTACCATTTCAGATCGATCACTCGATGCCAGTAAGGAATCCCAAGCTACCCTGTGTGTTGTAATGTGATGGAACCCCTATATCTCTATACAACAAGATCATCTAGCTCTACATTTTCCATCTAAATAGTCAGTCAAAGCATAGCAATGTGCTCCTAGGCCAAATGTGGAGAAGCGTGACCCTTGTGCCAATAGCCCTGCCATCACAATATATGAAGTCATGCATATCATGGTAAAGGGAGGCCAACATTACTGGCCCCCATGCATACTAAGTCCTCATGAACAACATATAGCATTGCCAATCCAAACCCCATCCCGAACAGAATCCTATACTCCGTCAATCTAGAGCAACCAAACTTGAGATAATCATTGCAATGATTAGTTTGAAATTTGACACTTGACCTCTATACATCTCAAGGTCAATTTGGGAGGTGACCAAAACAATTTCCTCCTAGTCAAGTACCTCATGACAAGCATCATAGTTGGTGTCAACATCATAGATCACACACTCATCATGTATCGATAAACGTAATATCCGCCATACATCCTCTAGCATCATTGTCACCTCATTGATAGGTAAGTGGAATGATGAGGTCTCGCTATGCCATTGCTTACATAGGGTCATCATCATCGCTAAATGTGTTTGAATGTCAACCATGTAAGCAACGTACCACAAACCAATCTCCCTCAGGTGCTTTTGTCGCAACTCAAACAAATCAAAGTCTAGATAAAATAGTCGGCTAGTGCTCGTGGGACATCAGAGATAGGATCACCTCTTGCACCCACAAAGTGCACGATGTCAAAATTAAAAAAAAATTGGCTAATTTTTGAGTTTTTATCCCCTAAAACAACAATAGCATCACTATTCATGATCTAGCGTCACTATAATTCAAATTACAAACTGTGACGTTCGAAGCATTTAAATTGCAAATCGTGATATGCATTGTTAAACACATATGTGTTTCTATTTGACCTTAGTAAATTATAACCCTAAATATTAAATCACAAGTTGTGTTGTTATTTACATATGCATCATGATTTAAAATCTAAAACCCTAAATCTAAATCCTGAATTATGTCACTTAACACATATACGTTGCTATAAATCAAAATAGTGTCACCGATTCTACAAATAGTATCGCCATATAGTGATGCCACCAAAATTCAAATTTTAAAGTGCATTAAACATGTCAAAAAGTCAAAATTCAAATAAAGTTTCAAATCACATATCAGTGGTCTTGTGCTTGGAAGCCTTTGGTACTCGTGAACCCAATAAAAAATGTGTCATGGGAGCACTTGTTGTGCCATCTCATTGGAGGGTCAGAGCTCAATTTGCAAGAATCCTCTAAGGTGTGAATGCAAAAACGAATTGAAAGGGACCCTTCTTAACCTATTTAAGCCTCCAAATTAAGGTTTTTTCCCTAATTTAACCTTGAAGCTAGGGTTTTTTCATCATTTTCATCAATCTTTCCAAACCGAGCTTATTTTGCATCAATTTTTTTGTTTTTGGCATGTTTCTTGTATCTCAGAGGCTTTTTGGACCCATGGGGCAACATTTTTACCTTTGGTGAGAAATCAACCCAAAATTCAAAATTTTGTCTAGATTTCTGAAGGGGGCAGGGAACCAACTTAATCCTTCCATTGGGGCAACAATGGGGCATCGAAAAAAGTCATCAATTTTTTTTACTGATTTGAGCAACAATTTTGATTCAAAAAATGTCATTCTTTGAACCAAAATAGCAGGTACCTTGCTTCAAACAGGGGAAAAATGTAGACATTAAAAAAATTCCTAAATAATATCATGCACTCGAATTAGGTATACTAACATTATTTCCTCCTAAAACCCATCCTCTTTTCACTTAATTGATTAAATTAGCCTAACCTATTTATTTAATTGCACCATTTTCATCTATTAACCTAATTAACCTAATTAGGTTAATTCACCCCCTTTCATAATAAAACTTTGTCTTATTAAATTAAATACATCAAGTTATTTAATTTAAATCCCTAAAGTCCTCTTATTTAATTAAATAACCCTAAGTTATTTAATTAAATGTCATTCCACCTTTCCCCCATTCATTTAAACATTTTATTTAATGAATATCATCTAAATACTTCTAATCCCTTAAATTGTATAATTAACATTGTTTAATTACCAATTATCTTAATCTAATTCCTGCCACTTGCAAGGGAATATTCCTCCTTTGCACATTCCTCCAAAAGGAATATTCCTTCCCCTTTTGCACAATTTAATTTGGTTTTAATTAACTAAATTATCCTTTTCCCTCACCCATGAGAATATTCCAAAGAATATTCTCTCTCTTCACTCATTTGAAAAAGGGAATATTCTTATAAAGCTTCATGTGTAAGTTAACTTGAGACCTCCTATACAGGTCAAAAGTGTGTTTGTTTGAAGGAATATGAACCCTTGATTAAAATCTCATCTTTCATTCTCATCCATTGATGAGAATCCATGATTCATGCCTCTAATTTCTTCCATCCTTGACTGTTGATTATCCTTTTTTATCTCAACCCTTCGTTTCTCATTTGCTCTCCTATAAATAGGTCACTATTTGGAGACAAGTGGATCCATCTTTTTACATCATAGTTATGCTGTTAAAATCACAAACATTCAAACTCATATTTAGCACACATTTAGCATCATTTAGTTCATTTTAATTGCATTAATTATCTTTAGCTTCCATTAGTGGCTTCCATGATCACATAATGCATCCATTTAGCTTGTTTAATAATTAAGGTTTTGAATCTTTTAGTTTAGAATCCATTTAGATTATCTTTGCAATTGCATATCTACATCTTTTCAGCATAAAATAATGTTAAACTAGCTTACATCATGCTCATTTAGATTAAAATCATGTTTTCATTCACATATCACAATCGTTCCATCATTTTTCTTCAATAAGATTTGTTGGAATGAGCTCATTTATCCATGGGATTGGGAAAGGGTCGTCGTTCCACATCAATGCAACACCACTCCCACAATGGGATAAGTTTCAAATGTGTTAGAGTAGACATTTAACGCTTTCATAGTTTAGAATGCTTAGTTTTGATAAATGTTTATTATAAATTGCATTTGATTGATCTTGTTGATATTGACATTAGTGGCTTAGTTATGCTTTGATTCTTCATGGATCAAGCGTAATCAACCCATGATAATCCATCAATCACAGAGTCAAACCTATTTTGGACCTTGGATTTCTGCTTTCTTATGACATAAATGTCTGATTTGCAATGTTTTGTAATGATTTCAAGTGTATTAACTAAATGAATTATATGATCTAACACTTGAAATGTAAAATTCTATGATAACAAAAATGGAAACAATAATTTGCATGCAGATCTGAGAAGGGTAGAATGGTGTGCAGCTATCATAAAAAGTGGGTTTTGAGCTCTGATCAAGGACTCATTTGTACAAGGGAAAATGGGTCTTAGTGTAGGGTTCCAAAATTAGTTTTGTAGTCCTCTGATACCGGATCTAGATTTCTAGTTTCTCCAAGTTTGAATTTTGGAAAGGAAAAAATAAAATATGTATGTGAGTCTCTATAGCTTGACAACAATCATGGCAACTTATGCAACCTTGCAAAAATACTCCTTTGATCATCTTTCAATCCTTCTTCACCTATAAATCTACACATACAAAGGGAGAAGCAATTTTTTTTGTTTTTGAGTGAATGGTATTTTGCCTTAGTCAAACTCAATGTTTGGTAATTAAACCTTGATAATGAAATAATGACAAAATGAAAGAATTGATGAATGAAAAAAGCTTGTTACAACTCACCAAACCCTTAATGGCTACCCTTAAAGGATTGAAGTCAAACACATCACTCTAAGGCTTGGATCTTGCATGAATTGACTTGATTGATTGATGCTTGAATGCTTGAAACCTACATCACAATGTTAGCTCCAAACTATGACATGAACATACATGAACTTTGACATGATGATAGGATTATGAATATTGTTGTAGATTACTGATAAATCTGCTCTTCAATTCTCTTGACAATAATATTTTCTCTTGTGAAAGCTACCTTAATTCTAGATAATGTTGCTTCTTAATTACTAGATTTGAATTGATTAAATAACTATGTATTTATAGGTTTTTATGTAATTTTTTGAAAATTAGATTCCAAAAGATGACACTTGACACTTGAATTTGAATCATTAAAATGCCACCAAAAACATATTTAGAAATAGGTCCTAGTACTTAAAGGGGACCCATTTTCCCTTGGGCGAATGTGTCCTAGGACTAAGTCCAAGACACTCAATTTTTAAGGTGATTTAATTAATGTTGGCAATTGTTTAATATAGGTTTCCCTTTTGGAAAATGAGAATAACAAGGCTTTGAAATACATAATTTGGTCAATTAGAAGATTAATTAAGTAGAATTAATAAAGGGGATGCAAACATAGTGTGAAATTGTAAAGGTATACAATTTTTTACACTACAAAGAATAACAATTTTTTCTTTGTTTATTTTGTATTTATTAACTATTATACAATGTTTCAATTTGAAAAGGGCATATTTGATTTGGTTTAATTTATATACTATCATTGAAACTTTACACATATTATGCTTTCTTCGGATCACAATGAATTTTATTTTTTTGAAAACAATATACAAAAGGAGTCAATTTTTTCATCATTGTCACTATCACTACTATCTACTAATTTAGCATACTTCAAGTTACTACTTTGTCTTTCCTAACACCAACCCATTAATATGAGCTTTACCATAAAATAGAGTCACCAACATTCATTCTAAGAAAGTTAACTTCAAAATTTATAGAAAACTATAAATTCACCAACACTTTGTTCCCTAACTGAGTAGCCAAAAACATGTTCACACATGAACTTGTAGCTATGATTTTTATAGCAATCAATTTGATGCAAATCAATTGAATAGAAAGAGATTAAAACTAGAATTGAATGTAAATAAAATCTCTATCTACACATACACTCATCTAGAGTACAATGAGTAGGAAAGCATGTGGAGTAGTATAATTTGTAATTTTGAACCAAGATTCTAAATATGTAACCCCTACTATAGATTATTAGCATTATTTTTTATGTAACAATGTGGACCACTCATCACTTGAGATGGATTGTAGGGTTTGAGGGTATTGTTAGAACTCTAGTTCTTAAGATAGAAACCATTTTTTTTCAAGGAAATACGTTGGAATCTAGGTAGTTTTACAGAGCTATGAACATCTAGCATTGGTTAGTGATATGGAGCATCTTCTAGAGTTCAATAAAAGCCCAAAATCTAAATAGGTCAAATTATTTTAAAAAAAATAAAAGGGAATGAAAAAACACTATAAAATTGGATTGGTGCTATGTGGATAAGTGTAAAGGGGGTTTGGGGATAATGGATCTTAAGATACAAGGTATGGCTCTAGTAGTTAAATGGATAATCAAGTCCTTTCAAGGCAATGAACCATGGAAGATTTTAATAAGAAGCAATATATGATCAAAAGTACCAAAATAGAAAAAATATTTGAAATCTCTCCCATTATGTGATCTTGTAGCTGTCCCCTTTACTATAATTCTTGCAAGATCGATTGTCTTCAAAAGCATTTGGAAGGCTTGGGAGTATATAAAAGGGAAAATTAATATTAGTGGTACCATTGATAATAATAATAATATCCAAGAAAATAAATCTATTTGGTGGAATCCTAAACACAAAGATAAGCCTCTCGCCCTTATACAAGGATGCTCCACCAAGAGCTTCCAAGAGTTGGGCAACAAAGGGCATAAACACCTTCAGAGAAATACTTATGGATGGATAGTTAAAATATTGGGCCTCCTTGAGTAATGAATATAGCCTCCCCAAATCTAATTGGAGAATGTACTCCATAATAAGAGGGGCTTGTGATTTTTTGCTACTTCCTAAAAATAGTAATAATGATAATGTATGTTATAATCAATTGAATTGGTAGGTGAACACTACTATTCAAAAGGTGAACTGTAAAATTGTTTATAAAAAAATAAGCAATACTAACTCTATGTTTGAATATATTAATCTAAAATGGAATATCTCTCTTTCTTAAAGTCAATGGCTAAATTTATTCACTAAGAATTGGTCTAAAATAATTGAGTCTAAGAAGGATTTTTAAAAATGATTATTAATCTTGAAAAATCTACCTTATAAAATCAATCACACTTATATTGATATGTGTAGTTTTTGCAGGCAACCTAAAACTATCAAACACATTTTCTTTGATTTTTTATTTTCTAAAGTGGTTTGAAACCTTTTTTTCTTCAATCTCAAATATTGGAAAGGAAATATCAAATCGACTAAAATTTTAATAGGAAATATAGATGGTTTAAATAAGTAATGCAATATGTTTTGGCTTGTCCTTACTAATGAAATTTTTATGGATAATTTGGATTAAACATGTGAACAAAGTCATAGCATGAACTAAATAAGCCAAATCCAAATGAATTTAAAGCCTATTTAACCCCCTAAGCAATGATCCCAATAAGATATTCAAAATTCATCAAAGTTAGGAAGCCCATTAAACTAACATGATATAAACATGACAATTTAACAAATCCCTATTCTAAGATCTTGAATCTTATCCTATTGGGGAAGTGGTGTCACATTGATGTGGAATGGCAACCCTTTCCCAATCCCTTGGATAATATGAGCTTGTTTCAATCATTTTTATTGAAGAAAACTAATAAAACCGATGAGATATGTGTGAAACATGGATACAAAACTAGATTAATATGATGGAGATAAATGCTAAATGCTAAATACTTGATAAAATGGATGCAATCTATGCTAAATGTAAACAAAATTCAAAGATATAAGCCATTGATGCAAAAATATGCTAAAATGGATGCAAACTAAGTTACCATGGAATCCATTAATGGATTCTTAAGCCAAATGGATGTAGCTTTAATATAAAATGCTAGAAAGTGCTCAATATAGATGCAAGTGAGTATAGATTTTAGCAGCATAACTTTACTCTGAAAAGGTGAATCTATTTCTCTCCAAATAGTGATGTATTTATAGGAGAGAAAATGAAAAATCAAGGACTCAAATCGATTTGATCAATAAATGGTCAATATTGGATGAAGGGTGAAGGCACGAATTGAGGATTCCAATCCATGGTCAAAGTTGAAAGTTGACAAGGATCAACTAATTTAATCAATGGTCTAAATTAGCTTTCAACAAACACACTTAGGAAGAGGTTAAGAGATATTTTAGAGGAATGAGTGAGAATATTCTCTTTTGGAAGAAGGAGGAATATTCCAAGAATATTCCCTTGCAAGTGGGAGGGTGAAGATAATTAGCAATTTAGTAATTAAAACTAAATTTCAAAGCATGGAAATTGAGGAATAATATAATACTCATTAAATTATTGATTTATTTAATGAAAAGGGGATACAAATATGATATTTAATTAAATAGTTTAGGGTTATTTAATTAAATAAGAGGATTGAGGGTTTAAATTAAATAATTTTATTTATTCAATTTAAATAGGATGAAATGTTAGTGTGAGAGGGGGTGAATTAAGCCAATTAGATTAATAAATGAGAATGAGGTATTTAATTAAATAATTAGGTTAATTTAATCAAATAAGTGAAAAGAGGATGAAATTCAAGACAAAACGGTGTTAGTGATCAAATTCAAGTGAGTAGTATCATTCAGGACATTTTTAAGTGTCTACAAAAATAAATGAGGAGAAATTACATAGAAACAAAAGGTTGCTTCTTGAGTTTTATAAAAAACTCATCTTCCATAATATTGTTGTGCAGGTCACTCTTAATTTGGAAATCTTGAAACACAAATTTTAAAGACTGTTAGAAGATGGCATAGTTCCAATCAACACTGTAGAAATTAAATATAGGCACACTTGAGCACTTTGAAATAAAGAAGCAAGCATACCCCTACTCAAAAGGGTGGAGGAGCTCCTTAAGAATTATAATCAAGAGAAGATGAGAAAAGAAAAGAAAGAAAAACACAACACTCACATACATATTAATGATGAGTTATATTTTGTAATGGAGCCAGTTCATTCAACTGAAGATCTCTCAAATATTGACCCGCCACTTGGATACAAAGCCTAGGAAGTCTATGTAGAAAGAAGAATGTAAGAATAGAAATAGTCTTGGTATATGATATGTAAACATTTTGTAATATTGATATAATTTATATACTCAAAGGTATGTAATGTTAATAGGTTAGGTTCACCAAAATGAAATGAAGAAAAATATGTGGTATTGAAATTGGGGGTTTAATGTCCTAAAACCTAAGGTCAATTCTACCTTTTTTAGGGTTTCATTAGGATGAAAATAAAAAAGGCAAATAGATTGAATTTCAACCATAAAGGTGAGTCAATTAGACTTCGATCTTATCTGTTTGAGTCTTAGAAATGGATTGGAAATGATTTGTTAAGATCAACCTAATTAGACTATATGACCTAATATGTAAAATGCAAGATCCTAACAAATAACAAACTGAAATAGTAAATTATAGGTAGATCTAGAAAGTGCAGGAGACTGCGTACCTATCCTAAAAATTTGGTTACATGGAATGCACAAGAGGACTAAGATGCTTAGGGTGTATGGGTCCCTAATAGGGTATCTTGC
The DNA here is from genome assembly GCA_007258455.2 of Sequoia sempervirens. NCBI lineage: Eukaryota > Viridiplantae > Streptophyta > Pinopsida > Cupressales > Cupressaceae > Sequoia > Sequoia sempervirens. The sequence continues at coordinate 363,497,783 of VDFB02000015.1, forward strand.
TCTACTTTTAGGGTCATCTAATGATAGATTTGAGCTATTGATTTTTGGTTGCAGAGTTGTCAGATTATTGTCGAATAATTCTGTAGGTGACTTTTCATGAGTTGACAAGTTGTATGGCTTTGAATGCAAGAATAAACAATTTGTCTTCAAGATTTCTTCAATCCCATTCATACCTAGAACCTACACATTCAAAGAGAGAGAAAGTGTTGGGCCATTTAAAGGCTTGCCTCAATCAAATTTTGTGCAAATGTTTCCATTTCCACAATGGCATGCCAATGATAAAATGTATAATTGGATAGGAATAAATGATGAAATCACAAAGTCCTACAACTCACCACCATTCAATGGCTTCCTTGAAGGAAATAAGTCATGCACATCACCTCAAGGTCTTAGATGTTTCTTGATTGATTTGCTTGAATGCTTTGGAGACCTACAAAGGTGTTAGCCTTCACAAAACAATGATAAAATGAACACTTAAACTTACATGAGATTTTTACATGATGTTAGGATCTTGAATTGCTGCAATAAAACTTTGAAAGAGTGCTCTTGAATTGATCTTGAATAATCTTGACCATATTTTTTCTCATGAATTCTTGTTAGATTTCAAATGATGAAAATACTAGGTATTTATAGGAATTTCTCTAATTTATTGAGAATTAAATCTCGATATTTGACATTTAAAATTTAAGTTTTGAATGTTAAAATGGCCATTCTGATATATTAAAAATTAGTCCTTAAAAAAATAGGGGGACCCATACACCCATGGACGTTTGGGTCCTAACCCTATTTTCCAAGACACAATGCATTGAAGGAAAAATATTAATTGCTTGCATTTGTTCTATGCTTGCAATTTCTCAAAAAGTGGTAGAAATGGGCTATAGAATGCATAATTTAGGAAATTAGGGACCCAATTAGGCTCAATAATTTAGGAGGAGCCAAACATAGTGTGAAATTGTGAAGGGTGACAATTTGCGATGCTACAAAGATACAAACTAATGGTCTTACATATACCTAATTTATAAGAATATGTATGGATTTTTTTTGAAAATAACACACATGCTTCCAACATGATGTTTAATGAGGAGGAGAGAGTGAAATTGACCCACAAAACTTTCCAATGTGAAAAATAATACACCACATGAAAACAAGGCTACAATTCATAAATTTATTTAGCTAATTAGCAATATTAAACACACACCAAAGAGTTGTGATCATCATGCAAAGGTTGGTCCTTACACCACCCCTTCCAAAAGGACACATAATTTTGGTCATAGTAATCATGGGATCCACATTGGTGAAACTAAAAGAATGGTTGTTAGTAGTTATTAGCGTAGCTATTCCAGTTATGTTCATCCTATTCCCTGCCATTTTCTAGATCATTTTAGTATGAAAATTTATCAAGACTCTACGAAAGATCATAGTAAAATGATGGAGCTTTTACCTTTTTTTTTATGATTTATTGGATAGTTCTAACATTTTTCTCTTTAATATCATTTGAAATCAATGATAATAGTAGATTACACATTGTTGAAGAACGCGTTACTTCTCTTACAAGAATTAATACTAAGATTGTTGCCTTAGAAGATAACCAAGGTATGTTGTAGAACCTGGCTTGAGACTTCTATCATCTTTCTTGTTAGATCCATATTAAAAAAATTTTATAAATAAATTTGTATAAAAACTTTTGATACTTTTCCTAATGTAAAACTGAATTACAAGTTGAATGTTCAAATATTCTCAATCTTATTTTTACTTTTTTCTTTCACTACTTCTCATTTCTTTGTATCTCTTTTATAATAATAACCTATAGATCTTTATTTTGATTAATATAATTTAATTTTAATTTTTTTTAAAACCTCCATCGTATGGCCTAATGAGCATTCAAGTCTTGATAGCCTTAGTAGACATTCTGTATCTACACCATGCTAAACTCCCATGATAGAGTTTTTCCAAAGGTCCCTATAGAAAGACTCCATGTACAATTATACATGTGCTAAAAAAGTCAAATTTTAAGAACTCTATGAAGTTGCTGAAATAGTTAATCTACGGGACTAAGTAGATCTAGTTATTCTTGTAAAGCCATTGTTTGTTTAGTTAAACACAATCACTACTTTGCAATAATTTCATCTTCAATTTCAATGAATATTCATTGCTTTGAAGAAGATGAATAGGCCTCATTATGGACTCAAGCCTTAGGAGACTATTTTCTGGCCGTCCATAAGCAAGTTTAATGATTGCAAATGAATAATAAAGTCATCATCGACCATAACTCCTTGCATCACATCAGGTATTTTGCAAACGCCTTTGAACACTTGATTTTGAGAAACATTAATGCCAATTTTCATATATTTCATATAAATTTTGAAGTGATCAAGCTAATGGAGAGGTCATTTTATAAAAAAGATTCAATGAACAGAGGATCAATTCTTCTAAAATAAGGGTGAATAAGAAAATAAAACATTTATTTCTTTCGATTTATTGGTAAAGAGTTCCTCTTCCGTGATGGACATGTTGGGTTCAGTGAAGCTCAAATTAGCAAGTTTCTCTCACAATTTGAAACGGTTTCCATTCTTTGTAATAACTAAACTATTGGCATGTGTTTTCCAATTTAGAAGTTGTCTATTTCAAATGGATTTTTTCCTTTATTGGTGTTGAGACTATTTTTATAAATAAGTTGTTGGCTGAAAGTGGATGTAGCCATCTTTGGGAAAACCACTATAAATTTTGTGTTCTTGTTCTGTGATTATTTCAATCTTTTAATTTTTGTTCCTTTGCTACAATTTCTTTTCATTTGATTATGCAATTATAATCAACATTTGGTATTAGAGCTCAGTGGAGAAATTTGGTGCAAGAAATTGATGAAGAATTTTTGGAGCCATGGAAGATTTAGACAAATGGAAGATTGAAAAATTTGCAAGTCAAAATTTTGGTTTGTGGAAGGTGCAAATGGATTCATTTCCCATCAAGCAAGATCTTTCAAATTCATTGGCTGGAAAAGCCAAAGGGCAAGGTTCTTTATTTGATGAAGATTGGGAGAAGCTGGACAAAAAGGCAATAGCTACAATTTTCCTTTCATTGTCTAGTAATGTTTTATTTAATATCTTTGCTAAGAAGACAACATAGGAGTTGTGGGACAAACTCTCTTCAATGTATGAGATGACATTGGCTTCAAATAAGGAATTTATTATGAAAAAACTCTATAATTTGAAAATATGTGAAGGAAGGATTATGTCAAATAATTTAAATGAATTTAATACATTAGTCACCCAGTTAATTTATGTGGGCATTAATTTGGATGATGAGATCAAAGCTATTTTATTACTGTTTCTTTACCAAATAGTTGGGAAGGTGTGGTGATGGTAGTGAGCACTTCGGTGGCTGCCAAAAGCAAGTTGAAATTCAATGATGTTGCAACCACTCTTTTGAGTGAAGATATGCAGAGTAAAAATTAGGAACCCTCATCTGGTGAGGCATTAATTGCTATAAATATAGGTAATAGAGGTAGAAGTAAAGAAAGAGGAAAAAATAATAATAGAAGGAGATCAAAATATGCACATAGATTATAGTCAAGAGGAAGGACTGGTCCCTGTTGGTTTTGTGGCAAACCGGGCCACACAAAGAAAAGTCGCTGGAATTATAAAAGGGCATAGGAAAAAGTTAGTAACAATGAAGTAAACACTGTAGCTGAAAAAAATGATGGTGTTTTGGTCTTGGCTACTAGAGACATGACTGCAAACTCCTAGGCACTTGATTCTGAGGCTTCTTTCCATGCTACTTCATGCCAACAAGTTTTTAAAAATTTCAAAGAAGGTGCATTCGGTAAGGTTTTTCTTGGTGACAATAAGGAATGCGAAATCGTTCATAAGGGTGATATAATTTTGAAATTGAAAAATGGAAATCAATGGATTTTAAAGGATGTGAGATATGTTCCTTTGTTGAAACAAAATTTAATTTTTGTAAGTCATCTTGTTAATTCTGGGTGTAATATTAAATTTTCTTTAGACAATTGGAGAGTAACCAAGTGAGTTTTAGTGCTTGCAAAGGGAAAGAAGTTGGGTAATCTTTACATTTTAAAATGCCATGGTGAAGTGGGAGCTTCCCTAATAGTTACAAATAGTAATTCCAAAATTTGGCATAAGAGGCTTGAGCACATGAGCAAGAAAGGGCCTGAAGTAATGCTTCAATGAGATCAACTTCCCGATTTAAAATTAGTGGATTTAAAGTTATGCAAGAATTGCCTTTATGGAAAACAAAGCTAGGCCAACTTCTTGAGGACATACCATGATCCAAAAACCACTCCTTTGGAACTTGTGCATTCAGACGTTTTTGGTCCCACTGAGGTAACTTCTTTTGGTGGTGGAAATTACTTTGTCACTTTCCTTCATGATTACACTTGAAAATTTTGGATTTACATGTTAAATAAGAAATTAGAAGTTTTTTCAAAATTCAAAATGTTTAAGGCTCTTGTTGAAAATCAGATAGGGCATAAAATTAGATGTCTTAAAACTAATAATGGGGGAGAGGTTTGCTCCTTAGAGTTTAATTTTTTTTTGTGTAGACAATGACATTCATAGAATAAAGGTGGTCACATTCACCCCTCAAGAAAATGGTGTAGCTGAGAGGTTGAATCAGACAATTCTAGATAGAGCTCACTATATGCTCTTTAATGCCGATTTGGGAAATGAGTTCTAGGCAGAGGTGTGTAACACTATAGTATATTTAATTAACTGTGCTTTGTCATCCCATTTGGATTTTGATATTCTAGAGGAGAGATGGCTTGGGAAAAGATTTTCATATCACTATTTGTAGGTGTTTGGCTGTGAAGCGTTTGTACATATTCCCAAGGAGTAGCAAATGAAGCTTGATTTCAAATCAAAGAGGTGAATTTTTCTAGGCTATGGAGAAGATCAATTTGGTTTCAAGTTGTGGGATCCCGTTGCTAAAAATATTGTTCACAGTCGGGATGTTGTCTTCAATGAGAAAAAAATTCTAGGTTTGTAACCTTAGAACACATCTTCAGATGAATATTTTGATGTGATTTATTTGATAATGGCTGTGTTAGGAAAACTTCTGTTACATTCTCCCAACTTTTAGTAATTTCTTCAAATAGTAGCATCCCTTTTTGTTCACAACTATCTAATTTAAAATCTCTTCCTTCAATCATTGGAGCCTCTATCCATTCAAAATTTTCACATATTTCTTTGTCGTCCCCTATTGTCAGTATACAACATCCTTCAAATATTTTAATGCAACCTCTATCTATTGCTATGGACCCTCCTCTTAGTATAGCATAACTTCCTATTGGTGTGCATGCCTCTTTTGGTAATGAGTCTTCATTAAATATAACACAACCTCCTCTAAACTTGGTGTTGCCTCCATTAGACAATGCACAACCACAACCTTCACTGTTTAATACATAGCCTCCACTAATGTTAGCGTAGTCTCCACAAAGCAATCTGTCTTTAATAGGTGAGGCACAACATTTAATAGTTAGTTCATAGCCTTCTCTCATTCATACATTGCCTTTCTCAGTCAATTCATAGCCTTCAACACTTTAGTCACTTCCCTCTTTACCTATTTCACACTCTCCATTAAGAAATTCACAACATCATAAAACTCTATCTTTGCAGCCCCTATTTTGTGAATCACAGCCTTTAATGATATCTCCCTTTCCTTCATTAAATAGTTCATTGTCATTGCAAATTGATAGGAAGCCTATCAATGAATTACTTGGTAACCAGTGTAGAGGAGTGTAGGCAATCAAGCAATTGAAGGTAATTTACATAAAAATGAAGAAAATATGCAAAAACAGGGAAATTTGCAGCAACAAATGGGTCGTCAATTAAGATGATCAATCTAGAAGAGAAATCCACCAAAGAAATATGATAATTTTTAGTTATTTTTATCTAATGATTATGATTATGAATTGTTTCTTTGTGGTGAGATAGAGCCTGTAACATTTAAACAAGTTTGCAAAGATGCAAATTCTATAAAATGGATGGAGGCAATGAATGAAGAAATGGATTTTTTTGTGTAAATGATACATGGGATTTGGTTCCTCTTCTACTAAATCGGAAACCATTGAAGAATAAATGGATTTATTGTGTGAAAGAGGAAGATGGAGGTCATAAACATTACAGGGCCAGATAGGTAGTAAAGGGTTTTGCTCAAGAAAAAGGAATTGATTTCAATGAGATATTTTCACCATTTGTGAGAATGAACACCATTTGAGCAGAGGAATTATACATGGAGCATCCTGAAGGTTTTGCAAAGCCGAGTCAAGAACATTTATATTGCGTATTGAAGTGGAGTTTGTATGGGCTCAAGTAAACTCCGAGGAAATGGTATTTAAAATTTGACAGATTCATGACTCAACAACATTTTATTCATTGTGAATCAGACCCATGTGTTTATTACAAAAAGCTTCCTACTAGTGAGTTTGTTATTCTATTACTTTATGTTGATGATATGTTGGTTGCTGGAAATAGTGTGAGGATAGTTTGTGAGTTGAAACAACATTTATTTCAAAGATATTCCATGAAAGATTTAGGGGCAGCAAAGAGGATTCTTGGGATGAATATAATCAGGGATACAAAATAAGAGAGAACTTAGATTATCTCAAGAAAAATATATTCTTAAAATTTTAGATAGATTCAATATGAAGAATTCCAAATACGTTAGTACTCCTTTGGTTGATCATTTTCAGTTATCCTCAACTATGTGTACTAAAACAAAAGAGGAAAAAAAACACATGAAGAGTGTTCCATATTCATCAACAGTTGGCAGTTTAATGTATGGCATGACTTGTACTCATCCGGATATTACTCATGTAGTGGGAGTTGTGAGCAGATTTCTAAGTAATTTGGGTAAACCACATTTGGTAGGCAGTCCAGTGGACATTTAGGTATTTGAAAGGTACTTCTGATCGTGTTTTATGTTTTGGTGGTAAGGACATTCACCTACAAGGTTGTGTAGATTCAGATATGGCTGGAGATATGGATAAACAACGTTCTACTATCGGTTATGTGTTCATTTTTGTTGGGGCAGCGATCGGTTGGGTTTCTTAGTTGCAACAAGTGGTTGCACTTTCTTCTACGGAGGTAGAATATATTGCTCTCTCTGAAGGAGAAAATGAAATGATATGGTTGCAGTGGTTGTTAGGAGGTTTATGGTGTAAAAAATCAATTTTTACTCTCTTTTGTGATAACAATAGTGCTATTCACTTGTCCAGGAATCCAACCTTTCACAATCACATGAAGCATATAGAGGTGCGATATCATTTCATTCACCATTGTATTGAAGAGGGTAAGTTGCAGGTGGAGAAAATTGACATGAAGTTGAATCTAGTTGGCATGTTGACAAAGGTAGTACCAAGGGAGAAGTTCAAATTTTGTAGAGCTTCTCTTGGACTTGTCCAACTCTAACAATAAACTTGTAGCGAAGGGATATCTCTGAGCAGCAATTTGGTCTTCAAGTGGGAGATTGTTGGGTTCAATGAAGCCCAAATTAGCAAGTTTCTCTCACAATTCGAAACAGTTTCCATTCTCTGTAATAACTTCTATTGGCATTTGTTCACCAATTTAGAAGTTGTCTGTTTTGAATGGATTTTTTCCTTTATTAGTGTTGAGACTATTTTTATAAATAAGTTGGGGGTTGAAAATGTATTTACTGGAGAATTAATAAAGAGATAATCCCTGAAAGTGGATGTAGCCATCTTTGGGCGAACCACTATAAATTTCGTGTTCTTGTTCTTGATTATTTCAATCTTTTAATTTTTATTCCTTTGCTGCAATTTCTTTTCATTTGATTATGCAATTATAATCAACAGAAAAAAGGTGAAAAAATAACATCCTCTCCATAAGCTAATTCATCATCCATGCTTTTAGACACTAATTTCAGATAAAGAACTTACTATGTGAAAGATCTTGAATAATTTTGTTTTGCTAAGCTTTGCTGCTCTTTTAACAATTTCAACTTCTCAAACCTCTTTTACATGGCTTAAACAATATATAAAAATTCATAGTTGATATCTCAATTTGTTTGTCCATTCACCACTTTTTGTAATTTCAGCACATACTTCAAGCATATGATAGTTGTCTCTTCATCCACATATGTTAAAAATGTTCTTGTTGGAGGAGAAAGATAAGCAAAAAGATCTATTTTATCATTGATTCATGAGATGTTGTAATTTTTTTGTGAATTCTTCATTTATAAGATTTTTACACCATTCATTGTGTAAATAATGTTTTTCAATGTTATCTTTCACTCTTTTTTTTTTCATTTGATTTTTTGATGTTTCCCTTTTTCTCACAATAAGAAAATTACATAATATTATAAAAATATGTGAATGTTCCTCTTCTTTTTCAATATGTATTTTATTCAATTAATTAATAAAAAATAAATAAATTTCCAAAACAAAAATTACAAAACCAGAATCATTGCTAACTTCTTCTTGTAGAGTTTATTGAAAAAACCATAGTTAAGAAACTCATGCAATGGTGTTGATGGAGAAGCTATTAAAATATTGGACTTTCATTTGTATCATCTGCTCTATTCTTCCCTTAACTTTAATCTCTTCTATGTGGTTGAAATCTTGCATTGTCATGTTGGTAGCAATGACAACGAACGATTTAACCGTACTCTATTTGTCTAAAAGAAGAAGATGTTTAGGTGGGTTTAATTGTTTTGGATGTTTCTATTTGAACTTTTTTAATTATATTCAATTACATGGAAAGTATCTTGTTCACGAAAAGGTTTATCAATCATGTTGTTTTCTGTTTTATTAAATGAGAAGATACAGGTGAACTGCACAAACTTTTAGTAATGAAAAATCTATTGCAATTTTTTTGGGTTCAATTTTATATGTTTTTCTATCGATGTTTAAGATCACACTCAGATTATATTTTTTAATGAAAAACCGATTCAATAATTTATGCACAGTTCACCTCTCTTGTGTAATAGAATACCACACTTCTACATTTCTTTTAAACAATAACACTTGGAATAAGGTCCTTTAGAGGATAATACTTGGAATAAGGCAATCATCATGACACAACTTTACATATAGTCATTCTTTTGTCTTTCATCATGACACAACTTCACATACAGTCATTCTTTTTTCTTGTAAAATTTTCAGTCTAAAACAACCAGAATGGGCTTTTTCAAGGTTTTTATCTTGCTTGCCAGCTCTGCAGATCTCCATCGTTTTCTTTTAATATGAATACAGTTAGGTTTGTATCGACACCTTCAAATCTTCCAACAGCTACAAAACTCTGCATATTTCAATTTCTAAGCCTAAAAAGTATTCAGGGTGTCTTTATCGTTTGAAATTATCACCCTGATCCTTTGAAAAGTATGTGTAACTCACGTAATGGACAGTGACAACTACAGTAACGGTATGTGAGATTTACGAATATCAGCAACATGGTGATTTCCCTCCATGTTTGAGAGGAGAAACTCCCACATATAATTGTGAGTTTCAATTTTTTTTGTGTAATTCTATCAAAAAGTGCAAAAATGAACAGAAAAAAATAAAGGGAAGAGATGGAAAAAAAATGCAAACGTAGAAACCTTAAGTGAACTAAATATGCCGAGGAACACCTGGAAAATTAAAAATATTGCAATTTGAAGCCTTCCTCCATAATGGCAATGTAAACGGATGTGTGATTTGCAAAATTAAACAGCTAAAACTTCATAGAAACACAAATTTTTCACAGGTTGGGCAACAACACACAGGTGACACAAATTCCACCATTCAAACCCTAGCGTTATAAAATAATAGAGAGGGAAAACATAGGATGTGGCTGAGAAAGATCTGCAGGGTGTAAATATAATTCAACAAATTCAAATACAAATTTCATCAGAAAAAAGGATTACCTGTATCTATTTAAGACCATTATTGTATTCCATTCTGTCGAAATCATATCAATTACCCCCGGCGAGAAGATTACAAACACGGTCACATATTTTTAGAGGGAAAGAGCCTGCTAACCTCATCTAGATCTCCAATTCCACCTCAATAATCTTCTTTTATTTTTCTTCAGTTTGTTCCGCATGATCATTGCATGCCTATATAGCATGATCTATGCACGGTTCTTTAGTTTGTTTTTTTAAGTACAGTTAAAACTAGGCTTCCGCCATGCACACAGTTTGCATGTGTTTTTTTCTAATTTTAGTTTGCTTTGACCTACGCATTGCTTGCCCTATTTGTTTTCTAAATGTTCTCTGTTTTTAACAAAATTAACACAGTTGAATAAACAGAAATTTTGTTTTTTCAGCGTTGTTTTTTAGCTCATTCTGTGAGCAGATATAATGTTCTTTGTTTTCTATATTCTGAGTAATCCGAGTTTATCAGTATAGTATAAAAGCATAAATTTGAAATCTTCATCTTGTAACTCAGCTTCATTTAACACCAAAAGAAAAAAGAGAAAAATTATGGACAGTTCACATACATTTGCCCATATTTAAAATATGAAATAATTCAGAATTAAACCCTACAGCATAAAACAAACAAATTCATCTGTTCTTTTATTAGCTAGACTAAAAAACCTATCCAGAGAACAACACATTGTACCACCATAATCCGATTATAGCCCATCTTAATTTAAGCCGTTAAGTCGGCACTTCCAGCATCAAAGAAAATGTAGCATCAAAGAAAATGCTGTAAGGAAACTCACCATGAAGAATACTACAGCGGTGACCAAACCCACATTGCTGATTAAGGTAATTCTCTTCCTGGAGAGGAACCCCTCCCCAATCCCAACCCCAATAAACATTACGAGTATTGAGGCAAAAAAAGCCCCAATGCCTCCGACCAGAGATATGGTAAAAACAATGGGTTTCTTGTCTCTGTCTTTGTGCAGCAAACCCTTCAAACCGATCATCACAATGTATATCGATGTTATTACTAAAGTCCCAGCAGCAAACAGTAGCCCGTTGTCATTATCAGGTTCTGCTTCAATCGGTTGCCGTGGAGAATCTCCAATCCGTTGTTCTTCATCCAATTCAACCGCTCGCTGTTCACTATCTCCTTCGATCAACGATGCCATCGATACACTAACTCACTTGGCGTTCCTGATCTTTGGTAACAGTAGAACGATTCCAGCAACTCATATATTGTTGATAAACTGATGCAAAACACCTAGTTTTAAATTAAATTTTGCTCAACACCCTGTTTTGTTTTAGACAACTATTTTTAGACGAAGTTTTTGATTTTTTGATTTTTTGTTTTTTTTTTAAAGCACTACCTACATGTAAATCCAATGGAGGAAAGAATGCTTTAATATATTTTTTATAAAGAATAAAATATTATTATTTTAATATCTAAATTAAGATATTAAAATAAAAAAATGATTTTTGTATAAAAAAATTAAATTTATAAGTTATTTTGTGCAAGCTTTTAAATTTAGATAATTGAATTAAATTAATTGATAAAACCACACAATGCTTAATGAATTAGTACAAAATTATATTTTTTATATTTAAATTTTGTTTTTATTGTAATACTATTGCAATTAGCTGTTAACTAGTTAAATAAGTTAGTTTTGAATCAATTAAAAACTAAAATTTTATGCTTTTCAAATATAATTTTTTGTTTTTAAAGTAACATGTTAAATATTTAACTTTAAAAATAACCCCCCTCAGAAATGGGAGAGTTTGGTCCACATTAGAAATCCCCCTACCAATACAAGGTGACCTATAACTCTAACAAACCTGGGTCAAGGCTGTGGTGCAACAATTTGGGGCAGAGTGGAGTACGACACATGTTAAGTTTTAACATATATTAAGAATGGGGATTATAGCTGCAATAGAGTGAAACCCATATTTAGAACAATTTTGTAGAGAAGGTTAGTAGGCCAATAGAGATGCAATCTGCGATACCAAATTTTGAAGGGCATCTTGACTCTATTAATGAAGAAATAGATATACAACTTCACAATCATTTTTTTCAATTCATTGACCTCTTTGAACATCTCAATAAAAGTGATTTTTTTTCCAACATGTTCTTTACTATAAGGATTTCTTTGCACTTTTCTTTTTGAACAAAGGAAGTAAGGCCCATAAAATGATATGACTTGAATAATTTCAGTGTGCTACGAAAGACAAAGGAAATGAATATCTAGAAAACAAGAAACCTACATATGCTTTAGCTTTTTTGAAAGAAATGACCAACCAAAATTTAAACAGAAAAATTGGAACTACTAAAAGAGAATTTAATAAAGGAATGATCTTTTTATAGTGGTTGTAAATGTTAATTTCCTACAACTTACTATTTATCATGAAGACTAAACTCTTGAAATAACTATAAATAATGATGCTATAGAAAACATGTTTTTCAATTTGATAAGTAGCAATTTAAGCTTTTTGTTTTCTTCTTTTGGAGGTTTGTTTTTGTACAATGTCCCAGTGGACCTCTAAACCCCAGATATTTGAAGAGAGCCTTTAAATTGACTACTTTAGATGGCATATACTATTAGAGAAGACTGATATGGTTATGGCTCTCTACATTGGAAGATATGTTGAACAATAAAAACAACAAAAAATAAATTTTGTTGTGAAGGATAGGTATCTTTTAATAATCAACTTGATAGACATTGACATGCTACACAATGTCAGTGACTAGAGATTGAGAAGAAGTGTATGAGCTGTGTTTCACTATTATGAAACACCTGATCTACATAATCATTTTTTGAAGTGAATCTTCATATGCTGAAGCACAAGAGGATGTTTTACAAGTTACATTCATTATTATTTTTAGTTTCTTTTGTCCAAGGTATCATTTATACAACACTTGAGAAATTTCCTAGCAAGCTAAACTCAACTCTTATGGCATATATGTAAATACCCGACATGATCAAATCTTAAGGAAAATAAATGGAACCTATGGAGATAATTGAATTAAATGTGTTTTTTCAATCATGTGTATTAAGTCAATTAAGAATGAAACACTATTGTACTTATTGCAACATCACTACATTAGTGCAATGATTGTATTTGCATATGCTTTGAATCTAAATAATAGAAGAGAAAATGACAATGTTCTTTTGGCATTAATTATCTGGCAATATTAGGTTCCAACATTTCAGACCATGCTACTAGATGCACCATCAGGAAAAAGACCAAAGGTAATGCTTAAGGATAACATTAAAACAGGAAAAATAAAATGCAACAAAAAAAAATGATAAAATAATACATTGTGGTGATAAAATTTTGAGAAAACCATATAATATTAAAATAGGAAAAGATTCAAACCACTAAAAATATATTATTTAAATAAAGATATCATAAAATCTCATATTTTAAAGAAAAAAAAAAGAGCTAGAAAATAATCCACTTATCTGTACTAAGAGCTGAGAGGAAAAGCTTAAAGGTGTGCCATGATGAAATGCCTTATAAATGAGGGCAATACTAATTTCCTTCCCTCTCTTTTCCTTTCTAGCAACGAAACCCTAACCCATGTACAAACCAACTAACTAAAAACTTCTCAAAATAAAATATGATTCCTTGAAGCAAAAACAAAAATGAAACATATTAGGGTTTTGATAGAATGTGTTACTGTTACACAATTTCTTATGGTATTGATATTTTCCCTTGCTTCAATTCTCCTTGCACTTGTGTGTTAAATGGCTTCATAGAATCTAGTCCAAATAATCAGAGGATTATAACTTGTCAAGCTTTAGGGTTACAAACAAAAATCCACAAGAAGAAAGTAAGACTGTAAGATTTGCATTGTCACAAAATGATGCAAACAAACTTTAGATCAAAAAGGTGAAATAAGTGAGGTTTTCAACCGTGTTTTATTGGCAAGAAAAGTGGGTGCTATAGAGGGGAGCCAAAGATGTCTGCTAGCGACACATAATTTTTAAAATACAATGGACAACAACCCCTACAAAAACCCCATAAAACCCAAGTTTAGTTTAGGGTATTGGTTTGAAATTCCATCTAGGAATCTTTATATTTTTGTTTTATGAACTAGTAGATCACACCTACTTGCTTATTCAATAGCTGATGGCTTAGAAGATAAACCAACCTTACATCAAGTTAAGGATGTTTTTATGCAACTTACACCCATCCTTCTTCTGGTTGTCACTGTGAAATTCCTGGAATGCCCTAAGATGTTTGAACCAAATAGAGTAGAATCATGAAAGAAGAAAGAGAGTGATCAATGAATGATGAGAAACACATAGCTGTTATTTTTGTTAAATTTCTTACAATTGGAATATACTTGGAGTTGAAAGAGGAGATTTCTCTAGAGTAAATAGTTTTCATAAAGATTAATATTTTGAGTAATATATTTGTGTGACCTTTGCTCATAATTTTTGTCAACCTTCCCATTTTCCAAACTTCTGATGGTTGGGAAAAAGGTGGTGGATAGTTAATAACTTTTTTCAAAAATTTTGTCAACCTCTTAGTTTGGTAGCCTTCCAATGGCTGTGAAAATGTGATGGAGGTGGTTGTTGGCTACCTTGGGAATAGGGTGGCATGTTTTTTCGTTGTGTGGATAGAGAAGGCCATAGAGATTAAACATTGTATCGTGTCAACATTAATTGTTGTATGCTTTGCGTGTACTAGTGATGGTCGTCATAACAGTTGTCGTTTAATGCCTTTGGAATAAAAAAAATGTCTGGGGAATTATTAATAATGAATTGTTTGGTTTCGTTTTGTTGCTATACCTATTGTGAGAGTCGCAAGCGATGAGGGTAAGCTTCTGTGAGGGTGCATGCTCGATTAACCTTTGTGCAGCTTCTGGGAAGGTGGGTGGAGGTTATGCTATGTTTTTTGGCATGGGAAAATGGTTGCAAAAGGAAAAGAAAAGTATCAAATGCAATAATATTTTTCCCATTTTTTTGTAGGCAAGCTAGCAGGAAATGGTGGGCTTGAACCAAGTGGGAAGAGGTGTTGTTGTGAAAAACACTTGGTGATATCGTTTGCTTTGTGTCTTGTGGCCTGGTTTTTTATTTTAGTAGCCATTTTCGATTGTTGTTTCCTTCACCAATTTGCATTGTTATATTTTCAGTACTATGCTATTAGGAAGGGTATATTGTGTTCTATGAGGCATTGTCACTATCCCTTGCCAGGCATTGGCTAGGTTGTTTTGTTTTCCTGTGCTTGGCCCTAGAAATAGCATTTGAATAGTCCCTTTAGCAGCTCAAAAAAGGTGTTAACCACATGTATGTGGCATTCATTGTTCTTTAGCATATTTAATGGAGAGCCTATTGTTATAAGAATCCCTTTTCAAGAATGAAAGAAATAACAAATTTGTTTTGAAATAAATAAGTATCTTCTAAAAACAATAAATTTGAATGTTTTGTTTCCCTTTTAAAATAATTTCTTGTTTAATATATATTTCGTATTAAAATGAGTTGCAAGCATGCTTTATGTGGTGCTTAATTATCAAAAGCACATGCATATAGCCAGATATATATGTATCTATATGTACACATTTAAATATCTATTTATGTAGAGACTACTATATCTAAATAGATGTGTATAATATCTAAATAGATGTGTATACCATTATTTTTTCCTTATTTTGCAACTATCTCATTCAAAATTATGGAGATACCAAACATCCAAACTGAATTTTCCCTCATTTGCCTCAACGAAAAGGCTATGAATTCAAACCTTTCGTTGCCTATAATATATTACCTAGCCCGAAGCAAGGCATTATTATAGGAAACATAAGGTTTGAAATTGTAGCCTTCTCAACTAGTCAATTGAGGGAAAATGTTGTGTGGATGTTTCCTCTCTTTAATGCTAGATGGTATCAACATTGGTTCTTGTATGGTTTGCACGTGCTAGAAATGGTTGTGATAACAACTATTGTTTATTCAATAGTACCTATCATTTTGTGGTTATAATTGCAACATAACCATATGATTGCTTTTTTTTCCTTTGTATATAATGTTTTCTTTATTATATAAGTCTTATTGAAATGAATTAAATCCATGATACTTCATACATGATCGTTAATTGGCATAAGAATCTCCTAAAAGTCAAAATATGTTTAGAATTTAATTATTGGAAAATACAATGATTTAGAGGTGCATATGTCTCTCTCTTGCTCATTGATATCTTGTATTCCACTTTTGTAGGCTTTACATCTAATACTTGTTGAAGAATTAAAACATTTTGTGCTATTTTCCATGGGGCATTGTTGTTTGGTCTTTTGTTTGATTGAATAAATTGTTTCATTTATCATTTCAATTATTCTTATTGAAAGAATAAAGAAATTAAGGTTCAATGAAGATGATCTTACTATTTTTGCTTATAATAATATGTCTAGTAGTCAATTATTGGAAGTACGATGGCTTAGAGGTGCAACATTTAATACTTGTTGAAGTAATAAAACACTACATGCTATTTTGCATAGGGAATTGTTGATTGTTCTTCTGTGGGCTTGAAGAAATTATTTGACTTATGGTTTCTGTGTGTTGCCAATGGTTTCAAAGTAATAAATCAGTTCATGTTTTCATTGGTAAGGCATTCTAGCTATTTTCTTGTATGTTTAGAGGTACTTCTTATTCATTTGGGCCTTAATAGGGATTTGTTAGATTGGCAGTTTGTATATAAAGTGTGAGATGAAACATGGGTCTTGGTTTTTACTATACTTGATGTATGTGCTAATATGGATATTGATGTTTGCATATATTTTTGTACACCCACATAAAACTACAACCCACCATTATGCTTTGCATGCATATCTAGGAATTTATTGTTTGGGAATAAAGGAACATCAAATATGTGTGTGTGTGTGTGTGTGTGTGTGTGTATGTAGATATGCATGTATGTATCTTGCTTTCTCTTTAAACCAATATTGTTTTATTTATGCCTTTTGTTTGGTGGTTATGGTTTTATTGGAATGCAATATTTGATGTTATATAGTTGATATTTGATTGCATTATGGACTGTTGATTATTGATCTCTAGGTTGGGCTATATTGTTCTATTTTTGATAAGGTGGTGTTCAAGAGGCTGTATTGTTTCAATTTTTTATAGGGTGCTCATGAATACATTTCTATAAGTATATCTATATATATATGTACATATATAGATATATAAATATGTGTATATATATATATACATATATATACATATATATTTATACATTTATATACATATATATATACATGTGTATGCGTATATATATATACATATATATACATATGTATATATATATACACACACACCCATCTATCTACATATAGTGTGTTATTGAAAGTTGCACAAACATTTGCTTTGTTTTTCGAGGACTTTAAAGACAAATGTTACTAGCACCATCATGCCTACATGGAAACCATACAACAATTAATGTTGATGCCATTTCACTTGCCTCCTCTATCGTCACGCCAAACATTTTTTATTTAAAAAACCAAAAAACAATATAGTTTGATTTATGGCTCCTGTTTGGTGGTTATGGTTGCATCATAATGAATTGGTTAATGTTATATAGTTGATATTTGATTACATTGTGGACTATTGATTATTCTAGGTTAGGCTATATTGTTCTATTTTCAATAAGGTGGCGCTTAAGAGGTTGCATTGTTTCAATTTTTGATAGGGTGCTGGTGAATACATTCCTGTTAGTATATCTATATATATATGTACAAAAATTATCACAAGTGACAATTTTTTTTTGGTTTTGCAAATATTTTCGCCTACAAAAAACTTAAAATAGCCTCCAACCACCTATATAGAAGTGTTTATTATACATATATATCCGTAGGTGGTCTACATATAATAAAATATTGTGTGTACCTAATGCCAGCGACACACATACATGTAGATAGGAAATGTAAAGTCACACAAAATTTTTTTTGGCTTACTATCGGCCCTATCATATTGGGTCATTGACCATGACGGGGTCTCACCAAACCCCTAAACAAGAACATCCAACGTGGTCAAATAAATATTTCTTATGACACTTAATATACAATGTATCACTATAACAACTCCTTTTTTGAGGCTCAAGAAATAATAACTAGGAAGGTGTATTTAATGCATGCTTGTTCTCTTTATTGACATCTATCTTGAACAAGAAGCTAAACCCAGAGAATGACACCCAACAATGTGTTATCGAAGATTGAAACAATATACCATTTTTCTTAGCAAGATCCTTTGAGAAACAAACCAATATAACCATAGGGCAATGCCCTTTGAAACATTGCATAGGTATTTTCTATCTTCCTGGCTGCTTGTAAAGGTAGGTAGTGCTTATAGCAATTTCCACTACATGGAAACCATACAATGATTAATGTTGATGCCATTTCACTAGCCTTGTCTATTGATTAAAAAAATACTTTGTATTTTAAAATTAAAAAAAAATGCCACCTTCCTTCCTAGGCCACACTAAATGGAGGCCACAAATGACATAATATAGCCTACTGTACACAAGAATAGTGAACAATGCATTGTGCATAACAATATCAATTGCATAACATTCACTATTTTATTTCCTTGCAACCATCACCATAAAGCGAAAGCCATATATTAGACAAGATTGGTATCAATTGTTAGCCATATAGTGGCTTGCAGACAACCTTGGAAAACACAGTAACAACTCCATGCAAAACTAGTGCTGCAAAAGTTGAACCATGAATGAAACAATATTGGTTTGACTAAACTATATAGTCTTTTCCCAATAAAACCTTACCAAAAAGGAAACAGTATACCCTAAGGTAGAGAATGACAATCAATACTTCCTTACAGAAAACAACCTATATAAAATTAACTATTTTAGTGCATTGCAACCATGACCACAAAAATATTTCTTGCAACAACGACACATATGGAACACCCACAAAACACAAAAAAGCTTACAGTCACAGATTGATTCAAAGCCTCCACCACAAAACATGAACCATAAATGAATCAATATTAGTTTCAACAGCAACCCAGATGGAAAAGATCACAAAAAACACATGGGGTTAACTTTTTTGCAACCATTGGTGCAAAACAAAAGCCATAAATGAAACAATGTAGTTTGTAAATATATATGTGCTTGTGGAAAGCTATATTGTATGATTTCCCACCAATGGCTTGTTCAAAATTCCATGGACATTTGGTGTGCTTCTCGAGGGCTTTAAGAAGAAGTGTCCCTTGCAACCATTGGCCCTAGATGCAGATCAAAGAACAATGCACACCTAGTTTTGGATGAGTTTGCTGCTGTGAATTTTTGTGCTTATTAGGTGTTGCCATGTGATGTGCTTCATTATACTTTTCTTGTGTGCACATATGTATGTATATAAAATTAGATGTAGACAACATTCATATATACTTTGGTTTATAGTAAGCATAAGAAGAATCTATTTCCCTACATACAAGGTGTTGAAAAGTTCTTAGAAGTTACTCAAGGAAGAAGTTCTACAGAAATGGTGGTATCAATGTTTGATATAGTAGCAGAAATATGGTTTACAATTCCAACAATGCTTTAGTTAGTGTCGTTGTTTTTTGTAGTTGCTATGACATACATCCAAATTTTCACATGCCATTGTCCATTAATGTTACCTTTGTAACCATTTTCACCACATATCAAACAATAATGCTCTATGGAAATTCATACAAATTGTGTATCATTACATTGCCATATTTACTTTTTCTGATTACATATATATGCACACTATATTGCTACAAATCTAGCGAGGGAGTGCAATTATTGTATTATGCTAAAAAAAAACATAATAGGTTGCAACCATTTTCTGAGAAATTCCACAATAGATATTGTATCTCTATGTTCACAACTATCTATCCTCCTCGCTTGCACCTTTGATAGAAGGTGTGTCCACACAACCAGACCCAACAATGCGTTGTTCAGAATTGCAAAGAAATTTGGTATGTTTCCTGATGATTTTAATGGCAGATGTTACTTATAATGTCCATAACATTGACTGTTTTCTTATGTTGCAACCATTGACGGTAAATGGAAGGCACAAATGAAACAATATAGCCTAAGGTGGACATCAATAGGAAACAATTCCTTATGCAAAAAAATGTGAACTCCATAACACTAACTATATATATATGTATATATATACATATATACATGTATATGTATGTATATATATCCATATATATATATATCTATATCAATACACTAAACTTCGCATTATCCTTTCATGTTTGCAACCATACTCAACGCAGGAAATCCTTATTCATGGATGCTTTGACACCTTTGCATCTTGTATGAAGTTAGTAGTGGCATAAAGATTGCTTTGACCATTGATCCCAATGGTGGGAAATTTATTTTCTAGCTTGGGGGTTTGGTGAGAGCGCACGACGCTCCATGAGCCAATATTGTAGGGTGGACATCACTCCTTTTCTTATGTTGACACTGCACTCTGCAACATGCACTGGGTATGGATAAATTATATGTATATATATGTACATATATGCATATATATACATATATATCATTGTGATGCAACCATCGCCACAAAGAACATTCCTTTCAATAGTGACCCGCTTGAAAAAATATACATAGGACATAAACTTTGCAGTAACAAACCAATTCAAAACCTTGACTAGAAAACGTGAACCATAGATGAATCAATATTGGTTTCAACATCAACGTAGATGGAAACATTCACCAAAAAATATACAAGATAAACTATTTTACAACTATTCACACAAAATAAGAGCCATAAATGAAACAATATGGCCTAAGCTAGGCAATAAGAATCAACAATGGGCTATTCGAATGATGCTTAATTTATGGCATCTATTTTCTGGGTATGGTTGCAACAGAATAAAATAGTTAATGTTGTACACTCTATGTTTGGTTACATTAGGTATTGTCGATTACTCTTCTCTACCTAAGGCCATATTATTTCATTTTTCGATAAGGTGGTGTTGAAAAGGCTATTTTGTTTGATCTATAATTAAAGAGCTACAAATAATTTGAACTTTACTCTCAACTACAAATTTTACCCCGATCCAACATAATTACGTGGTTATGATTCTTAACCATTGAAATTACGGAAACTAGTATTCACTTGTTCTTGATCCAAATCAATGAAACTTAAATTAATCACTTAAATTTCATAATTAGAAAAACTCAATGAATCAAAATACTGAAAGAAGGATAAGCAAAAGAGAAGAATAGAGAGATCATGCTTGATAACGGCATTCCCTCAATTTGAGCGATGTCTTTGGGTCTACTTTCAACATTGGACCACTTTATTGATATCACCAAGCAAAAGCCTTCTTACAATATCAAGCTTCTAAAACCCGCATAAAACTCCCCACAATCTCTCACTCTCAATTTTACATTTTTTGGTGTACATAAACACTTTGTAAATTCTCCTCCAAACACTCTCCAAAGTTTTCTTACAAAGGCATAAAAATTCCTCAATCACCTGAATTTTATTTCAAAAGGCCTATCACCCCTTTTTATACATAAAATAAGCCTAAAAAGGCTTAACCACCATAATAAATAAAATAAAAAATACCACTCGTTTACAAAAAAAATCCATTTACTTCTAACCCCTTTAAGAAAAATTTAAACAATCTCCCTTATTTAAAAAAAATGTTCAATAATAACCATTTTTAATTTGTTTATAATGCCCTTGTCATTTTTCCATTTACAGGCTATATTGGTTTGGGTATTTTTTTTTATTAGATTATTGCCTTTTATTTAATAACTATTAAAGGTTATTTTAGTTATAAATTTTTATAAGATTTTGTTTTAATCCCACCAAATCCACTTGAGATCCCACAAAATTTGATCCCACCAAATCCACTTGGGATCCCACAAAATCCGATCCCACCAAATGGATTTTGTGAGATAAAATAAGCCTTCACAACTTTATTTTCTCAAAAATAAAGCATGGTACATGAATTTTTTCCACATCACCTACACTGGCCACATCATCATCCAGTCAACTACCACATCAGCATCCAGTCAACTGCCACGTAAGCATCTAGTCAACCTTCAACTTTGACTTGTGATATCTTTTGTGTAAAAGCTCAAATTTTGACGAAATGAACGTTGTTGGAAAGGTCTCGACAAGCTCTTCACTTTGATGTCAATTTTGATGAATTCCAAGATAATTTTTTTTGCCTTTTTTTGGCCCCTTGGTTCACTAGTTTGACCAATCTTTGACGAGCATAACTCTTGCATACAACCTCCTTTTGATGCGGTACAAGTTACGTTAGGATCATGTCAGCGAGCTCTATGTGATGAGGCTAACTCCATGAGATTTTGAGAATGTGGAATTTTCAGGTTTCTTGGATCCACCTGGATCATTGTTTCAATTTTAGATAAGCTTATGGTTGGAAAGGAGTATATTTTTGGATGGCTTTGTCACTGTTAATATTTGAGCAGGCAATCCTAAGAAGGCTATATCCTTTCAATTTTTGATAAGTTTTTTATTGAGAAATAAGTATATTTTTACTTGTGTTTCTCACTATTATACACACATATATATATAGATACCAATTCATTGGCTTGTCTATCGGTGCACCAAATTCTTTTCATATAAAAGTCAAAAAACAATTTGTGCCACCTTTTCCCTGACCATGCTAATTGCAAGCAATGAATATAGGCTAACGTAGACAACAACAATGAACAATTCCCTATGCAAAACAACATGAACCACATAACATTAACTATTTTATTGCATTGCAACCATCACCAGAAAATTAATGCCATACATATATATATACATGTATATATGCATGCATATGTGCATCTAACTTAAAATATATAAATCTATATTTATATATGTCTATATATGTGTATATACATATGTATTTATATATATGTATATATATATATATGCATATGTATGTGTATACATATATGCATATATATCTATGTATATATGTATATATCCATAACATTGACTATTTTTTTGTTGTTTTGCAAGCATTGATGGTAAATGGAGGCTACAAATGAAATAATATAGCCTAAACTAGACATCAACAACATGATCTGCATAACATTAAATATTTTATTCCATTGCAGTATATATATACATATATATAAATATATATACATACATATATATAAACATATATATATATACATATATATATATATATACATATATATCTAAAGTTAGATGCACATATACATGCATTTTTCATTGCACAAAGCTACAAAAAATGCAGAGTAACAAACCAATGGAACAATGTAACCCAAGCCATGCAACAACAATCTACAAAATCTGCATTACCTTAAAATTTCATTATGTTAAAGACATAAGCAAAAAATGGGCACAAAATTATCACAAACCACAATTTTCCAGTGATTTTGCAATGCCAGTATAGGAAAAGCATACAATAATTAATATTGATGCAAAACAACATTCAATTTTAGTAGCCTTCTGTATCTACATAGCAGGGAAAACACCCCCTTGGTCCCAAGGTAGCCAACAACCATCCCCACAACCTTCCCATGCCCACCAGAAGGCTCTAGAACTAGGAGGCTGATAGAAATTCCAAAAAAAGTTATAACCTATGTGCCACCTTCTCCCAACCACCAGGAGCCTCGGATCCAGGGAGGGTCAAAGGCCAAACCATAAATCAAATAATATTGGTGTGAACAAACTATATAGTCTTATCTCAACAAACCCTTCTCAAAAAGGTAAAAATATACCATAAAAAAATGCAACCCGTATAACATTAACTATCTCATTGTGTTGCAGCCATTGCCACAGAAACACGCCTTTCAATAGTGACCCGCATGAAAAGTGCACACAACACAGAAAGCTCACAATAATAGACCAATTCAAAACCTTCACTAGAAAGCATAGACCATACGTGAATAAATATGTGTTTCAACAACAACCCAGATGGAAAAATTGACCAAGAACACACCAAACTAACTATTCTGCAACCATTGACACAAAAAAGAAGCCAAAAATGAAAATCTAGCACAAAAAACAAACAATGTTCCCTTCCAACCATCGTGGGTATACAAAGAACACAAATGAACAAAGGCCTATGGAAAACATGAATTGTGCTCACAAAACTCTAGAAATAGTTTTCCCAATATGCACCTCCACCCATAGCTCTACCTGCTTGGTTCAAATGTAGCTATCCCTACTTTGCAGAACTAGTACAACAACCTAGGTAATGACACTATGAATAGGAGCGATGGGAAACATTTAATTGTTGTGGAGAGATATGTATGTATGTCAAAGAACATGCAAAAAACATTAATTCCATACCCTTGAATGATTGTTGTCATTTAGATTACCCTCTATTGTTCCTCAATAACATCTTATTAGAAATGAAACAATATAGCCGCAACTATAGACTAGCAACCAACAATGCCTTATGGACAAAATCACATATTCTATAACATACACTATTGGATTGTGAATCAAATTTGGAAGGATATTGTGAGAGCCAAATACATAGAATAGTTTATGGTATTCTCCTAACTTCTAATATTTTTTCAACACATTAACTGTGGGAAGAAATGTTTCTTATTATGCTTAATATGAAGCCTATTATTGCAAATATTCCCCTTAAAGACAAAAGAAATAATAGCTATCCTAGCAAAGCAGTAAACAAGGGGACATGTTTATATGAATGTTGTCTACATCTTACTTTGGACACATACATATGTCCATAGAGGAAAAGAACCATAGATGTATATGTATATGTAGATACATACATGCATAGAACCATGTCCACAAGTATATTTAGATGATGGTGATATATTTTGTCACCTAATGAAGTTGTAAAGTTTGAATCCATTGATATGATGGAATATAATTATGTTGGAGACACCAATAGAAAACATAATCCATCAAAAGAATCTCACAAAAAATCACAATACCAACAAAAGTTGCATAACGTTAATAATTTATTTTGTTCCAAACATAGCCAGAAAATGTAAGCCATAAATAGAAACCGACAAAGATTCACAGTAACAAACCAAGGAAAAAATATACCCATTTCTCAACTAAACCTTGTGGAAAAAGGGTCAACATGTATTCTACCTACTTGTGGGAATGTATGTAACTAATGGTGGATGGAAAGAACATTGATATATAGTAATACATAACTTTCTTTTAGTTCGGAAATTTTTGGAATCATAAGATTTGTTTTCCACTGTTCTATACATAGTTATGTTTTCTACATCTACTATCGTATATCTAGATTTTCTTTGATAGTCGAAATGAAATCAGTTACTATGATAGTCAATAATGGCTTCTGGATAACAACATAAACTCTATAATATTAACTATTTTATTATGCATTACAAATGAGGGAGTATAGCTAGAGCTACTGAACAACAATTATATTACGTTATGGAAAATAACACAACTTACTTTAATATATTGCAACCATTTCCATAGAATGGAAGCCATAAATGAGATAATATTAAATTTCCTTGTGTGTAGATTTTTATGTATGTCAAAGTGGATGTCAACAATGTACATACATGCTCTTCCCAATGTTTATTATTTCTTGAAAATAGTTATTTGTTTGAAAGTTGAAAAGGCATAGTTCAAATGATATACTTTATATTAACTGTTATATACAACATTGAAGCCTTTTCCATAATTATTTCATTTCATTTGTATTCTTGGTGTCTAGGGGAAAAAAGGAGGGATTTTAAAATTGAAACACTAAACTTGGAATAACAAATTGTATGTTAAGTATTATTTGAATCATTCAAGCCCTTATTTTTATTAATCCTTTCCTCATCATATTCTTAATGCCTGTGCAAAAAAATTGAGTATCCATGTTGTTTTTTGAAGTCATAGACCTTGTAGCCAGTCATCGAAATTGCAGCTCTCAGCTTTCAAAAGAGCAGACCCAACAATGTCGGTGGCCTCTAGCTCTACTAAGGCTAGTGAACAATCCTCAAGCACTAGTCCTGTAAGTCTGTTTCTTGTTTATTTTTTTGCTGCTGCCAATGATATTGACACTTTCTCAAGTGCTCCAAACAAAATAAGTATATGCTTTAGTTGAATTATCAATTACTATGATTTATGTTCTAACTCATTTATAGCAGAGCTCTTTCTCTTTGCTTTCCCTTTCAATTTTTTGGCCATTTGGGACTAACTTATGTGTTAGAGGAGGAAATTTCACAACTTTGAGATGTGTCAATATTGATGTTTTCTTTTAGAGTTGAGTCATAGTCATGAATATCTGATTGCCGCCACTATGCTGAGTTTAATTGCCTTGTAGGCTACATATGTGAATATAGTATTAACAACACGTCATACAATCTATAGATGTTGGAGATGTTGTCCCATCTCCAATCCTCTAGCTAATGTCTTTCCAAAAAATAAGAGGTGATCAAAGCCAAGTTGAACAGTATAAAGTTATCCTCTCTGATGGAATCCACATGCAGATAGGAACTTTTCCTACAAAATACAATGACCATTTGTTTGCAGGGGCATTGAAAATAGGTTCGATTTTGTGTTTGACAAAACTATTTGTGTAGAAAGTTGTGGGAATCAAGGTTAGATATAGTTATTCCTTACTTCTACTTGTATTTTTTTGCTTCCTTGTTTGTGGGAAGTGCCTTTTAAAGTATTTAATATTTGTTTCAAACCAAGGAAATTTTCATACTATCCTTAGATGTCAAAATGACAGATTTCCAGCTAATTGGAAAACCTAAATATTTGTTTAGAGATCAAGAAGAACAAATAGTTGGTTGTGATTCACCCTTCCCATCCAAATGAGCCTCAACATTTGGAATTAAGACATCCCCAAGGCAACAAGATGCTCCTTCAAATATCAGCCTTGTTAAAGGGCTGAGTGTTTACCAAACCAAACAGACGATAACAGGTTGGGTAACAGCAAAGAGGGATATGCACCATTACAACAGATGGGGGTGTGAGGGCTAGGTATTAAGCTTTGATATTATTGATGATGAGGGAACAAAAATATGAATTACATGCTTCAATGACATGGCATAATTGCATTATGATAGGGTTGAGGTGGGACATACTTATTGTGTGTCAAAGGGATCGGTGAGATAGGCATACAATAAATTTAATAAGTTAAACAACTAGATGGAAATCATTTTGGATCAAAACTCAATGTTAAAATGTTGTGATGATGAGGCCTTTGTGCCATAGAAATTATTTAAATTCATCCCATAAATGAAATTGCAAATTACACAAATAACACTTTGATTGATGTTATTGGCACTATGGTGCATGTAGGAATGGTATCGACTATATACAAGGAAAGGATCAATCCCAAATAATTCACAGGACTATTAAACTTAATGATTTATCATCCTTTTCAATTGATCTTAATTTGTGAGGCTCAAATTGGGAAGCAAAGGGTGATGAGTTGGAGAGGTTGTACACCCGTAGTTAGCTCTCATCCTTATTGCTAAAAATTCACGTGTTGGGTACTTCAATGGAGAAGTTCTAAACATAGTCGCATGGACTCTTCTATATGTAAATACTGACATACCAAAAGTGCAGTCCTTGATCCAATGAGGGCATGTTGACCCACCAACCATTGAGCCCCCTCGGAGAGTGCCCTGAAAGGTTGCTTTGGGAAATGGCAAAGTCACTATTACATATATATTGGATCATTGCCTTGGCTTGCTAGAAACTTTGTAAGCTACTCTAAAGGAAATAGTAAAATATATAAAAATTGGTGCATTTTGTTACGTTGCATGTACGTTGTAGGTGAATGGAAGGAAATGCAAGAAAAAGTGTGAAAAATCCAATAAAAATAAATGGTTCTACCCTAAATCCTAGTCAACAATAGCTTACTGTGACTTTCGTTATTTATTGCAGCTAAAGATGGAAGACCACATAGGCCAACTTTGGGCAACTACTTTTGATGAGGCTGTAATGAGCCTATTGCAAATGTCAGCAAAACAACTTTACATGTTGCAATATGAGTCTACCACTGCAATGACTATTGAGTCTATTATCAATGTTGTCACGTACACCTCATTTATTTTCACTGTTCTAATTAAAACTCAGACTTATAATTTAGAAACAAAACTTGAAACAATGATAGTTAAAGTTGCAAGGGTTAAATTCAAAGCTAAGTACAAGCTGTTATTATCAGAATTGTCTGCTATTTCCCCTACCATGCAAGAGTCTCTAGAGATAGTTGTTGTGCTACCTTGAACACCTAAACAACCATGCCTAATTTTGACTTTGGATTTTTCTTATAGTTTATGTTAACTAGACATTTACTTCATTTTCTTCCCTTGCACTACTTGTTACATCAAAAATACCTCTCCTCTTGATTTCTATTGATTTTTTGTTGGTTTGACTGGTTATATATTAAGACAATGAAGTATAACATATAATCTTTAAGAAAAAAAGATACAGTTGTTTTCTTTTATATTATTCATGTTTCTTATAATTTTGTTCCATTTTAAGTGTATACTTATGATTTAATTTAATGTTGTTTATTTATGTAGAGTTGTCCTTTTCAAGAGATGTATCACTATCAATAGTTGTTCATATATCTACTTGTGGACATGGTTGTATGCATGTGTACATTTACATATGCATTTAGATAAATATATACATGCATGCAATTCAAATCTCCCAATGCATACAACTTTTTGGTACAAATGTGCATAGATATCTATGTGTATATACATGCACAATTCAATATTTACAGGTGTTTGTGAGTTGTTTTAAAGAGAATATTGTTCTCATCTTATTTTCAATGTTCTTAGTGGATAGAGTATCTTGACAAAGTTCTATGTAGATATTTTTGTCTATCGTGTATTTGTCTATGTAAGTATCCATATCATCTGTGGAATTTCTATGATGGGGGTTGGAGGTTATTTTGTGTTTTTAGCATCAGGTGATGGGTGCAAAAGTATTATTTTGCAATGGGTGATGGTTGTTTTGTGTTTTCTTTGATCTTTATATTTAAACTTCTACACGGAAATTTATTCATGCTTCCTATCATGTAGCCTTTTGTCTATTGATTGAGAGTTACCATCACATGTAACAAAAGAATGGGTACCTATGTTTCAATTGGTAGTTGCAATTTTGTTGTTGGAGATGCACATCATGCATTTATTGAAATTTATTTTCTCAATTGAAACATGTGGTACTTGTTCTTCTGTAAAGTAATTACTTGGAACCATGCCAACTACACGGAAGGCGTACACCAATTAATCTTAGGAAATTCATGACTTGAATTAGGTTTTTTGTGATTACATGTAGATTTGCATTTATATTCTGCTAGATATTGTAGGATACATACCAAAAATTAGAGTGTACTATACATCAAACAAGTTGCTCGTCTCCAACAATACTATTCATTGGCATCATCATCAAAAGTTGCTCTTCTTTATGGTAGGTAAATTGTTTCTCCTTTCCTCTTCATGTTTATGCATATAGACTCTGCACCATGTCTAAATTCACTTCCTCATGATTTTTTATACATGATATGTAATTGTGCTATTACATATATTAAGGTTATAAATTATAGAGCTATTTAAATATCGTAATTTACATACTACTTTCCACATCAATTTATTAAAAATGTATAACGTTGATTTCTGCTAAACAAATTGTTTCAGGTACCAAAGTATTTCCTTCACTACTCATCAAAGTGGTTGAATGTTAATGTTATTGCTTGGTGGTTTTTTGAGAGCCATGATGCTCCATGACCGAATATGGTGGGGTGGAGAGCAGGACTCCTTTTCTGTGTCCAAACTCTAATCCATTCTACGCACAAGGTATGCGTAGATTTTATATACTTAGTATGTCCTACTACAATGGTATTGCACGTTATTTGTAATCAATTGTATAAGTCTTTATATTTTATGATTTATTTATTGTCTACCAATGGTACGTGTTTATTACACTATACTTCAGATATTATTTTCATGCTTGCAACTAGACACAACCGAGACAATTGTCCTTCACGGGCCTTCTGATGCCATTAGATCTTGTCTGGAGTCAATAGTGGCTGAAACATTGCTTTCACCATTGATCACAATGGTGGATAATTTATTTTCTAGCTCAGGGGTTTGGTGAGAGCGCGTGACTCTCCATGAGCCAATATGGTAGGGTGGAAATCAAGCCTTGTTTTGTTGTGTACATACTACATTTTGCCACATGCACGAGGTATGGCTAAACTATAATTGCTTCATTCGTCCCAATACAAGTACAAAGAAAAGTATATTTTATAACATACAAAAAATTTGGTATGTCGTGATTGCATTGCATCTTATTTGTAAATGATTGTATAAATCTTTATATTTTCTAATTTATTTATTGCCTACCAATGGTACGTGTTTATTACACTAAGCTTCAGATAATCTTTTCATGCTTGTAGCTAGACACAACCCAGACAATTGTGCTTCACGAGCCTTCTAATTCCATTAGATCTTGTATTAAGTCAATATTTTCTTGCTTGGGGGTTTGGTGAGAGCGCACGACACTCCATGAGCCAATATGGTAGGGTGGAAATCAAGCCTTGTTTTCTTTTTTGCATACTATATTCTACCACATGCACTAGGTATGGCTAAATTATAATTACTTCATGCATCCCATTGCAAGTAGAGAGAAAATTATGTATTATCAAATATAGAACTTTGATATATTTTTATTTACATATTGTCTATGAATTAAGCATGATCACTGCACTAAAATTCACACTTTGTATACACATAGGTTGTATATGGTTCGACCTTTGCAATAAAAGTTTTGCATAGGACTATAGCTATGAGTTTTAGCTTTCTATCATGATTGTTGTAATGCAATAAAATAGTTAATGTTATGCCATACATTTTGTTTTTCCATAATCACCATACTAAGCTTCTCACTCTTTTGTTACTCTTGTAGACCATATTCCAGCCACAATGTGGTATTTGATGAAATAATGTGTTACAAATAACCTTTCAAAATAATCATAGTGACTACAAAATTAGTAAAAATGGTCAAATAGACAATCATATCCTAATGTACTCTATATTGATTGTAGTAAGCAATATTGATTTCACCACTGATTAGAGTGGTGGGAAATGTATATTCTTGCTCGAGGGTTTTGTGAGATCCCATGAGGCTCCATGACCCAATATGGTAGGGTGGAGAGAAGGCCTTATTGTCTTGAGTTTTATTTTATATTTTTTTATGTACAAATTGCTATCTTTCTGATATATAGGATTCATAAAAAATTCATATGTTTTAGGTTCTAGTTACAACATAGTAAAATAGTTGATCTTATATAATTTATGTTAGATTTCATTGGGCATTGTTGATTATTTTTCTCTTGCTTAAGGTATATTGTTTCACTTTTGAGGTGTTGTTGAAAAGGCTATATTGTTTCAATTTTGATAAGGTTTTGTTGAGCTGTTGTCAATTCCCTTTGGCTCTCTCTTTATGCTTTGCATTTTGTGGTTAATTTTTTTATTTTTTCCCCCCATCATCTCATTGTTCTTAGCCAGTTCTATAATCTCTTCATATTCAAAGTTGCTCCAAAAAAGATGCTTCTCCCTTGGGAAAAAGAGTTCAAGAAGTGGGGTGTTGATATTCTAGTTTACATGCTAAATAGATGAACGAGCTTTGCGAATGAAGTTCAACCAACTATGAAGATGAATTGATGATAAGACTGGTTAAGAAAATAGGAACATTGATTTCACCATTCATCAAAGTAGAGGCCACCCAATATTAGAGAGTAGGCCTTATTTTGTTCTCTTCCATTTTATATTTTCTATGTGTGCAATTGAATTGCTAACTTGAACTGTGTTTTTTGTCATTACGTGTAGACCCGCATTTTTATTTTGCTAGATACTGCAACTTACATACCAACAATTAGAGTGAACTATAAATTAAACAAGTTAATCGTCTCCAACAATACTGTTCATTAGCATGATCATGAAGAGTTGCTCTACTTTATGGTAAGTGAATGGCATGTTTTATGTCGCAATTGTTGTAATGGAGTAAAATAGTTAATGTTTTGCACTTCATTCTATTTTTCCATAATCACCTCACTAAACTTCACACTTTTTTTTTATTATTGTTGCAAACCATACTCTAGCCATAATGCGGTATTTGATGACCTAATGTGTTACAAATGACCTTTTTGAATAATGATAGTGACTGTAAAATTAGTAACAATGGTCAAATAGACAATTAGATCCTAATGTACTGTATATTGATTGTAATAAGCAATATTAATTTCACCACTAATTAGAGTGGTGGGCAATGTATATTCTTGCTCGGGGGTTTGGTGAGAGTCCATGAGGCTCCATGACCCAATATGGTAGGGTGGAGAGCAAGCTTCATTGTGTTGAGTTTTATTTTATATTTTTAATGTACAAAGCACTATCTTTCTAACATAGGATTCAGAAAAAAATTCATATGTTTTACGTTATGGTTACAACAGAGTGAAATAGTTGATCTTATACACTTTATATTAGATTCCATTGGGCATTGTTGATTATTATTCTCTTGCTTATACTCTACATCACACAAATAATTAAATTATTTTAACTATAATTCATCTAGAGTACTTTGTTGCTAGCTATGAAAAGATTCGTAGTTTGCATCATAAACAATAGATCCAGTGGCTAAATTATGGGGTGGCCTTATATAATCATGAATTCAACTAATAGTATGCCAACATTATTATTTCCCAACTAAATACACATTAGTAATATCATCAATTATTTAGCCATTGAACCTTATCCATAATAGTATTATATTTTGATTAACTAATAAAACTTAATGATATTGGTATTATTAAATTAAATATTTTTGAAATTAATAATAATATTATCGTTTAATTAACAACTTAACTACATAATATTATTATTTACCCCACCAAAATACTTACCAAAAATAATGATGTTATCAAAAAATAATTAAGTGAATGTTAATAGAATTATTCTTTAACCAATACTTATACCTCTATATGTGTATATATATATTCATCAAATTTACTTTTTCACCAACTACTACTTACACACTTTATCCTTTATAGACATATCCTCCTTTTAACCTATTAGGGTTAACACCCTCCTTCACTTCCCATTATAATTTCACTTGTATTCCACAATTTATATTTACATACATGTTCATTAAATAAAATAATGACGATAAACTATAAGGTAAAAATGAGATACAATATTGTTGCCGCTCAATCACTTTAATTATGCCTGTAATATATCTAGCCATCTATTTAAGAAAATTATATAACAATATGGGATTGTATTAAAATCACATGAGAGGTGGGGCCTTACAGAGATGCATAGCATATTACTTTGTTATATAGATGGAGTTATGACATTCATCTCCACCTATCAGCTCATTGTTGTGTGTTACTACATGGAACCCCTAGTACTCAATTACGTGGGAAGTATCTTATCCACAAAAAGGTTTATCAATCA
Organism: Sequoia sempervirens; assembly: GCA_007258455.2. Lineage (NCBI taxonomy): Eukaryota > Viridiplantae > Streptophyta > Pinopsida > Cupressales > Cupressaceae > Sequoia > Sequoia sempervirens. Next base: position 363,531,086 of record VDFB02000015.1, read on the forward strand.
CACTATTTTATGTTTTATTAAATGAGAAGACACAGGTGAACTGCACAAACTTCTTTTAGATTTCACTGTGTATGTTTTTCATTTGACGTTTCAGATCACACTTAATATATATTTTTTAATAATAAACCTATTCATTAATTTATGCACAGTTCACCTCTCTTGTGTAATAGAATACCACACTTCTACATTCCTTTTAAAGGATAATACTTGGAATAAGGTCCTTTTAGAAAATAATACTTGGAATAAGGCAGTAATCATGACACAACTTTACATACAGTCATTCTTTTGTCTTTCATCATGACACAACTTCACAAACAGTCATTCTTTTGTCTTGTAATATGTTCAGTCTAAAACAACCAGAATGGGCTTTTTCAAGGTTCTTATCTTGCATGCCAGCTCTGCAGATCTCCATCGTTTGCTTTTAATATAAATACAGTTAGGGTTGTATCGACACCTTCGAATCTTCCAACATCTAAAAAACTGCATATTTCAATTTCTAAGCCTAAAAAGTATTTAGGGTGTTTTTTTATCGTTTTTTATTGTCACCCTGATCCTTTGAAAAATATGTGTGACTCACATAATGGACAGTGACAACTTCAGTAACGGTATGTGAGATTTAAGAATATCACCAACATGGTGATTTTCCTGCATGTTTGAGAGGGGAGAAACTCCCACATATGATTGTGGGTTTCAATTTTTTGTGTAATTCTACCAAAAAGTGCAAAATGAACAGAAAAAAATAAAAGGAAGAGATGGAAAAAAATTTGCAAAGGTAGAAACCTTATGTGAACTACCTAAATATGCGGAGGAACACCTGGAAAACTCAAAAAAAACAAACATTAAAAATATTGCAATTTGAAGCCCTCCTCCATTATGGCAATGTAAATGGATGTATGATTTGCAAAATTAAACAGCTAAAACTTCATAGAAACACAATTTTTTCACAGGTTGGGCAACAACACAGGTGACACAAAGTTCCACCCTTCAAACCCTAGCGTCATAAAATAATAGAGAGAGAAAACATAGGATGTGGCTGAGAAAGATCTACACGGTGTAAATATAATTCAACAAATTCAAATACAAATTTGATTAGAAAAAAAATCATCTTATCTATTTAAGACCATTTTTGTATTTTATTCTGTCGAAATTATATTCAATTACCCGCGGCGAGAAGATTACAAACAGAGTCACATATTTTTAGAGGGAAAGAGCCTGCTAACCTTTAATAGAAACTCAAAATTACCTAACAGCTCCTAGAGAGAAAGCCTAACTTCTACATCTAACCCTACCATCCTCTTGGACAATTTCCATATTTTCTATCAATTACAACCTTGATACAAATTGCAAATTTTGCATGTCTTTGATCTATAAATAAAACATATTTTCGTAGTTTAACAATTTAATAATCCCAAGGACAACTAAATAAATCTCATTATATGTAAGAGCAATTGAGCGTCTGATTGAAGGATGATCTAGTGTTTATGTACATATTCACTTGTGCTGAAGAAATAATACCATTATAATAATTTATTTATTTGTGCTGAAGTACCGATATAATGTTCCCATTTGAAACTTTTATTTAAATAATTTAGAAAAACAAAACTATTTTATCGATCAATTCTCCAGAGTGAACATTCAACAAAATAATAATATCTTAGGTCTAAAGTTAAGAAAAAACCCAATAACCTAATCTTAATTAAATCCCATTTTTAAAAATTTGTATTCATATACTAGGAAACCCTAGCTGCTATAAAGTTATATAGGGGAGAGGATCCAATAGTTGAGTATGTTTCAATAGTTGTGATAGTAGTTGTTTATATAATGCTCAATAGTTGTGACATGACTACCGTAGCTTAAACAAAATGTATTCCTTTGATCTAAAAAACAACCAATCATGTAATGCCACATCAGTGCTCAACTACCCATGATGTGAATGCACAAGTATTGGTAGCACTTTTTTTTTGGGATCTTTTTGGACATCTTGATAAAAAGCATGCTGATGTGGCATCATATTTGATGATGTGGTTCTGAAACGAAAGTTATAAGCAGGGGACTGGCCTAATAAGCTGCTGTAAAAAATTGGGAGTGATTTGAAATTTCCACATAAGATAATTAGAAGCCTGAAATTAAGTGCACAACTACTACATCCGCACCTGAACACACTCTTCATTGAAATTAAATGTAAGCAAACTCAATAACGGTTATATCCGGCTGCATATAGTTAACTCCTAGTTTTCTCCACCGTCTGGACTGGGAGAAATTATGTTGGAAACTAGCACATATATTGTCTCCTCTGCCCACCATCAAAGTGATATCAGAGCTCAGGTCAGAGCAAGGGATCTGTACCCAGCCGATGCAGTTTGATCTGAAGGAGGTGGAATTTGTGTGAAAGAAGGAAATTGTAGCTCAGTCAAAACCTAAGCTGCAGCTGATCTATTCATGCCGTTGCAAGGAAGAACTGCCGCCCCAGTCAAAGGAGCTGTTGGGAGATCACAGCAACGAACTTAGTGAAGAAAGAACGCAAGGAAGAAAAAAAGGACGCAAGATACAAATCGCAGCAGAGGCTAGAAGTCTGTTGCTAGAAAAAGACACGCCGTCACCAGTCATAAGGATTAAAACCAGAGAAAGTTGAGATTGCCACCGCTAAAGGTGATTGACAATCGATGTTTGTGTTGGAAACCATAATTTCTCCCAGTCCAGACGGTGGAGAAAACTAGGAGTTAACTGCTGTTTAAAATCTTTGATGGTGGGCAGAGGAGAAAATATATGTACTACAACACGAATGAATTTTATTGTCTAAATAAAACAATTACATCTGCCTCATTATATAGAGGTCTTTGACTTATTCGAAGAGCAGATAAACAAAAGTAAACTGAAGTAATACTAAACTCATCCCTAATCTATTCAGTTACAAATGAAACTGCTTCATGCAAAATATTGAAGAACCAAAACTGAATTAAAGTTTATTTCCTAGCTATCTACGATATTGTTAATGCAAATTTTAATACTTCAGCGGTTAAGTATCAAAGAAAATGCTGTAAGACAACACACCATGAAGAATACTTCACCGGTGACCAAAAGCACCTTGCTGATTAAGGTAATTCTCTTCCTGGAGAGGAACCCCTCCCCAATCCCAAACTCAGTAACCATTACAACCAGTATTGAAGCAACCAAATCAAAATGCCTCGGACGAAAAATATGGTAAAAGCAATGGGTGTCTTGCCTTTGTCTTTGTGGAAACCCCAACCGATCATCACAATGTACATCGATAACATTAATAAAATCCCAGCAACAGTTCGCAGCTCTTCGCAATTATCAGGCTCTGCTTCAATCGAATCTCCTTCGCCCACTCCAATCCCTTGTTCTTCGTCCAATTCAACCGCTCGCTGTTCACTATCTCCTTTGATCAACGATGCCATCGATACACTAACTCACTCGGCGTTCCTAATCTTTGCTAACAGTAGAACGATTTCAGCAACTCGTGTATTGTTGATAAAGTGATGCAAAACACTTAGTTTTAAATAAAATTTTGCTCAACACTCTGTTTTATTTTAGACAACTATTTTTAGATGAAGTTTTTTTAAATTTTTTTTAAAGCACTACATGTAAATCCATTGGAGGAAAGAATGCTTTAATATATTTTTTATAAAGAATAAAATATTATTATTTTAATATCTAAATTAAGATATTAAAATTAAAAAACCAGTTTTTAGTATAAAAAAATTAAATTTATAAGTTATTTGTTATTATTTTATATTGTGCAAGCTTTTAAAGCAGTGCATGTAAATCTATTGGAGGAAAGAATACTTTAATATATTTTTAATATAAGTTATTTTTAGATGAAATTTTTGATTTTTTTTTAAAGCATTGCATGTAAATCTATTGGAGGAAAGAATGCTTTGATATATTTTTTATTAAGAACAAAATATTATTATTTTAATATCTAAATTAAGATATTAAAATAAAAAAATAAATTTTAGTATAAATAAAAATTAAATTTATAAGTTATTTTTTATTTTATATTGTGCAAGTTTTTAAATTTAGATAATTCAATTAATTAATTGATAAAACATATTTAAATTTTCTATATTCTATTGCAATACTATTGCAATGACCTCTTTAACTAGTTATTGAATCAATTAAAAACTAAAAGTTTATGCTTTTTAAATATAATTTATTTATTTTTTAAATGAATAAATTAATAAATATTTAACTTTAAAATTGTAAAAATTATTGCACTTGAACATAATTAACTAAGAAGTTTGGAGTTTTATTGATATATTTAATTTATAATAGATTGAGATGTTGGGGAATGCTTTAGATTAATTATACTAGCACTTGCACCTAAAGGAGGTTCAAGGATCACGCCGATAGAAACCTATATCTATGTTAATATGTAGAGAGTATGTGTTTGTGCATGAGTGCATAATGGAATGAAATAAATTTAGACAAATGAAGGGAAATGAAATGCTAATTGTTGCATAATTTGTAATATAGGATTTAGATGATTTGTAATATGTAGAGAGTATGTCTTTGTGCATGAGTGCATAATGGAATGAAATACATTTAGAAAAATGAAGGGAAATGAAATGTTAATTGTTGCATAATTTGTAATATAGGATTTAGATGATTTGAAGCAACTGGCCCCAGCTACACACCCGATGAATGAAAAATTGGCTTATTACGAATTGAATTGTTGGAATATTTTGGTATTCTGAGAAATTCTAAACAAATATTGAAGCAAAATTTGTGATATAGGACTTTAGCCCTAATTGCACATCATATAAACTAATAGATAAGCAGTAAATAGGAGCAATTAGAAACGAACCATTAGCACTTTGATAATTTGAAAAAGTTCTTGATAATTTTCCAATACAACTAATATAAGTCCTCATCTATAGAAGGCATCAAGTTCCTTAAGCTTTTGTCAATGGAGTGGATATATATTGCATAATTGCCAAAACAATACATCTCCTCAAGGAATTGCAGAAAAATAGTATATTAAAAAAAAAGTATAGAAGATCTCAACAATTAAGTAGTCCAAACTTAAATAAGATGAAAATAGGGAGAAACTATAAGATGGAGAAAAAAATAGCCCTTACAAAGAAAGAAGTGCAAGAGTAAATTCCAAAAACCCAAATATAAATACTCAAGCCAGATCCTATCAAAGGGACTATTGGTCAACTTTGAGGAGCCACAAGAAACCTAGATCTAATCAATCCATAAAATGAGAGCTTTGAAATTTTAGCAAGAAACTAAGATCTTCCACAAAAGGGAGGATTGAAGTGGTTGTTGAAAAGTGGGAAGCAAGGAAGAAGAGCTCAATGTCTATGAGAGGAGCATTTTCAATTTTTTTATATTAGTTAAAATCATTGATTAATATTTATTAGGATTTTATTCTTTTATCATTATGAAATATTTACTATGATTTTAAAGTATTTTTGTATTTTAATGTTATCTATATAATGTGTGTTTGTAAAAAACTTTAATAAATTTTATAAATTAAAATTAATGTCAAATTGAAAGCATTGAAAAAAAATTGAAGGTATATATTGGTTGCATGTTAAATGTAAAATTCAATATTCTAAAAAAGTGGTGTTCAGTGTCAAAAATTCTATAATATAGATTGCTTCTTATTGTGATTTTATATTTAATGAAGGATTCTTTACATTGTGCTATGAAAGCGTAATCATCTTCTAATTAGTCATTGTCATTGAAGAGGAAAGTTTTTTGTTGCTATTAAGTAGAGTTGTCAACTACAATACTAATATCTTGAAAGTTAATTAAGATTGTTTACATTAGTAATAATTTTATCTACAAATCAGAAGATAAAAATAATAATTTATTTGTCTAAATTATGTATTAGCTTGGGAATTATTTCATACCTATTTTGAATATTACAAGGATACAACCACCCTAGATTTCCATAGTGATAAAAGGATAATCACATCCTTGTTTTGGAGATGATTAAGTAAATTAAAAAGAGCATGACTTATTTTGTTCCATACCCTCAGAGGGGTAAAACAAACTGCCCCCCTACAAAGACGGGTTAGTTAATACAAAATACCTTAACGCTACAAGCAATGAGCAAATGCATAAAAATCAAAGATAGCACTTACATTCACAAGTCAAATAATCAAACAAAATTGTTTGATGTTTGCATAGAGATTCCAAAAATTTAAAATCACTGAAACTGTGGCAAGTGATTTACCTCAAGATTCTGGTCAAATTGTATCGTGGAAAGAACGATGCCAATGAGGAATAATGGGCAAATCCTACCATGACAGAATATTGCCAAATGAGATGAATCTCCCTTCACTTGCTAAAAGAAATATTAAAATTGAGCAACATGAGCTTGATTGAAGTGATCCACTTATGGTAATTATGATAATTTATTGGTAAGATATATAACTTCATTATTGTACTTAGATGAAGAACTTCAATACTTCACCTACATGGATATAACCCTTTTGCATTTTTTGTATAGTGAAATATTTTATCACTAACACTCTTCATGAGCTTGATTGAAGTGATCCACTTAAGGTAATTATGATCATTTCTTAGTAAGATATATAACTTCATTATTGTACTCACAGCCATTATTAATCCTCAAAGTTCTAATCTTCTTACCAATCTGATTATAGGCCTCCCCAAATCATATGATTCTCTGTTTATATCAATGCCTGTGACCTGTCATGGAGAAAGTCAAAATAAGATCAAAATTTGTAGACCTCAAAAGGCCTTGAGCAAAAATCATTATAAATCTTATAAGTCACCTTGGCCTCGAACATCAAGAGTGTCCCTATCTCTAGATTTTCCATGACATAACGGACCTTGGAATCACATCGTATCTTATATGAGGATACCCCAAAGGCCTCAGTTCAATATCAATACAAGCCTTGAAAATCACCACATGTAGCCTCAAATGTCTAGAGTACAATGGACTTTGGATAGCACATTCCACATGAGGCCTGGGAATCTTATTGCATCTTTAGGTGGAGTAGACCTCAAAAGCCTCAAAGTGATCACTTGTTATGAAATGTCATGTGATGCAGCCTGCAGGTAACCCATGCTGCAAGATACCTTTGGCTCTCTTGGAATTACATTATTTCTTAGGCAGAAGTATAACAGACCCCAAATGCCTCAGCCAAACATCAACACATACCTAATAAATCAGTAAGACCATGGCTTCAAACACTAAGAGTAGCACAAACTTTGAATAGCCCATACTGAAAGAGACGTTGGAATCAAATAGCATCATAGGTAGAGTAGACCCCAAAAGTGTCATCCAAGTATCAACGCAAATCTTATAAATCACCATGATCTCAACTTTCAAGGGTAGCAAAGGATGACCTGAATCTTATATAGACTGTTTATATTTTTTAACATCTTTCTTGTGCCATTTTTTGTTTTCTCTTGTACTCGCTTGATGCTTTCTTTATTTGTTGTACTTGGACAGATCTACTAGGTACTCCCATTGTTTACTTTAGCTCAAAACTTGTTTTTTTCTTTTCTTACCCTACATGGATAGAGATGCATTGGGGACTCGTTTACTTTGAATATGTACTTCTTGGAAACCCCACTTTTTATGTATTCATTCATTTAGAATTAAAATTATATTAAAATTGATACACCAAATTAGACTTGTTGGACGCTTGGACATTAAGTAAATTTATGTTGTTTCAATTGTTATGATTACAGAGCTCTTCATGAAAAGGAGAAGAGGCCCAAGGGAGGCCTTATGGGGAATCAGTTCTTTGTATTGGTTCTTAAATGTATTTTTTCCTATTATGTTTAACCCGGATATATGTTTCCCATGATCACATCATTTTCATGGGTCTACTGGATATTTCCAAAATCTGCGATGGCACAACAACTGGGTTCAGGATTGCAAGGTCTTGGTATAGGTGTTATTGGTCTTGATTGGTCCACAATTTCTTCGTATTTGGGAAGCTCATTTGCCAGTCCTTGGTTTACCATTGCCAATGTAGCTGTTGGATTTGGGTTTGTAATGTATGTGATCACACCATTAGCATATTGGCTGAATCTTTTTGACGCAAAGACATTTCCCCTATTTTCAAGTCATCTTTTTATCTCCTTTGGCCAAATGTACAATATCTCCAAGATTATCGATTCAAATTTCCATTTGGACTTAAACGAGTATAAGAAGTATGGCACATTAAATCTAAGTACCTTCTTTGCTATGACGTATGGAGTGGGATTCACTGCATTGACTGCCACAATAGTTCATGTACTTATTTTCCATGGAAAGTATGTATCCATCTCCATTTCTAGTATCTTGTTTTTGAATTCAATAGAACTCTGAGATATCATCTGATTGGCTGCATCTATTAATATGTCAGTTTTTTTGGTGCAGAGAAATTTGGCACCTGAGTATGTCCGCTTTTAGAGATCGTAGAGTTGATGTGCACACCAAGATAATGAGAAAATACAAACAGGCACCGCAATTATGGTTCCAACTAATACTAATTGGTAATATTGCTTTGTCTATCTTTGCATGTGAGTACTACATTGATCAACTTCAATTGCCCTGGTGGGGAGTACTGTTTGCATGTCTTATTGCTCTGGTCTTCACACTTCCTATTGGAATTATTGCTGCAACCACTAATCAGGTAACCTTGGATGAATCCTATGAGTAATTTTTTAGTCAGCCTTCAAAACTTTGTGCTTAATGATTGTTTTTTCATTATCTAAATCTCAATGCTTGTAGCTAAACAAAAAATATTTTATATTCCTGTGAAAATCAGGATCCAAAGAACAAACTGATATCTTCAGTGAGGTTCTCCACTAAATGTTAGGCATATACTAATGCACCAGTTTGAAAGAGCTATTTTTTTGGTGCAGGCTGCATACATGGTTAAATTTGGGTTACATCGAGGAACATAAATTATTAACTCCGTGACATTTATTTAAAAATTTGAAGTGTTAATCTGTTTTCTGCTAGATATAAATATTTCCCTCAAAAATATCAATTTTCCATGTAGCAATAAAATTACAAAACTCAAAGAAGTAGGATGCATATCTCCAACCTCCTCTTCGCATTTTTTAAATTGAAATTTTCCATGGAACCACCTACTACTTGAATATTAAAGCAATAGCCCCCCTCCATTTGCATCCCTCATAAGTTTTGAAAAGAGTAAGGAACGCTTATGGGTGTTCTTCTATCTCTCACGTAACTATTGTTTAATGCTGGAGGAATTTGTCAAGTCATTGAAGCTTGGCTATGTATTCCTCCCATGCCATGATCTTAATTGTGAATATAATCATCTGAAATTAGTGTAGGCCTTACTGTAGCTGAAAATATTCTAGGTATTTTTGTCCTACTTATTCTTCAAAATGTAATTTTTGAGGCACTGTACAAATGTTGTCTTTGTCACACTTGTTCTAAGCCCCTATTCAGGTGCTATACAAATGTTGTCTTTGTCACACCTATTCTAAGCCCCGAGGATTATGTATGAGTACTTTCAAAGTTATCTATTCTCCCCTGATAGAGTGCAGGGTATGGAATGCAAAATAATAGTATGAACAAATAAAACAGAGAGAAACATAACAACATAGAGGCAGATACAAAACTGATCACAGTAGATACCTTGGCTACTACCTATATTAGGGAGTAAATTGACAAATACAATGAGTGTGCAAAAGATATGGATACAATCTGCCCCTTGTTCCATTCAACAAGACGTTGGCCATGGATGTAATTTGTCCCTTTCTCCATTAGGTACCTATTTCCACTATTTTTCTATGCTTCCATACTCCTTTTCTTTTGCCTCTCACCTCTTGAAAATAAACATAATTGTTCTGCTTAATTCTGAAAGAAGAAAATACAACATACAATTTGTTCCCTCCTCCATCAATCTAGGTAGATATAGCATACAATTTTCCTCCCATGCCCATTTTACAAACTGATACCTCCTCCTATTTATAGATTCCTATGCACAACAACATTTGCCTAGGCTGGAAAATAAATTCTATCAACACAAGAAGCTATCTTCACAAAGATGATGGACTTTCAAACGGAACAAAAGTAATTTTAGGTAAAAATTTATACATTTGTTTGGAATAGAATTGGAGAAGCTATTTTCACAAAGATGATGGAGTTGCAAACGGAACAAAAGTAATTTTAGGTAAAAATTTATACATTTGTTTGGAATAGAATTGGTTCATATATTGATGTATCTTTTGTATATGAATAGATTCTAGAAACAAAGTAATTAAATTTACAATTGTTGTTGACCATTAACACTTATTACAAGAAATGCATGTTTCAGATAAAGAACACAAGCAATTGTTGTTGACCATTAACACTTATTATAGGAAACGCATGTTTCATATAAAGAACACAAGAGATTGAGAAGCAGGAGAAGAAGACTACATGGGAGGACTCTTTGGACACTTTTTTTGAAGATTGAAACTTTATTTGCTATTTAGTTTTTTTAATACTGTTTGTTATTTTGGTTTCTATGGACTGGTTTGAGGCTGGCTTTGGTGCCAATTTTTTATTTCTGTTATGGTTTGGTTTCTGTGGACTGGTTTGAAGTTGGCCTGGGTGCCAATTTTTTAATTATTTGTTATGGTATGATAAACTCTTTGTTTAAATGTTTTAAGTTTATCTTGTAATGGATTTAAGGCCCTTTTCCTGCTTATCAAATAAAAAACTAATTATAATTATGTAGACCCAAAATGTTCATGATTTTTTTTGCTGTTCATATTCTGATTTAGTATGTCATTATTGCAGACATGAAACAACCTATGCAATGTTTTTTATTGGAGGAAGGGGTTTTGAAACATGACAAAAATTAAACATTCAAATTTGGTAATATAGAGGGTAGGCAACGTAGTTGTAGAGAAGAAAATGACCTGAATTAGGACAGGCATGCCTCTATTTTCAAACATCGTATAACAACCAATGTTAACTTCAATAGGAAGACAAGTAGGATAGTTCACAACCACCACCTAAATATTCATAAAACTATAGCAACCCATTTCTATTATTTTGGGAATGTCAAACAAATCCCTTACATTTTGTATCAATTCATCCAAAAGGGACAAAGCAGGGCCTTCTCTGAAATCAATTTTGTGGGCAATTCCAGCTTTCTCAATGACAGGCCTCCCCAAATCATATGATTCTCTGCTTATATCAATACCTATGACCTGTCATGGAGAAAGTCAAAATAAGGTCAGAATTTGCATTATAAGCAAAAGTAATCTTACCTCAGAGGGTGCAATTATAAGCACAAATTTGGGGTAGAGAAACAAATTAAAACATGTGAAACAACCAATGGGACCCACAAAGACAAAACTTTCCGTCAAGGGGCAAAGCAAGGGCTGTGCAGAGGAGAGAATTTCCTGTTAACATGCCAATCTCTATAGTCTTCTTAGCATTTATTAGTTTCAACAGAAGCTTCAAAAATTGACCCTCATGAGCTGCTATGGCTATAAGGGCACTGATAAAAACCACCAGTAACTTTTAATTAACTAAATTCTAACATTTCCAATCAATCTATAAGGGCGTTTTATACATTCAAATCCTCCAGTTTGAATCGATTTAATGGTAAAGGTGTGCATTAATAGAGGAGTCAAGGTTGTATTCCTCAAAAATTATAGGTTAACACATAGATCTTACCATGGATGGTTTGCACCGAGCTCTCTAATATCCTTCAAACATTCTGGTTCACGGAGATAAACGTTTGTGTGAAGAATATTCTACTTTATGAAACCCTACCATCACAGAAATTTTTTCATATGAGACGAACCAAAACATCTCCCTTGGTGATTTTTAACTGTGATTTTTTATACTAAAAAATGGTCATCTATTTTATTTGACGGGATTTTTCTCAGGCGAACTGACGGGATTTTTTTTTAGGCGTGAGACTTTTTCGGTGGGCTATGCCCACAATAAATAGCCTATCGGCTAAAAACTTATTTAAAATAGATTTGATAAAAACAAATCTAAACTCAATAAGAGATACATAGTTTCTTGTGGAGGAAGAAACATAGTGAATTCAACAAAAGAGATAAAATAATTCAATTGAATTATATTTGAATATTACCTAAAATGAGTTATGGATAAATTTTATAATAATGAAAAGTTTAATTTAATTATTTTATTTTGGAATCTAAAAGGTGCTTGGAACCTTATGTTAGTGTAGAAAAATTAATGAAGGAATGACTTAGTGAGAAGGATTTGATTGTATTACAAATGAATCTATAATATGTATTTGATGTTGAGATAGTGAAGGCCAACGGTTGAAGGCCAACGAATGAAGGCCAAAGGTCTCGGCTGAAGGCCAAAGGTCTTCAAGTTTCCCTCTCTTCTCATGTCTCTTCAATTGATCGTGGTTGTTAATAAATGCAACCTTGCTTATTGTAAAACATACTTTTTAGCATCAATAAGATTTTCCCTGCTCAGTGTGGACGTAACCACTATTGTGGTGAACCACGATAAATCATGTGTGCTCTATTTTCTGCATCATTGTTATGTTATTTATTGTTCTATATATCTGTATTCTTGTTTATTCAATTCTTTCATTTGACAATTGGTATCAGAGTTGGGTGTACAGCTGTTTGGAAATTTGGTAATTGAATTTCTAGAAAATGGAAGATTTGAAGGTCTAGAAATTTTCTGGGAAGAACTTTGGGATATGGAAGATTCAGATGCAATCTTTTTTTATTAAGCAAGATCTTAAACTTGCGTTTGAAGGAAAATCAAAGAAGCCTGCTACCATGAAAGACGAAGATTGGGAGACTCTTGATGAAAAGGCCAAGGCAACAATATTTTTTTCACTAAATGAAAATGTTCTTTTCAATGTTGCAGAAGAGAAAACAACAAAAGAAGTTTGGGACAAACTTATAAAAACCTATGCTATGGCGTCAGCGGCAAATAAAGTGTTCATCATGAAGAGATTATATAAGCTCAAGATGAAGAAAGGTTGTGCAATGGCAAACCACATTAACAAATTCAACACTTTGATCAGCCAAGCGAATTCGGTTGGAATGACTCAAGGCGACGAAAAAAAATTTGTTCTTCTTTTATGCTCTCTACCAAATAGTTGGGATGGAGTTGTGACAGCTATAAGCACTTTGGCATTAGGCTCCAAGATGTTGGCTTTCGATGAAGTTTTTGTCACTCTTCTTTCTGAAGACTTAAGGAGGAAGAATGATGAGCCCTCGTCCAGTGATGCTCTCACTATGGTAAGCACCGAAAATAGAGGGAGAAGCCAATATAGAGGTAGATATAATCACAATCAGCGGTCCAAATCAACTAGAAGATCGTAGTCTAAAGGAAAAGAAAGTGGTTGTTGGTTTTGTGGGAAGGCTAGTCATATCAAGAAAGATTGCAGAAAGTATAAAAAGGCACAAGAAAGGGTTTTGGACAGCGAAGCAAACATATCACATCATAAGGATGATGGTATTCTCATACTATCCACAAGCGATACAAAATCAGATTCATGGGTAATTGATTCCGGTGCCTCCTTTCATGCCTCTTCTTGTACAAAGGCCCTCACAAATTACCAAGAAGGTAATCTTGGAAATGTATATTTGGGTGACAACAAAGCTTGTGAAATTTTTGGCAAAGGTGATGTTGTTTTGCAGCTAGCTGGAGGAGTCAAGTGGCTACTCAAAGAAGTTCGCCATGTTCCCAAATTGAAGAGAAATCTAATTTTCGTAATTCAGCTATATACCTAAGACTTTCTCACCACTCTCACAGATACTTGGAAAGTAACTAAAGGTTCTTTGGTCATTGCAAAAGGAGACAAAGTTGGTAGCCTCTATATTGCAGAAACTTTTGGTGAGGTGGGAGCTGCTATGACTATTGTAGGCAGCAATGTGGCTCTTTGGCATCAAAGATTAGGCCACATGAGCAAGAAAGGACTTGAGGTGATGCTCAACCGAGACCAACTACTAGGTCTACAATCCACATATTTGGATTTTTGTGAACATTGTCTTCGTGGCAAACAAAGATGAGTTAACTTCTTAAAGGATGGAAACAACATGAAGACAACACCATTGGAGTTGGTGCACTCAGATGTCTTTGGCCCTACCGAGGTAACCTGTTATGGAGGCGCTAATTAATTTGTTACCTTTCTTGATGATTGTACTAGGAAGGTTTGGGTTTATATGATTTCTAGAAAATCTGAAGTGCTTTCAAAATTTAAAATTTTTAAAGCACTTGTTGAGAATCAAAGTGGTCACAAAATTAAATATTTAAAATCAGATAATGGAGGTGAATTTGTTCTTTGGAGTTTGATAATTTTTGTGTAGATCATGGTATTCGAAGGATTAAAGTTGTCCCCTACACTCCTCAAGAAAATGGGGTAGCAGAAAGACTCAATAGGACCATTCTTGAGAAAGCTAGATGTATGCTTTCCAATGCTGGTTTGGACAAAGAATTTTGGGCGAAGGCATGTAACACAACAATTTACTTGATTAACCACAGTGCTTCATCTCATTTGGAGTTTGGTATTCTAGAAGAAGAGTGGTTGGGAAAGAGGATTTCTTACTCACACATTTTGGTTTTTGGATGTGAAGCTTATGTCCATGCTCCAAAAGAAAAGAGGACAAAGCTGGATTTCAAATCACAAAGGTGTATTTTTTTGGGCTATGGTGAAGACTAGTTTGGTTTTCGATTGTGGGATCTAGTTGGAAAGAAAATTGTGAGGAGTCAAGATGTAGTTTTCAATGAAATAGTGTTTCCAACAGAGCAATCATAGCCAGTAGGCACTGGCAAATATGGGCCTTTCTCCATGTGTGAAAATAATAATATCACATAGAGGTCTACTGTTTGTGTTCCCACAGCAATCACTGCTTCTCCCACCTCAGTTTTGGTGCCCCCTACTTCATCTAGTAATAGTGATGACTCACTATTTGGGAATAATGAGATCTATGCATAGGAGATCTCATCCTCCTCTCCTCACTGCCAAGGGACATCACGATCTCAGCCTGTCAACAATAGTTCAACTGGTAATTTTCGTGGCGCTACAGATGCCACGCAAGGAGATGAGACCTCTCCATATGTAACGATGCCTCAGACCATCGTCCATAATGGAGCTACATTCATGGAAAGGACAAATTGTTCTCAGGACTCTGATTGTGAGTAGATTAATCACAAAATGCAGGGTATCGATAATGTTGCCCATCCTCAGTGTGAAAAGGGTCATGATGATTTAAGTAGGTCTTCTAGGCACAGGAGGATTCCTTCAAAAATTTTAGATTATGAGTTACAGCTTGTAGAAGAAGCAGAGCCTATGATGTTAATTTATGATCAGACAGAGCCAACAAAATTCAAAACTGCCATTCAAGATGTGAATTGTGATCAGTGGCAAGCTGCAATGCAAGAAGAAATGGATTCTTTGATAAAAAATCAGACATGAGATTTGGTGCCTCTTCCACCTAACAAAAAGGCATTACAAAATAAGTGGGTTTATAAATTAAAAGAGGAAGATGGTGGCAGAAAGCAATTTCGTGCTAGGATAGTTGTCAAGGGGTATGCTCAGCAGCAAGGTATTGATTTTGAAGAAATCTTCTCTCCGGTAGTAAAGATGACTACAATTAGAGCAGTTTTGGGATTGGTTGTAGCATGGGATCTTGAGCTTGAGCAGTTAGATGTCAAAACTGCATTTTTACATGGAGATGTTGATGAGGAATTGTACATGATGCAACCTTAAGGGTTTGTTAAACAAGGTAAAGAACATCTTTATTGTAGGTTGAAATGGAGCTTGTACAGGCTTAAGCAAGTCCCAAGGAAATGGTACCAAAAATTTGATTAGTTTATGATTGAGCATAACTTTGTACGCCTAGAAGCTGATCCATGTGTGTATTTTAAACGGTTTTCTAATGGTGAATTTTTCATACTTCTACTTTATGTGGATGATATGCTTGTAGCTAGCACTAGCATGAAGATTGTTCATGAGCTGAAAAATCAATTGGCCACTAGATTTGCTATGAAGGATTTAGGGGCAGCCAAGAGAATACTTGGGATGACTATTTCTCGGGATAGAAACAAAAAGGAGATCTGGTTGTCTCAAACATAATACATTAACAAAGTATTAGACAGATTTGGTATGGTTGATGCGAAGATTGCTCCCATTTCGCTTGCCGCTCATTTTCATTTAACTTTTGATTTGTGTCCCAAAACACAAGAGGATAAGGAATTTATGGATAGAATTCCTTATAAATATGCAGTTGGTAGCATTATGTATGCTATGGTTTCTACCCGTCCTAATATTGCCCATGCAGTGGGAGTTGTAAGTAGGTTCATGAGCAATCCCAGGAAGCCTCATTGGGAAGTAGTTAAATGGATATTAAGATATCTTAAGGCCATTTTTGATTATGCTCTATGTTTTAGTGCAAATGATGTTCAGCTGCAAAGTTTCATAGATTCTGATCATGCTGGAGATTTAGACAAACGAAGGTCTACTACTAGTTATGCCTTCATGTTTATTGGGGCTGCCATTAGTTGGGCCTCAAGGCTGCAACATTCAGTTGCTCTTTCTTCTGCAGAAGCCGAGTATTTGGCTCTCTCTGAAGGTGCAAGGGAAATGATTTGGTTACAACTGTTGTTTGGTGAATTGAGATACCAACAGAGTGATTATGTTTTGTTTTGTGATAGTCGCAACACCATTTTTTATGGCTCATAATCATTCCTCTCAGCGCCGCTCTAAACATATTGACATTCATGCTCACTTTTTTCATCATTCAGTTGAAGAAGGCAAGTTAAAAGTTGTCAAAATTGATACAAAGGTCAATCCAGCAGACATCTTGACCAAGGTTGTTCCCAAAGAGAAGTTCGAATCTGCTAGGACTTCTCTTGGGCTTGTTAAGAAAAAATAGAACAACATTTAGAGCAGGGGAATATTTGATCAGTTGCTGCTTCCATTGTGCTTCAGGTGGGAGATTATTGAGATAGTGAAGGCCAACGGTTGAAGGCCAATAGATGAAGGCCAAAGGTCTTCAGGTTTCCCTCTCTTCTTGTGTCTCTTCAATTGATCATGGTTGTTAATAAATGCAACCTTGCTTATTGTAAAACACACTTTTTAGCATCAATAAGATTTTCCTTGCTCAGTGTGGACGTAACCACTATTTTGGTGAACCACGATAAATCGTGCGTGCTCTGTTTTCTACATCATTGTTATGTTATTTATTGTTTTGTATATCTGTATTCTTGTTTATTCAATTCTTTCATTTGAAATTTGATTGTACATAATGATGAATTATTATTTTATAACACCATACTCATATTTTTATGAACTAAGTGAATTTGGAGTTTGAAAAAAAAAAGAAAAAAAAGTGAACTATTATAACAAAAAAGGTTCTATTGTAACTATAATAACTTTTTATTTACAAAATAGGATCTTTTAAAATTAATATAGATGTTGCACCATCATGTTCATTAAATCCCTAAAACAAATAGATATACTAGTTTATAGATTTTGAGATATAACCAATTTAGAGATTGTCAACCCATATGAACATTATAAAAAATACATGTTTACTATACTTGATCATTTTGTGGAGGTTTTTTTTAACTAGAAAAGTCTTAGATTAGTCTATGTGGTCTCCCAACATGGTTTCCTTGCTAGTAAGAATATATTATGTGTGTTGAGAATTATTCACTGGACATGAGTTGAGTTAAATCCTTGTGCATACCCCGTGCTTGAACATTGTATATTCTTTGGGACCTATATGTTGCATGAGAGCTACATCTCATTGGTTCTATTTGAAAGAGGAGAATGGCTATTGAAAGATTGTATTTGTACATGAATGAACTTAGGATTCCATTAAAAAAATAGAATGGTTATGGAAAATTATTGCACATCTACTTGAAAGAGTATAGGTTCCATTTGAAAGAATGAAATGGCTACAAAAAGGTGCTGATATTATTAGTTCCATTGAAAAAATCAAATAAGGTTATTGTAAAGTAGTGTGTCTAGTCTAAATCTAAGCAAGTATTGCATGAAAAATGATATGGATACCATAATATAGTATATACTAAAAGATAGGGATTTTATTTGAAAGAATAGGATGTATTATGGAAAATTAAACTATTACTTAAAAGGTTGAAAGTTAAAATGTTACTAAAAAGGTAAATTTTCTATTCTAAAGGGTAGAATGTTGTGCGGAATGTGAATTTTATCTTGTATTTTATGAAGTACTTGTTGGGAATTCATAGTTAGTTAGTGTGTTAGTTGGAAAATTGCTAGATGACTATATTAGTATGAGTATATTATCTTTTTTTATCCTCTTTAGTCTTATTTTATGTCTTTCTATCTTTATTTTTTAAACTTGATCTTTTCTATTTCATGATTTTCTTGTCTTGTACGTTTAATTTCATGTTCAATTTTAATTTTCTTATTGTGTTTTCATGTTATTGTTTATTTTTTACCAACTAGTAAGTTGGTTATATGTGAAATGAGAGAATTGTGAGCTAATATATTTTAAATCATGTAGTATGTGTTTCATGGGTGTTCTATTTTGAGCTAGTTTAGTTATTTAAGACATATGTCATGACAAATGAGTTATCTAATAATATGGTATGCCAGTAGTAATAAATTCAAAGTGATATAAATTGTCTTGAAAGTATGTAGTCAATTGTACTTGATTACTTATGACTAGTATGATATTTCTATGTTGTGGATAATTTTATTACTTATTATTATAAATGTATCTCAAACTAAACATGGAAAGAATCTAAATAAGATAAAAATGATAGGTTATTTGACTACTCCATTATATTTTTATTATTGATTTATCACTTAAATCTAAGAAAGTGGTTGGGGAGAAACCCTGGATTCCTTCAGTTTATGGGTTCAAATACCCTCCAAATATATAAAAGGAATATTGGAGGTAGCTTTTCATGGTTGAGCAATTTTCTTGGAGTTACATTACAGTAAACTTGCATATATTTGGATTTGTACCACCAAGACTTACACAATGGATTGGGCATGTTGCTTATGTACTTGAAAATATTTACTAGGTTGTATTTGTGACCCAATGTATTTTTAGATCATAGATTTATGACTAGTGAAATTGTTGTAACTTGTATGTGATTATTATCAATAATTATATTATATCTTGTGAAGAATTTTTTTGTTAAATTTAGTATAAGTTGATATTTTACATTCTTAGTAGAATTTTGTTTCTTAGCTTGGTTTGTTTAAACAATTTTTGAGGTTAGATTTTTGGTAGTTATTATAGTGTAATTATTTGCATAGTTCTAATGACATAAGCCACAAATCAACCATATTGAATCAATATCCACCCTAAACCTTTTTAAAAGGTATCAATATGAATTATGAACTATCTACTTAGATAAAAATATAGGAGGATAGGAGCAACTATGATTAGTTTATTTAGCTATAAAAAGTCATTTCATAATCCTTTGACCACATTAAATTTCCATAGTTCTTTTGTAGGAAAGATATGGGAAGATAAAATTATATAAAATTATCTATGAAATTATAGTAAGAGTATGCAGATGGAAATGGGGGACCAAAAGGGGTCTTAAGAGGCCAATTGTTTTTTGAAATTGGAAAAAAAATGATCTTGGATGAGAACATGAAGATAGTTACACTCAAAACATGAAGATGCAACATGAACAAGAGATAGCGCTTTGAATCTTCTTTCTAAACTACTTTTTCTTTATATGGTGGAAATTAAGGGGTACAAATAAGGGGCCATAGAAAGTGCTCCTATTTTTTTCAAGAAAAATAACACAAGATCTAGTTCACCCCCCTTAAAATGTTAACATTTTTTAGTGTTTCAGAATTTAGTTCTATAAAAAATTAGCTAACAATGTGATTTATGCTAAATTTTTCTACTATTTTTTAATAAGTTTATTAGTTTTTTTCTTAGAATTTTCAAAGTGGACACATAATGAAAAATAAAAATATGAGTGTGCACAACCCTTGATTTTTTTGAAAACTGATTGAAACTTTTTTAATGGATGTGTATAAAATAGAGCCTAGTTTGTAACAATGTAATTTGTTTCAAATTTTAATGAATGGGTAAAAAATGAAACTAAAACTACCATACACAAGTTTTTGACAAAAATATAGAGGTAGTAAAAAATAAATTAAAGATCAAAGCTTTAATCTATTTAAAACATAGAAAAAATTACATGGTTAGAAAGCTATGAGAGCTCAATGTTGTTGTGGTATTTTTAACTTGACATTAAAAGACATGCAAACCTAATGGAGAGCATGCTTAAGATTATGTCATGTTTTATGAATTTGAAAAAAAATTCCTTTAGGCATTGATATGTAGGTCCAACACTTTGGGTTGGATGCCTAAGGTAAATGGACAACCCTTTGGATTGGACTCCCAAGGAAAATTCAACCCTAAGAGTTGGAAATACCCAAAATGGATAAAAATGTGAGAACATTATAGCATGCTCATGTTATAATGCATGCACATTATAATATGAGCATATTATAACACACTCATGTTATGGTTTTTATTTAAAATGAATAGAGTTCCCATCTCCCTATCGTCTTCCTCTACCTATCTCTCTCCCTTTCTCTACCTATATCTCTCTACCTCCCCTCCTCTCTCCCTCCATCCTTCCCTCTTTCTCCACTTAGTTACAACCAAATTTCATGATACTTAGCCATTATATTCTTTAAAAGGTAATTTAAAAAATATATTAAAGGGTATTTATTCTGAAACCCCATTGAGGGGAATATCCCCCTTAGAATTGAAGGGGATGCGAGTTAAACACCCTTTACAGGTATCCAAAATGAAATGGGCTCTAAACATTGTTACAAAACACCAATAAGTTACACCTTTAACAAGATCAAGCTCCATTACCAATTCTTCTCTATATATTCATCTCTCCATCTACCTATCTATTTCTCTCTCTCTCTCTATATATATATATATATATATATATATATCCTTCTCTATCTCTATCTCTATATCTCTCTCTAACTCATACACACACTACCTATTTAAATCCCTCCATGTATCTATATATATCTATTTATCTGTCCTTCATCTCTCTATCTCTCTCTATAACTCTCTTTATCACTTGTTTCTATGATCTCCTTTCTCTCTCAATACTTCTCCCTCTATTTATATATCCCCATCTATCATTATCCCTCTCTATCTATGTCTCATTATCTATACTCTCTCTTGTTCACTATATCTCTCCTATTTTATATCTCTATCTTTCTATATATATATATATATTCATCTTGTTCCACTCTCTATCACTTTCTATACATATCTCCATATCTCTATATAACTCCTTATCTCTCTATGTCTATATATCTCCATATATCACTATCTCTCCCTCTCTACCACTATCTTACTAATCCCCTTTTCTCTACCTATATCTCTCCATCCCCCCTATATCTCTCCCCCTTCTCCCCCCTCTATATATCCTTATAGCTCTATCGATCTCTATCTTTATACCCCCTCTACCTCTCTATCTCTTTGGATATTTATCTCCCTTTCTCCCTATATCTTCATTTCTACATCTATATTTATCTCACCCTCTCTATCTCTAAATATTCCCCCCTCTTTATAGCCATCCCTTTATCTCCTCTCCTCATCTCCCTCTCCCTATTCCTAGACTCGCATATATATTCCTCTCTATCTCTTTCCCCTGTCTCTCTCTCCATACTTATCCTCGTATATCTACCTCTTTCTATCTCTTGTTATCACTCTCCCTCTCCCTATTCATAGAATCACATATATATTCCTCTCTCTTTCTATCTCTTGTTATCACTCTCCCTCTCCCTATTCATAGAATCACATAAATATTCCTCTCTATCTCTTTTCCCTATATCTATCTCTCCATACTTATCCTCCTATATCTTCCTCTTTTTATCTCTTCTTCTCACTAGATCCCTCTATATGTATTTTTTGCTCTATCTATATCATTCTCTCCCATCTCTCTCTATTTTTAC
The DNA here is from genome assembly GCA_007258455.2 of Sequoia sempervirens. Classification (NCBI taxonomy): domain Eukaryota; kingdom Viridiplantae; phylum Streptophyta; class Pinopsida; order Cupressales; family Cupressaceae; genus Sequoia; species Sequoia sempervirens. The sequence continues at coordinate 363,553,018 of VDFB02000015.1, forward strand.
CTCTCCCTCTCCCTCTACCTCTTTATCTCCATCTCCATCTCCATCTCTCTCTCTCTCTCTCTCTCTCTTCCTTTTCCCCTCTATCTTTCCCAAGTTGTATCTATCTCTTTATCTCTCCCCCTATATCTCTCTATCTTTCTATATATTCCTATTTCTTTATCTCTATCTTTGTACCCATATATCTCACTCTCTCCCTACCACTCCCTTTTTATATATGTCTCTATTTATATTCTCTTCTCTCTATATTTCTCTTCCTCCCTCTCTATATATTTATATATACATCTAATTATATATCTCATCTATTTATTTATCTCTCTATCTCCCTCCTCTCTATTTTTATATATACCTCTCTCTATCTCAATCTCCATATTTCTCTCACTGATATACAAAAATTCTTTATTTCTACCTATATCTATATATCTTTCACTCCCTCTCTTTCTTATTGTTCTCTATAATCTCCTTCAAGTCTATCACTCTTGCCTCCATATATCTCTATCTCCCTATGTCTATCTCCTTCCCTCTCTATGTATATCGCAATATATATAGCTCTCTCTTATTCACTCCATATCTCTATCTCTCCATTTATCTCTATCTCCTTCTTACTCCTCTCTCTATCCCTTTCTATCCATATATTTCTATGCCTCTATCTACCTATCTCTCTATCTCTATATATCTCCCTCTATTTGTATATCCTTATCTCTCCATCCCCCTCTATATATTGATCTATCTCACCCTCTCTCCCTCTATCCTTCCATCTTTATCTCACCCTCACTATTTCTCTATCTCTACCTTTCTCTTTTCTCTTCCCATATATCTTTATTTCCCCCTCCATATCTCTCCCTCTATCTCTCACTCTCAACATCTCTATTTTTCTATCAATCTATTTCACCATCTAAATCTCTCCCCATCTCCATCTCCATCTCATTCTCCATTTATCTCTCCCTCTCCCTCTTCCCCTATATAAAATTCTATCTCTTTCTCTACCTCTCCCTTTCTATATCCCTCTCTCTATTACTATCTTCCTATCTATCACTCTTCCTCTCTATATATGTATACCTATTTCTCTCCCTCTCTCCTTCTATCTTCATCTCTAATTATATCTTCCTCTCTTCCTCTCCATCTTCATATCTACCTATATAATCCTCTCTACCCATCTATCTCTAGATATTCTCCCCTCTCTCTCCATCCTTTTTATCCCTCTCCCTCTTTCTAGATCTCTTTATATAAATATATTTTTCCTCATAAATTTTTCTCTCCCTCTCTTTATTTCTATCTCCTTATCTCTCAATATCTACCCTATATCTCTCCCTCTCTCTAACCATCTCTATATATCACTTCCTAGATCTCTATATTTTTATTTTTATCTTTCATTCTCTCCCCTTCTCCCTCTATATACATTTATCTCTTCAATATCTATCTATATATCCCCTCTCTCTCTCTCTCCATCTATCTCTCCCTCTCCCTCTCCCTATCTTCTCCATCTCCCTAGATCTATCTCTATCTTACTCTCTATTTTTCACTCTTATCTCTATCTCCTTTCATCTCTTTATCTCACTCTTCCCCTCTTTCTATATCCCTCTCTTACTATTGTAGGAATAATGTGTGTTGGTAATGGATCTTGATAACCTGTTTCCAAGTGGGAGATTTTTGGTAATGGATCCTTTCCCTCTTCCAAATATAATTATTATTTTTAATTATTTTTGGATCCTAGTTCTTGATGAGGGAGGTGTGGGGGGATTTCCCCCCACTTTTGTTTACAAAATGAGAAATATAAAGAGAAAAAGATAGGGATGAAAGAGAGGAAAATCGAGATATATATAGGGGTTTAGGAAGAGGGAGAGGGAGATGGACATAGAGAGGGAGATAAAAAGGAATGATAGAGAGAGGGAGAGATGTTTAGGGATATGGAATAATATAGGAAGATAGAGATAGAGATGAAGATAGAGGGAGAGAAAAAAAGTAAGTGAAATGGATAAAGAGATAGATAGAAGTAGGAGTCTAAGGTTACCTCTCTTTCACATGTTCATACCTTGCCTCAAAAAGGATTAGATAGCATGGAAATATTTATAAAAATATAGACCCTATTCGTATCAATGATGAAATTAGGATAGACTTGTAGTTGAGTTTCAAACTAGCAGATATTTCATGTTATTAGTGATGATGTTTGATGATACTATGACTCTTGCACAATGATTTCATGTATTTATTATATTGGATATTATTTCAAGAGTATTGCAAATGATAGTTTTGTATCTCTAGACATGAATTATTTTATAATGCTTATATAGATTCTCTTGGTTTTCATTGGATGCTGGTTATGTGATAAAACTAAGTTAATTAATAGTAGTTATATTTATCTTATATTTATTGGATGATTTACCTTATGTGAATACGCATGTATCTATCTATTGAGGTATGATTTAATGAGTTAGTGGTTTATTTTTATTGGATTATAAAATGATTATAATTTCTATATGATTTTGTGATTAATTATTAAAAATGATAATTGTATTCATAAGTTAAAGGTTGATATATGTTAGAAATAATTATAATTTTTTTACTATCATTATCTCATATGGTATACTTATGCTTCTAATCAAGTGATCGGGTACATGGACAATTGATGTTAGGTGTCACATAACTAGCCCTTCTATGATCTTCTCCATGATTACTAATCTTAATACATATGGGAGAATTATGATCTTGTAGTTAAGTGTTAAGAAAATTATGATTATGTGTGTGGTTTAATGTGTTTTGTGATACTATTTAAATATGAGAAAATTGTCAGCATAAAGATGCCATCAACCTTGTAAATATCATGTAATTTTATTATTCCTCTTTTTTTTTTAATTCAATCATAAGGGATGGAAGGTTTCACCGACAGTGGTAATTATTTTTTTACTAGCCTTGGTAATTACCATTTTATCAACAAGGAGTTACTATGTTAACTTTTACTGGATAGTTTTTACGATAATGATGAAATGATTAATATGGAGATTCTAGATGTCCACCTCTAGAATATGAAATTATGACATGTTATGAAAACTGCCATAATTTGTAAGAGAATCTATGAAAATTATGACACCTATCATAATATTCTATGACAACTATGACATCTATGAAAATATCTTTTCTATCTTGGTCCATAGGCACCCATGCATGGAAGATGCTTATGATAGTTATAAGAGCATTTGTAAGTGTAAACATCCAAATTTCACCACTTCCATATGGTCAAAGTCGTCTTCTTAATCATCCCTTGGCTCATTCAAATCATCCTCTTTGTTGGTATTAATTAAATCACTCATTTAATTCATATTCCATGTTTTCCATAAGGTCTCCCAAAGTATTTAATTTAATAAATACTTTTCCCCTCTTTCTTCCATAAATTAAATAAATGCATCACTTTATTTAATTTAGTCATATTGTCTTTTGGAATTTTAAATTTATTTTCTTAAATTCCTTATTTTTCTTTCTCATGGTCACATCCTCCAACTTTTACAAGTTGACCTCTAATCATTTAGTCATAATTGATTTATGATTAAGATATGCACACCCCTAATCATCATTAGGGTCCCATCCTCCATAATTTCCCACTTGCTTCTAAAGTGTCATTAATTAGTCTAATCAAGTACTTGCACAACCTTAATCATTTAACTAGATCATCCCTAACCCCTTGGAATTTAAAAATCCTTCTCTCACCCCATGAGAATATTTGAGGAATTTGTAATTCCCCACATGTCCTCTCACCCACATGGGGAGAGGGACCACATTAAAACATTCACTTCCCCATGTGAATATTTAATTCACATTTAATCCCCCAATGCACCCCTTGGGATTTAAAATTCCTTCTCTCATCCCCATGAGAATATTTGAGGAACTTTTAATTCCCCACATGTCCTCTCACCCACATGGGGAGAGGGACCACATTAAAACATTCTCTTCCCCATGTGAATCTTTAATTCATATTTAATCCCCCAATGTACCCCTTGGGATTTAAAATTCCTTCTCTCATCCCCATGAGAATGTTGGAGGAATTTTTAATTCCCCACATGTCCTCTCATCCACATGGGGATGAGGAGGAATCCCAAGGTACTATGTACTATCCTTCCATCTCATGTACACATCACCCTTTTAAGCCACATCACATGCCATATGTCAAGATGAGAGGGATTGTGAGTTCTCAACTCACCTTACCCCTACATCTTGATCTTGGTGGCTCAATTTTGACCATCCATTCCCCTAGAGAATTCCAAATTCTCTATAAATACCCCCTTTTTTCTCTCATTTTGAGGGGATCATGCATTGTAGCCAAACTCTTGCAAAATTTTCCTAGAATCCATACTTAGCCATTTTCATGTTTGCACCCACTTACATCCATCTTCATATCATCATTTAGCTTGCATCTCTTACTATCCAAGGAGCATACACATCAAAGATCGAAGGGCCAACCAAAAGATTGATTCAAGGCAAGGTAAAAAGTTCCATTTGTTGCCTTTATTTTGTGTTGAATCCAACTTAGGCTAATATTGAGGTGTAGGTTGTTCTTAGTGTTATTTACATTCTACTTGTTTTCTTTTTGTATTCTAGTGCATAATTTTGACTTATCACATTTCTGGCATGCCCGGTGGGACCCACAAATGGATCTCTTGCTTTCACATTTTCTATTTTTTCACTTTCTACAGGTACAGGTTACAGAGGGGCGGACCCGACTTGTAGAGGGGTGGACTCGACCCACACAGAGCTAGATTTGATCTTCTTGGGGCGGACCCAACCTACAGGGGTGGACTTGACCTAACAGATGGGTGGACCCGCCCTCCACAGGCGGACCTGACCTTTCCCAGGGGCGGATCCGCCCTCCCCAGATTGCAGAAATTGTTCTTTTGAAAAAAATTTCACAGAGGGGTGGACCCAACCTAACAAACAGCAGGATTTTCCCTCTCCTTGGGCAGATTTTCCCTAGACAACTTTTTTCAAAAGGTGAAATTTTGGTTTTTTAGCGACTTTTTGGCTATTTTAAGGGTTCTTAACCCCTAATTAGGAACACAGTTTAATTAAGAGGTATCAATCAACCTTGTATGATGTGTTTGGGTGATTTATTTGACGTATCCAATCCCCTTGCGCCATTCGGTGATCCTAGGTGACGAGAAATCATAGCTTACCCTGTCCTTTGAGTCTACCCATTTTATCTTTCTTAGTGGGACCTGCTTAGGGATTTCATCACCCCAAGGGACAATTCCAACCACGTGTACCAGCGGGGTATATAAAGGGGGGAGAGAAAAATTTGTACCTTAATCCAACCACGTTGTAATTGGAAAAGCATCGAGATGATGTGAAGAGTTGGTCTAAGCCTTCTAGGTTCCTGACTCACGCTTGTAATGGGTTGGTCTTCACAGTTTGGGCCTTACGTACCGGGTGTATATTGAGGACTCCCTAGTAACCATGTGCATCCTAGATTAGAGGAATTTGTTGACTATACCCGTCCTACTAAACTTAGGCTTGTGCTGTCTGAATTGTCTTTTTTGTATGAAACCAATGATTGTCTGATTCAACCAAATCCTTGTCTTTTATGATTGTTGTGTTTTTAGTCCTTTGCCTTAGTCTCTTTTTTGTCAAGAGTCAAGTCAAACTAACATACAGTCAGATTTTCCCTTACAAATAGGTGGACCTGACCTCTACACAACCGAATTTTCCCTCCTATGTCAAAAAATTTGCTCCTTAGGTAGACTTGCCCTTATCCAGGGGCAGACCTGCCCTATAAATAAGTGCTTTTTACCTTGTTTTGGTGGATTTTGACTAGTTTTTCCTCCTTGGGCGGACTTTCCCTTACCCAGGGGTGGACTTGACCTGAAGAATAGTCCTTTGGACCTTGTCTTGATCAAATTTAGTCAGTTTTTGCTCCTTGGGTAGACTTTCCCTTACCTAGGGGCGGACTTGACCTAAAAACCTGGTCCTTTGGAGCTTGTTTTGATCAAAGTTAGTTAGTTTTTGCTCCATGGGCATACTTTCCCTTACCCAGGGGTAGACTTGACCTAAAAGCTAGTCCTTTGGACCTTGTCTTGATCAAATTTAGTCATTTTTTGCTCCTTGGGTGGACTTGTCCTTATGCAGGGGAAGACTTGACCTAAAAACTAGTCCTTTTGAGCCAGTTTTCATCAAATTTAGTCAGTTTTTGCTCCTTGGGTCGACTTTCCCTTACCCAGGGGTAGAATTTACCTAAAAACTAGTCCTTTAGAGCCCGTTTTCATCAAATTTAGTTAGTTTTTGCTCCTTGGGCAGACTTGACCTGAAAACTAGTCCTTTGGACCCTGTTTTGATCAAATTTAGTTAGTTTTTGCTCCTTGGGTGGACTTGACTTGAAAACTTATCTTTTAGACCTTGTTCTAATCAAATTTAATCATTTCTTACTCCTTGGGTGGACTTGCCCTTACCCAGGAGTGTACTTGACCTCAAAACTGGTCCTTTGGAGCTTGTTTTCATCAAATTTGATTAGTTTTTACTCCTTGGTAGACCTGACCCACCTAGGGGCAGACCTAACCCTTGACCGATCAAATTTTTTATCCACTTCACCATTCGGGACCCTCATTCGGCCATCTTGATCACTTGTCTCCTCGTTTCATACTTTCGTACGTCTGCTTCGATGATCCATTCGACATCTTGAACATTCATCCCTTCGGCTTGTGCATCCCTTCACCCATTCAAAAACCGCATTCTAATTATCATTTCCACATTCACAGATTATTAGTATCCCATTGAAACCTCATTAGAGCAATTATCCAAATTGACCTAGGTGTTTATCTCTAATTGTCATCCATCAAAACCAACTTTAGACATCCTTTGTCCTAAGTTGGTCATCTTTGTCGCCCCAATCAATCCATTTCTATCTCAAGTTGGATTTGGTGTCGTCATAGTACATTGTACCTTTGATTACTTAATCAACACCTAGCATTCCCAATGATGACTCTTGAACTTGGTTTCAATCACTATCATTTATCTTGATCAATCATCAATCTAAATCAGATCATCATATCGTCCAATCTAGATCAACTCATTATCTACCGGTCAACCTAGTCCACTTCGTTCAAATCAAATCAATCTTATCAAGCCCTAGCCTCTACAGTTAGCCAACCATCCAAACAAACCAAGCTTATCAAGCCACATCCTTTTCAATTAAGCAATCATCAAATCAAGTCAATCCTTTCATTACCAATCCATCGTATCATCTTGCATGCCTGTTGAGACCTGGTCACAAACAAGGAAAATGGCCAAACAACAATCCCAACCCAACATCCCTCAAGATTCGAACAACACAACCAATGTTTCACAAGACCTCAATAACAATGGAAACATCCCCCGAGTCCACACAATGGAATTTCGTCACAATCCAATATCGATGGTCAAAACACATCACCACCCAAGGATAAAAAAATGGTGATTCAACTCAAAATTACGTTTGAACAACACTTTAGTATCTCGGTCAATGTGCAAATGACCGATTGCCTTCTTGAAAAACATGATGAACAAATCTTGGCTCACTTAATTGACAAGGGTGTCAAACTACCATCAGGTATTGACCTATCCAAGTATGCTAGTTCCACACCTAATATACCCCAAGGTTCACACAACATACCAGATAGTTCATATGTCCCTAATGTTCCTTCCATAGAAGGTTGGCATCAACCAGAGTTTGGCAATGTCGTTTTGTATCTCATTGGCTATCCCTTGCATCCTGTAATTTCAGTCATAGGGGCACCCCAAAACATTGATCCCAATGATCCTTTTGCCTTCAACATGCCACAAAATGTCCCACAAACACAACCAATAATGCTACCAGCTCCACCCCCTTCAAATCCACCTCTCATCAACAATGGGGGCAGCTCTTTCACCGTAGTACCTCCAACTTTTGGGGCCCTAAACCAATTGTCACCTTCATATGCATCACCACAACCGCTTCAATCTAATCTACCTCATTCATAAGTTCTATTCGATGCTCAACAACCTCCATTGCAAAATCCCCTTACGCTATCTCAGCTACCCCAACAACAAAAACCACTATTTCTCTTGCAACAACCACCATATCAGCCGCAAAGTAATTCGTCACTATCGTCTAATTAGACCATATCTCCTTTCCTCACATGCATATTGAGACCACAAGCTTAGGCATAGTACAACATGTCATCTCATCCCACACAACATCTCACATCACATCAGCAACCACCCCAACATCCTTATTACCAACAACAGTCCCAACAGAAACTACCTTATATAGCCTCCCAACAATCACAACAATTCCCCCATTATCAACAAGTCAATCCACAACATCACACCCAGGATCCTCAGTGACCCACCTGACACTTGTATCAAACAAATCCATATCATACCTCGGAACCGCAACCCACGTACCAACAAAATCGCCTAGAATACCCACAAGGGATGTCATCATTCCACTATCAGAATCCATACCTCAATAATTTGACACTCTCTAAGCTAGATCCTGTATCATCCTATTATCCATATCCATCCAACCCGCCACCCATCAACTTAGATCTATTAGAAATTAAGGCCACTCTAAAATATCTTCAAACTAGAATGGGTAAACAATCATTCAAATTTGAGGACATATGTCCATATCTATTTGGTCCCTCCGTCTCATTGATCCCCTTCCCCAAACATTTTGAAATGCCTAAGTTTGACAAATACAAGGGAGATAAGGATCCTAAGGCCCATTTGCAGGAGTTTTACTCCCAATGTCAAGAGGTCATGCACAATGACAACTATCTCTTGCGTCTATTCCCACGAAGCCTGACAAGCAATGCTCTAGATTGGTTCATGACCCTCGAAAAAGGATCCATAAAATCTTTTGCGGACCTGTCAGAAAAATTTGTATCCTACTTCTCCTTCAATTTGGAGAAAGATACTAATACCTTAAATCTCCTCAAAGAGAAACAATGCGAGGGAGAAACCTTTGCTTGCTACCTTCAAAGGTGGCGTGCATTAGCGAGCTGAATGAAAACCCCTCTGAAAGAGAGACATGGTTACTCTTTTTGTGGAGAACTCTCATCCCGATATGGCTCATAACTTTAGATTACACTATGTCACCACTTTTGTAGATATAGTGGAAAAGGGACCTATCCTTGAATGTGCCCTTGTTGCCAATGGGCACATCAAAATACATAGTCATGACAAAGAGAGGTCTTTTGGGGATAAACCACGATTTTGGAATAGGAACAAGAATGCAGTGAATGATGGCATGACTGACACTAAACACGTCCAAGTGGCTAATACATCCCAAAGACAACAACCGTCCGCAGCTAATGTTATATATGTACCATAGGGGGCATCTTGTCCTCCTCAATAGTTGAACTAGAACAACCAAGGGTACACTAGACATCAGTATGCTCAATTAGGAGAACCCCTAAGTGTTGTATTTAATAAGTTGTTACAGATCAACTACCCAATCACATATCTTGTCACAAGGCCACTTGATGAATCCAAAGCCAAACTGGCATGGTTTAGAGAAAATAAATATTGTGAGTTTCATAAAATCAAAGGAAACTCTTTGAATAAGTGTCAAGGTCTCAAAAATTATGTCCAAAATCTCATTGATCGAGGAGATATCAAGGTTGAACCTAGTCAAACTTCGTCGTCCAATGCTCAATTGCAGATATATCAAAATTCCTTTCCAAACCATAATCAAGGCCCGACAACTTCCAAAAGTAATCCCCAAGACAATAGCACCAATAACGCAAGCTATAAGAATGTACCCCTTAGTTACAAGGGTATTATTCATTACATTGAGTAGGTAGAACCCCGTGTATCCATCATACATGTCAAAGCCAAAGACCCTCAGTGTGTTGTTACTACACGACGAGCTCGTATCACCGTCCCTGTAGCCTCCACACCCACCCAATCAATTCCTGTAAGCTCTTAGTACAACATCCTTGATCACTTAGGGAAAACCCCTGGTCATATCTCCATTTTGAATTTTCTTAAGTCTTCCCCGGTACATCAAGAAATCCTCAACAGAGCCTTGCAGGAAACCCATGTACCTAATGCCATCAACCCCACACAATTCCAAGCTTTGGTAGGACACCTGGCTTTATCTCATCAACTCCACTTCAGCCACATGACATGCCAAATATCGATGCCAATCATAATTACCCCTTACATATCGAAGTGGTGGTTTCCCACCATAAAATAAAAAGGGTCTTGGTAGATAATGGCTCTACCCTCAATTTGTGTACATTAAAATTTATAAAATAGGTGGGGTATACTGAAGCAGATTTAAATAATCAGATCATCACCATCAAGGCTTATGATAATGTAGAAAGGACTTCAGAAGGAATTATCACTCTTCCTATCCAAGTGGGACCTGTAGTTCAATACACTACCTGTCATGTCCTTGATTTGGACTTGCCATATAATCTCCTCCTCAGCTGCCCATGGCTCCATGCTATGCAAGTTGTCCTCTCCACATACCATCAGTGCCTAAAATTCCCAGTCAATGGGTAGGAGGTCACCATCTATGCTAATCCCCAACCATTTGAATATTGTCATGCTTTGGAAGCATCATTTCCCCATTTACATTATTGTCCTAGGGTCGAAATGGGGGCATCTCAGTCATCATTTTCTAATCCACCCTCCACCATGACCACTCCATCTTCCACCATTGATCCCATAGTAACAAAATTTTAGATCATTGACAAGGGGTGTGGGGAATACAAAATGTATATCGCTTTTAATGTAGCAACCATGCTGTCATCACCACATGAATATGGTCAACCTTCACATGCTACCCCAAAGGAAGACAAGATAGCCACCTTCAGTGGTAAAAACATTCCTACCACCACTTTTAGTTCCCTCGGTATCAAGATTGATGCACCAGAAGAGGACATAAGTCAATGGGTCTACCGAGAGGAACCTCAACCAAATCCCCCTCTAAAGGAATATTCTCAAGAAGCGTATCCCTAGTTAGCTAAGTTTGTAGCAAAGTATAACTACCAAGGTAGGGGCCTAGGTAAAGAAGAACAGGGGTGGTTACAACCCATTGATATATCAAAGCTTTCAAAGAACATAGGCATAAGATATGATGAAGAGTAGAAAGGCCTCGCAACATCGTCTAATACCTCCAATAGTGTCACCATGGACAATGGCTCATTGGGAGACATACTAGAGGAGGAATCCATCATACTTTCATATGATGATGTCAATCACATTGACCTATCATCCATGTTCAAATGCCTATCTGTTTATACCATTAGCCTATCCCTCCGCCACCTTGAGCTCATTGATTGGGACCTACGTACTAGCACACTGGTCAATATGTCTGTGGATACATATGTCAACCTCATGGGATTGGGGGAAAATGAACACTCCAGTCCCAAAAATAAGAATAAGAAAAATAAAAAGCGGTCATCTAGTGAAAACCTCCCTGAGGCACTTCCTGACCTTGAAAAAGTAAAAATAATGGATGCATCTAATGGCAAAAACCTCGAGGAGGTGCTAGAAGATGGAGATGTTCATCTTCCCCTTGTGGGAACTCAGTTATCTGCCTAGTCATCCATCCTAATGGAAGAAACTCAAGAAGTTAATCTGGGTACTACAGGAAATCCGAAGATCGCCTATGTTGCTAAGTCACTCTCAGAAAAAGAGTATCCAATCATTGTACAGTTACTCCAAGAGGGAATCATTAAATTTTCTTTGTCATATTCAGACATGCCAAGCTTGGACCCCACTTTAGTGGTTCATCACCTAGATGTCTGTCCTAATGCAAGGCTTGTCAAACAGAAGCTTCGCAAGATGCATCCACAGGTAGCATTGTTAGTCAAGAGGGAATTGGAGAAATTACTAGATGCAGGTTTTATTAGGTCGATTGACTATTTCGAGTGGATCTCCAATATAGTACTAGTTGCCAAGCCAAATGGAGACATTCAAATCTGCATAGACTTCAAAGATCTTAACAAAGCCTGCCTGAAAGATGACTTCTCTCTTCCTAACATTGACATGTTGGTCGACCTCATGGTAGGACATGAGATGTTGTCCCTTATGGATGGTTTCTCAGGTTATAATCAGATTCAAATCGCACTAGAGGACCAACACAAGACCGCTTTCACAACACCCTGGGGCACCTTTCATTATAATTTTATTCCCTTTGGTCTCAAAAATGTGAGGGAAACATATTAGAGGGCAATGACGATCATCTTCCATGACCTCATCCATATCATCATGGAGGATTATGTTGATGACTTGTTAGCTAAATCTTGAACCTGAGCAAAACATCCTACCATCTTGAAAAAGATCTTTGAATGGTTGAACACTACAAGTTGTGACTAAATCCAAAAAAAGTGTGTCTTTGGTGTCACTTCAGGAAAATTATTGGGTTTCATAGTCTCTTGAAGGGGTATTGAAGTCAATCCTTCCAAGGTGAATGCTATCCTAGATATGCCACCCCCGTGCAATTTGAAATAGCTATGGAGCCTCCAAGGGAAGATGCAATCCATCCGGTGGTTCATAGCCCAGCTCGTAGATAAGTGTCAGTCATTTACTCATCTTCTGAAAAAGGACTCCACTTTCTGATGGAACCAATAGTGTCAGGAAGGTTTTGATAAGATCAAGGAATACCTAGCTCATCCACCAATCTTGATGCCACCTCTTCCAAGGAAACCCCTCTTCTTGTATATCTCCACCACTTTAGTCGCACTGGGGGCATTGTTGGAAAAACATGATGAGTCATCAAAAGAAAGAGCAATCTACTACATTAGTAAAAAATTGGTTGGATATGAATTAAATTACTCTCCCATGGAAAAGGCATGCCTCGCACTAGTGTTCAGCATAGAAAAGCTCTGACAGTACATGCTCAGCAATCCCATAAAATTAATTGCTAAGATTGATCCTCTCAAGTACCTGTTATCCAGAACCACTCTGATTGGTCACATGGCCAAATGGGTCATGCTCCTAAGTGAATTTGACATAGAATATGTGGAGTGTAAAACCATCAAGGGGTAGGTCATAACTGATTAGTTGGCCGAGGTTCCATTAGTAGATGCTTACCCTCTGGACACTGAATTCCCCGACGAAGAAGTTTACATGGTCGCAAAAGCTCCAACGTGGACACTATATTTTGATGGTTCATACACTCATAACGGATCAGGCGCAGGGATTTTATTAGTCACCCCTCAAGGTGACTACATTCCAAAGTCATTCAAGATAGCATTCCCATGTATCAACAACATCGCAGAGTATGAAGCCCTCCTCATCGGCCTCTGAATTACAAATTAGTGGTGTATCACACACCTAAAAGTCTTCAGTGATTCATTATTAGTTATCAAGCAAGTTAATGATGAATTCCTCAAAAGGGATGATAAGCTACTACCTTATAAATGCATGGTGGATGATTTCAAGAAATATTTTACCTTCATCTAATTCGACCAAATTCCTCACATACAGAATAAAGTAGCACATGCAATGGCCACTATTGGTTCCCTAATTGACATGCCCAAAGATTAGACAAAATGTGAGTTCCTAGTCAAACAACTTCTAATCCCAACATATGATATTCCAGATAGTGATATGGTGTGCGATATCATAGGTCCCACCTCCCCCGTGTACCAAGAGATTTACACATATCTCCATAATAATATTTTACCCTTGGATCTTACATGCAATCAACACAAATCCTTCATCCATCACTCTTCTCGATACATCATTTTCGGTGATACGCTATATCATCGTGAGTATGATGGAATCCTCCTTAGATGTCTGAATGAGACTGAAGCCCATACTACACTAATGGAAGTACACGCAGGTGTTTGTGGGGCTCATTCAAATGGTATGGATTTGGCCAAAAGGATTCTCTAAGTAGGATATTATTGACCTACCTTAGAGCATGATGCTTGTGAATGTGTGAAGAAATTCCTTCCATACCAACAACATGTAGACTTGATTCATGCTCCAGCAAAGGACCTTTAGCCCCTCTTAGCACCATGGCCCTTCTCTCAATGGGGTTTCAACTTGATTGGAAATATTTACCCACAATCATCCGATGACCACACCTTCATAATCACTGCCACTGAATACTTCACTAAGTGGGTGGAAGCAATGCCACTCTCACAAATCACTGGTATTCAAATCTCAAAGTTCATCCTTTACCATATTCTCTGCAGCTATGCTATTCCATCCACCATCCTTTCTGATAATAGAAAAACCTTCAAGAATAAAGCCATGAAACACCTCTGTGACACCTTTCACATCCAGTATCATTGGTCAATGCCTTATTACCCCTAGGGTAATGGTTAGGCAGAAGCAACCAACAAGACCCTCATCCACATCCTTAAAAAGGTTGTTAACAACACTGGTCGAGATTGGCACCTCCACATCCATCTCGCCCTTTGGGCATATCATACCTCCATCCGCACCCCTATAGGTGCCACTCCATATTCTCTAGTCTATGGAGCCGAAGCCATCTTGCCAATTGAAGTTGAGATCCCGTCATTGAGAATTTCCTTAAAAAAAATTATTAGTTAGGAGGATGCTCGTGTCGCACGACTCGCTCAACTGGAGTTGCTTGATGAAAGAAGAGTCAAAGCCTATGATCACCTACAAGCATATCAAAACCACCTCAAACGCTAATACAAAAAGAAGGTTCGCCCTTGGTAGTTACAGGTGGGTGACCTTTTCCTCAAAGAGAACCAACGTACTCAGCAAGACTGAGACAAGAAAGGGAAACTTGAGCCAAATTGGTTGGGGCCCTATATCATAGCTGCCAAATATGGTTCTAGAGCATACAGGTTGACTACTCTTAAAGGAGAGCCCCTTGATGAAACCATCAACATTATGCACCTAAAGAAGTTCTACACCTAAATATGCTTGGTAACCCCACAAAAAAATAATAATAATAATAAAAAAAAAAAAAATCCAAAAATAGTAAAGAGAAATAAGTTCATCCTCTAGTGAAAATAACTTCTTCATGGCACCTTGGATAAGTACAGATGGTGAAAACCTAGTAGCAGGAATCATCCATAGAGGGCTTAATCATTATCTACCTGGCATCCTCATTATTTTATGCTTTCATCCGCATTATCATCCTTACCCACCCCATCCTTGGTTGCTTGATTGAGCATTTGACAACTCGTCTAGCCTATCCCCCATCCTGAGCTTTTCAGTATCCCACTTTCTACTTATGTTTTTCATCTCCTCATCAGTCGATCTATGTCATCACATAGGATCATCCATTGTGTCAGTCTCTATCTAGCTCTCATCCTATCCTGTGCTAGTCAAACTACATTGCCCCTACACTGTCACGTAGGAAAGGCTGATCATTTGATCTGTCCCCGGGGTATTATGACCATCACATGTTGGTCGCCTATCATCTTTCTTCACTTCCCTCTTTC
The DNA here is from genome assembly GCA_007258455.2 of Sequoia sempervirens. Taxonomy (NCBI): domain Eukaryota; kingdom Viridiplantae; phylum Streptophyta; class Pinopsida; order Cupressales; family Cupressaceae; genus Sequoia; species Sequoia sempervirens. The sequence continues at coordinate 363,568,404 of VDFB02000015.1, forward strand.
TGTTTTATCCATGGTCTTTTCATGCACTACGAGGGCTCTATGCTTTCATGTAGGCAAGGCTAATCTCTTATTAGCCCTCGAGCCCCTAGGTCCATAGGATGTGTCGGTCCATGTCCTTGTCTGGCTTGTTTTTCTCAATTAAACTCCCCTATTATCAAGAGATATGGTTAATGGAAAATATCTGGCGCCAATTTGGTTCATTCCGGTTTAAATATCTATCATTGGTCTTAACAAGATGTATCCTTCCTAGCAGACCTCATCAATCTTGTCCATCCCCTTGATCCTATGGCACGGGACGTTTTGAAATTGATTATGATCTTTTGATGTTTCGAATTTATTTATCGTTTGAGCTCACTATCAACACCTATCATGGCCACCTTGATTCATCATATCATGGTGTGTTTTTGACAAGTCTATATAGGGGCTTATTTTGGTCTTTTCTGTGTTGTTGTCTTTTCAGTTGTCCCACATAGTACCCACCAAGACCCCTAAGGTCTTGTGTTACGCTGTAACATCCTTGTGTGTTTGTGGTTATCCCAATATCTGGCCCATGTGTTGGGGTAGCCTTTTTGTTTCATGTATTTGTTTCATGCATTGGATGCCAACTCACCTTGGTCTTATATATATCAGGGTATCCAGTATCTTATGCTATAGAAAAAGTCAGTGCTCCAAAGATGTTGACTCATATTAGGATTGCATTTCATCATCCGTTGCATTGCATTCACCCTATGATTTTGTTGTGCAAATAGTTTAGCCCACTCTCTCCTGTTCGTCTCAGGATACTAAAGGTTTTGATAGGTGACAAATCACACCCATTTTTCACTACACTACCTATCGTTAATTATCATGACAGTCCTTATTGATGCTTATGACCATGTGTTATTTCCTTTCACTATTAATTCACTATGAGTTACAAGAGCATTATCCCATATTAGGTTCATTATGTTAGCCACGCGTACATCACCACCTACATCACAAAGTATTAGAACCACACATACATCACATCCTGCATATATAAAATATTCATATAGAATCCATCATACATATACACATGAGTCATCATAGTTACAACATGTGCATACATCATATCACCATATCTGCATTAATAAAATCATCCATATTCCACACAATACATAAACCTAATCATCCATTATCAATGTAAACATAAATAAATAGACTCATACATCCACATAGGCATGGAGTATCATAAACATGTCCATACATAAACCAAAGTATACATCCACATCAATAGGAAATATCATATACATGTGCATACTTAAATTGAATCACCCATCACAAAAGGAAACATACTGCATAGTGTCAATAAGGACTATCCCGTATCATAGTAAAAATAACATAGTCTATATCATATTCCCATCAGTCATCAAAATCTATCATATATCCATCACATAACACTCATATGTCATCACAAAAGGTAGAAAATCCAGAGATGTAGAGCATCTCTAATCTCTATCGATGAATACTACATGCTCCACCCCACATCTATCAAAAACTGGTATCCTATCACCTCTCGAATGAGCTACCCACATATGATCTTTGTGGGGAATCAAGTATTGATCTCCTGCCTGGGGTGACACCTCGTGAATCACTATAGCCTTGTGTCTGTGTCCTTAATGGTTGAGATGGTGCTGGCATCTGTGGTGTCTGTCGAGTATACTGGAACAACCATTGGGCTAGGTCTAGAACTGCATGGTAGTACATGGCCATCCAAAATCTTACCTCCCTCTCATTCTCCTCTCACTCAACAACCTAAACCCAAGTAGAATTCCGCTCCTGCTGATATCTATCCCAATCTCTTGAGATTAATCTCCTCTCCTGCTCTTAGGCCTCCTGGGATAATTGTAACTGGGCCATCTCTGCTTGAACCCAATCTGTCATCTCCTCAGTAGCCACTGCCCTAGCCACCACATCATCCCTCTCCCCTTGTAATCCCTATGTATTTGGCTTGATCATAGTACTGACCTACACTAACTACCACTGCGGTGTCCCACTTAGCCTACAATGTCTGCATCTGTGCCTCTGCAGCATCTCTCTCTGCATGGCCTATGCCCGAGCCTCTACTGCATCCCTATCCCTCTGAAGTGCCTGTAGTCTCAACTCAGCTGAATCTCACTCCCGTCATAGACTTGACACTTGTGACACCGCTACATCTCTCTCTCTGAAGAGACTGAACCTCTAACTCTGCTACCAACCTATCACTCTTAGCGGCCTAAACGTGGGCCTGTGCCAAATCTTTGTCTCTATCCAAGATCTACACCTATACTTTTTCCACATCTCTCTTTAATAGCAGCATGTGTATCTCTCTCCTCATCTCCTCCTCCCTCTACTGCATCAGCCCCATGTCTCCAACTATCTGCTCTAGACAATCCACTCTATCTCTTAGCTTAGTCTGCTCCCACTGCAAATTTGCTCTCTCCCTCCATAACTGCTCTAACTATCTCTGCAAACCTGTCATATCTCTGGTAGTCTCTGATGGCTCCTACCCTGTTACCCCTCCAATAGCCTGTCGTATCACCACCTTTGCCACCTCTACTCCTAACCCCTCTATCTCTACTCATAGGTTGACTGCTTCATCCTGCACCTCATCTCTCTCTCATCAATCTCTACTCTACATCCAACACTAGGGTAGCCAAGGTTTAATAATCTCTCTCAACCTGGGCAAATCATGCCTATAACTCGCTTAGCACTGCCTCTAATCTGACTCGCTCAGCCTCTGTCTGTCGTAACCATTGCTCACTGAGATGTAGTCTCTCTTTAGTCCCTCTCAGCACCACTATTAGGTCCTCTCCTCTAGGTGGTACTATCAACAATGGTAAGAGTTCGTACACATCCATGTCCATATCCATCTCTTGTGGCTCATACCCCTCACTCTTTGCCGATGCCTCCATCACATCCATGTCTATCACTGACGGGGCTCCCTCTCTCTCTATCATCCTCTCCTGTGCTTTGCTGGCCTCACCCTCCTCTTGTCTCTGTCGCTGATACCCATCGGTGGCCATGTCTACCTCTTGTCTCTCCCACGCTCTGTTGATCTCGACCTCCTCCCCTCTCTCATGCTACTGACCTCTTGGGGATGCATATGTCTCCTTGCTCCTCTCTCTCTGAATCTCTGGCTCCCTATCCTATTGGGATCTAGCCACGACCTCATCCTCTCCCTCCTTTGCTCCATCCCCTTGGGCCCTCCATTGTCATCTCTTCCTCTTGACTACCCTCACTGGCTCCTTGACTGCTACAATAGCCTCCTCTCTCCTCCTAATTGCGCTCACTGGCTCCTCGACCGCTCCAACAACCTCCTCTCTCTTCCTCTTGACTGCCCTCGCTAGCTCCTTAGCTGCTCTCACCACCTCTTGCATCCCCCTGCTATCCTCCCCTAGCCTGACCTCGTCTTGGTCATCCTCGGGGTGCTAGTCCTACTGCCCTCAACTGTCTCTCGTCATCTAACCTGAACCCTATTGCTCCCTCAATTGGCACCACTGGGGTAATCCGTAGTGGTGGATGTCGCCAGAACCACTGTTGATACTAATTTGTCACCCCTGCATCCCTCTGCCCCTCATGTCTATTTGGGTATAGCATAAACTATAATGTATCTAGCTCCTCCCACATGGCCTCTAGGCTTAGCTGAGCCCCCCATGGCCACTCCCGTGATAGTTGTTAGAATCTCACCCGTGCTACAGGAATACCCTGCCTCACTCCAAACTGTAGTGTCACTCGATTGGGTCTATGTAGCTCCACTATAATCGAAATCCACCCAGCAATATAACAGCGTGTGAAGAAGTAACCATTGTGCGCCTCCTCATCACGCCTCCATCCCCGAAAGGATAGTAGCAAATACGAACACCACACTATCATCTTTTCCTGCAAATCATCTAACCGTCTCCTCCACATATCCACATCTCTCACATCTTGATACTGAAGTATCGCTCCTGCCTCTATCCCCCAACCGCAGACTATGGCCTCTCTATCATCTTGCTCTCCTAATCTATGCATAATCAGTCTAGTCACCCTGATGTGCTCCCACATCCAAACCTGTAGTAGTGTGACATGCGCCACACTCATCGCTCACTGATAGCATACCCAATGCATGTCTTGGTACAGCTATGCCAACATGCATGTCCCTCACGCAAACTATCCCTCTAGGGCCTCGATGATAACCTTGACAAATCTAAGATGCAAGAATCAACCACTCCAGTTTGGCACTAGGATCCCACTAATCAGTCATGCTAAGTAAAAAGACAACACCGGTACCCTGCAAGACAACATTCTATCCACATCCAACTACCCCTGCTGAATTAGTAGATCATCACTACCAAAAACAACACGCACAAACTTGTCTAGCACCCCACCCTCTAACCAACACTCGCTAATCGGAAGCCCTGCTATAGGGAGTCTCAGAATCTACCAAATATTCTCCAAGGTCACTGTCATCTCCCCCGTTGGTAGCTAGAATGTCGATGTCTCTGAGTCGCAGGGCTCTATCAATGTTGTTAGCATGGCCCTGTGGGCCTTAATAGTTAGATATGACAACATGTGAAATAATCCTACCTCTAACAATATCTGGTGTTGCATGCCTGTCATCTGTGCTATGCATCTCACCAAAACCTCAAACTGTCTCTCTCACATCCACAAACTCTCCACCTTCTACACCCATCACAACAATAGCTTGTCAGTTTTATCCTGTGTTAACTTGACCTACAATTTTTACCTCTTTCTACCCCTAGAATTCCCCTTGCCCCTTTTTATTGATCTAGACCAACTCCTCTTATGCAATCACCCTAACTTCACTCTAGCCCCTCGGGCAAACTACACTATGCCTGGGCAGACCCACTCGAGCTCACAACCTAGCGGACCCGCCTGGGCAGCGCTCCGTCCAAGCCGGGCAAACCCGTCTGAGCCCGTGGGCGGACCCACTTGGGCTCGATGACCCCGCCTAGGCTAGGCAGACCCACCCGCCCAGGACAGGCAGACCTGCCCCACCCCGAGCTAGGTGGAACCGACCCTCCCAAGCTAGGCGGACTCTCCCTCCCGCATGGGTGGAATCGCCCTACCCGGAAAGGAAAACCCACCCACCGAGACAGGTAGACCCGCCTAGTGATGAGCAGACCCTCCCACCTGGTGGGCGGACCTGCCCCACCCGACATGGCCCACCAGGACGAGCATACCCACCTAGTGATGGGCAGACCTACCTAGCAACGGGTGGACCCACCTGTCCGATCAGGCGGACCCGCCTGACCTCGGATGGGCCTGTCCATGCCTAGCAACAAAAAAATAAACCCCCTATCCCCACATCTAACCCACTTATCCAAAATCCACAAGAACTATAAAAAAATTAAAAAAAATAAAATAAAAAATATTTCACTAGCCGATTTTACCTCCCAATCTCCCCCACCAAACCCATATTTTTGTTTTTTTGTAAAAATTAGTCAAATTGACTAAAATCACAAGACGGGGTTTTGAACTAACCTAACGTGGCACAACACACTCCTCAAAAAAATGTCATCTCTCATCCCCTTGATGAATGATGTTCGAATCATATTCTGGCATCGTGTCTCCTCCCTTCTACCCTCTCCTTTTCTTTCACCTCTCCTCACTTGATAGCTGTCCAAATGAGGAGAAATAACCCTCTCACTTCCCTTATATAGCCTTTTACCCCCTTTTTTTTCACTTTTTAAAATGAAAGGAAATTTTTCTTTTATTTAGTTTTTTTGGGCCTCAACTAATTCCCTCCCCCTGTATCTTCCTGGGGCCACCATTTACACACTATACCTCTATTTTCCTCCGTTCAAGAACCAATCTTCTCAGTTTTCCATGCTCTTTCCATTGACATATACCACTTCATCCTTTTGAGCAATTGTTCGGGGTCCCTTGTTCTGTCCCTATCCCCTTCTCGAGAGGGCATACCCTACCATTATCTCTCAATCTTCTGTCATAAGCCTTCCCTAGCGAGACCGGGGCATCCCCTTTTATTCTTCTTTGTTCAGGTAGCTCATAACCTCTCCCATGCTGGGGCATCTCTTTTCCAGTCACTTCTTCCATAGAGTTGTTTGGGTTTTATTTTTCTTCAAAACCCTATTATCCTAATGGTGTTTCGAAGAGGGGAAAAATTTAGACATCCAAATTTGACCACTTCCATATGGTCAAAGTCATCTCCTTAATCATCTCTTTGCTCATTCAAATCGTCCTCTTTGTCAGTATTAATTAAATCACTCATTTAATTAATATTCCATGTCTTCCATAAGGTCTCCCAAAGTATTTAATTTAATAAATACTTTTCCCTTCTTTCTTCCCTAAATTAAATAAATGCATCAATTTATTTAATTTAGTCATATTGTCTTTTGGAATTTTACATTTATTTTCTTAAATTCCTTATTTTCTCTCTCATGGTCACATCCTCCAACTTTTGCAAGTTGGCCTCTAATCATTTAGTCATAATTAATTTATGATTAAGATATGCACACCCCTAATCATCATTAGGGTCTCATCCTCCATAATTTCCCACTTGCTTCTAAAGTGTCATTAATTAGTCTAATCAAGTACTTGCACAACCTTTATCATTTAACTAGATCATCCCTAACCCCTTGGAATTTAAAAATCCTTCTCTCACCCCATGAGAATATTTGAGAAATTTGTAATTCCCCACATGTCCTCTCAGCCACATGGGGAGAGGGACCACATTAAAACATTCACTTCCCCGTGTGAATCTTTAATTCACATTTAATCCCCCAATGCACCCCTTGGGATTTAAAATTCCTTCTCTCATCCCCATGAGAATATTTAAGGAATTTTTAATTCCCCACATGGAGAGAGGGGCCACATTAAAACATTCCCTTCTCCATGTGAATCTTTAATTCACATTTAATCTCCCAATGCACCCCTTGGGATTTAAAATTTCTTCTCTCATCTCCATGAGAATTTTGGAGGAATTTTTAATTCCCCACGTCCTCTCACCCACATGGGGATGAGGAGGAATCCCAAGGTACTATGTACTATCCTTCCATCTCATGTACACATCACCCTTTTACGCCACATCACATGCCATATGTCAAGATGAGAGGGATTGTGAGTTCTCAACTCACCTTACCCCTACATCTTGATCTTGGTGGCTCAATCTTGACCATCCATTTCCCTAGAGAATTCCAAATTCTCTATAAATACCCCCTTTTTTCTCTCATTTTGAGGGGGATTATGCATTGTAGCCAAACTCTTGCAAAATTTTCCTAAAATCCATACTTAGACATTTTCATGTTTGCACCCACTTGCATCCATCTTCATATCATCATTTAGCTTGCATCTCTTGCCATCCAAGGAGCATACACATCAAAGATCGAAGGGCCAACCAAAAGATCGATTCGACGCAAGGTAAAAAGTTCTATTTGTTGGCTTTATTTTGTGTTGAATCCAACTTAGGCTAATCTTGAGGTGTAGGTTGTTCTTAGTGTTATTTACATTTTACTTGTTTGCTTCTCGTATTCCAGCGCGTAATTTTGACCTATCATAGTAAGAGGTCATTATGAGTTAAAATTGATGATTCCAATGTGGTGACTTGAGGATAATATGTAGAATTTGGATGCTTTTCTTCATGGGTTGCATTATTCTATATAACAAGTGCTTGAAAGTGGAGATTGTAATGGTTTTTCTTCAAGTTTTCTTTAAAGGGGCTATGCTATCAGATTGAAAGTTGAAGAGGAGTTAGAGTTGATGTATTTTAATAAAAAAATTTTGATAATGCAATCTATTCATCTCTTATTTGGTGGAGTTTTTTCTTCAAATGGTTTCTTCGCGTTAAACACCATGTTTGGTGTTCATTTTTTTATTCTATGCTTTGTTATTGCTGATTTAAACTACATACATGGTAAACACTATTAGATCTAATTTATAGTTGATTGTGTAACAAGCCCAATATTCTACCCATTGATTTTACTTATGTTTTAACCCACATGTGAATAGTTTATGTTTGCCAACATATAGTAATTTTTTAAAAAGATTCTAATTCAATAACAAGATGCACATTGAAATAAACCCATTCCAAACTCCTATTGAATTTCAATAATAAAAGATGCATATCTAAAATAATCCCATTTCCATTGCATTCTCATAAAATACATTACATAATTATAAGTGATGATTACCTATTACATAATCCTATGTAATAATAAAAAAAAATTAGTTACAATTTCCACAAAGATAGATTTACATGGATACATACCTATGTCACCAAAAAGTGTTTACTTTGCTTGATATGGGAATAATTGATGAAAAATTAGACTTAATGAGGCCTTGATTTAGTGTTGTGAGGTGTTTTTCACATCCACACTAACTCTTGGACCCTTGCAAACTGAATAAAATACATTTAACGACATCTTGTGAAGGTGTTGTAAAGTGTTGTAAAATACTTCCATGCCTCTCTAGACTTAATGGACCTATCTTTCCCTAATTCAATAATATTAAATGTATTTAATTATATTATCACGTCAATCTAGAAGGCTTGTAAACTAAATTTGACTTTAATCTAGTGTTATAATGTGTCTTACACATTCACATTGGATGTTGTACCTTTCTAGGCTATGTGGACCTCATTTTAGTGTTGTAAAGTGTATTTAATCACACTTTCATATTGAATTTTGTGACCAAGTCTCTAATTACCCTTTACATCATCATTAATGGGCCCCTATGACCCCATATTGTGCATCCCAAGGCTTAATTTGATCAGATACTTGATAAAATCATAATATAAATCTAATTTATGCATTCCTTGACAATCCAAACGACAAAATGAGCCCTCTAGGACTAATCACCCATATGGGTGAATGAGTCCTTTCTAGGTGGGACTAAGTCACCCAGCATGGTGACTTAGTCCAATTTGACCTATTTTTGAGGTTTGAGCAAAAAATTTTGGATTTTAAGTTTGTTCTTTCTTCATGTCAGCCTTAGGGATCCAATTAATGGGAAAATAAGGTGAATTGACTATAAATACAAGTATCTAAAGCCTAATTCATAATCATCTCAACTCATCATCTTTCATTCATCATTCATCATGTTCTCAAGTCAAGCAAGTTAGGATTTTTAGCATTCTAGGTCATCAAGAAAGATTTTTTAGACATTCAAGGGCATATTCTTCATCCTTTGCTATAGAAAATCAAGATAAATCATCATGGAAAGTATCTAAGTCCATTGTTTCATGCTTCATTACATTATTTCTTCATTTTGGTTTAATTACCTAAAAAGGGGTTTGACCAAGGAAAACCCCCATGCCCTAACATTCACCATTTCTTTCTCTTTCCTTGTGTGTTTATAGATTTAGGCACTTTGAGGGTTTAGAAATCATTGAAGGATAATTTGAAAAGTTTTTGAAGACATCTCCTTATTGACCAAGTAAAAATATCAACAAAAAGTCACTTTCAAGCCTAAAAATTAGAGTTTTAGAATGGGACACTTGGAGGAATAGAAAATGTAGACCAAGGGCTTCCATTTCCACTTTCAAATTTTTAGAAATTCAGAAGTCGACTAATTTTCCAATAGTAGTGACTTAGTCCCACTAAACCTATGTTTTAGAGTTTTCTATAGATTTGGATACCCATTTGGCCGTAAGGGCTTCAAAGTAGTATTTCTAGATCTGGGACTAAGTCGCCCAGATTGGCACAAGTGTCCCAGTCAGCTTCTACATCAGTTTTTTTAAGATTCTATATCTTCATTCCATACTTTTTCAGCCTCTAGGTGCACACATTCTATTTCACAACCTTCTATTCACTTTTGTTTACATTTATAGGTCATTTATCACATGTTTGCATATCATAATGTGTTTTCTATCACTTTGCATTTCTTAGATTTTGCATTAACAATAACCTTTCTTTTTTATTTTATTGCATTAGTAAATTAATTTTAGATACATTTCATCCCTTTTATATTAATCTTGAGTGTAGAGATTAGCATTTTGGTCCCATTTCTCTCCTTTTTGGTAAAAAACCTAGAATAGATAAAGAACCCTTGGGTAACCAAAATTGGTGTCCACAATACCTAGCCTCCAAGAGCTTAATAAAAAAAAGATACAAATGGTTCAGATGTCCTTGTTGGAATACATCCTCAAATATTGATGGAAAACTAATGAGCAAGAGTATCACTCAAGCACCTTTTTTGCCAACCACAAACTTATTGTGGTCCATCACACATCTACCTAATTGGTAAGACAACCCTCATTTTGATGGAGATAATTGGTTAATAACCTCATAATACTAGCCTTCCTAAGCATGGTTTTTTTTCCTACATAATCTAGTGCTATCATACATTGGTTACAACCTACATGCATGATATTCCTAGCTTAGTATGCAAGCCTAGGTCATAGTGAATCAACAATGTAAATAGTGGATATTTACACTGCTTTGGCCAAATTTTCTAATTAGTCACTTGGAATAAAAGTCATATATTCACCCACCCCTTAGATAAATTTGGTTTTTGACCATTCATACTCTTTCCAATCTTAACTTTACGTTCATCCTAAAAGATAATGTTCTTCTAAGATATTTATCTAACCAATAGGTTACTCCCATCCATGGATTTATTCCAATCCTAGGAAAAACCAAATTAACCACAAGAGTAAACATAATGTCACAACATTAAACATGAATCCTTTTCAAAATTATAATTGCAACATTGAATGACTTTAGTCAAAAGTATAATCTTATCAATAAATGACTAGTCAAAAGTATAGTCTCAAAAGTAAAGGATTCCCTTTCAAAAGTATAATCACTCCATTAAAAAGTGATCAATCCAATCATATAGGTTAATCCCAACCCATGGATTCAATCAAAAAATAATCTAACAATCAAATTAATAAATGGTAATCCCAACCCATGGCTTCAATCAAAAAGTAATGCAACAATCAAATGAATAAGTTTGAATCCAAACCCATGACTTCAATAAAAAATTAATGCAAAAATCAAATGAAAAAAGTTTAATCCCAACCCACGGCTTCAATCAAAGAGTAATGCAACAATCAAATGAATAAAGGTTGATCCCAACCCATGGCTTTAATAATCAATTGATCATAAGCAATCATGAAACCCCTCTTTTGATATGCCTTAACTATTCACATGGTTACAATGTTCACTATGTTCATATCTAAACTATAGGACTTTATCAACTTAAGAGGATTTTTTGCTTATTCCTCCTATAAGTCCTCTTCATATCATGACTTTGGGTTGCTGAAACATGAGTCCTTTTCTAGAATTTTGTGACTAGGAATAGATTCTCAATCAGAAATAAGAAAATACAATTTTCAACACTTATATTGAATATGGTTATAACAATCAAGTTTAAACCCCAACCCTATGGAAAATGAATCACTTCCTACTTTCAAGGAGATAGGAGTAACCCATTGAGGATGAATTTCCAACATGGTTTGTACAACATCATAAATTATCAATGGTAACATGTCTATCATGCTAACAAATTCAAGATAACACTTCAATGTAATATTAACTCCCATACTTCACAACTTACAAAGTATATATAATCTATGAAAATTTAGGTATTTAAGTTAATAAACTAAAATTGTCTAATAGAACCACAAAATAACAACATTTAGAATAGATATATATAGTCTCACCAATAATATATCATAATAAATCACCCAAATATCATGCAAGTTCCTTAAAATAAGAATGATCGAAAGATCAAACAAGCAAGTTCAATAAAATAGATAATTCATCTTTCCTCAACCACTTGCATTCAAATATGATTTCAACGTAAAAGGAATAAGTAAAATCAACATGCCTATATTTTATATATCCCAATGAATATATCACTTTCCAAGATCAATCCCATTGTCATTCTTGCTTCTCCTTCTAAGATTAACCTATCTCCAACTCTAACTTCTAACCAAGCTCTCAATAATATGTAACAAAATTATGAATAAATAAGAGGAAATCAGAATGAATGGGTGTAACAATAGGTAGAGAAGTTGCTCCTATTTATACAAAAAAATGAGAAACTCAGTGTTACAAACTTGTTATTAAATTTGTGCCACCTTTTCTATATTTTTTTCCACCACTATAACAACAAACTAAAATGCATTGACTTATCCCATTTAGAACTATACGTGGTTGATTTAAACTAATAAATTACAACACATAATATTCCAAATGATTCTAGCTTCATAGAATGAATGAGTCACCTCCTTTCATGTAACAACATGACTTTTTTATTGAGTCAAGACACAACAACACATTACTATAGGTTTCCTATTTGTTTTTCAAGTTGACTACCCTCATGAGCTTCTGCCATCTTTTCTTTGACTAAGTCTTCATACTTATTTTTAGTTGAGTGTGGGTTTTAGACTTCAATCACTTTTCTCTTCCTTACTTAGCACTACCTACTTTACTTCTCAACATGCTTATGCATGGTTTGCATTGTCAACAACTTTAATATATATTAAGATGCCTCACAATAGCACTGGCTATACACCTCAAAACTTAGAATAATAATCACATTGCATATGGTAACATTATTTCCTTATGTGATGACTTAGTCTTATTATTGTGTTGATTTAAAACTAACTCATGCACTTAATATGAACAACAAAAATTGATAATACTTTGGTGGATTTTAAATGAGCCAAGATCATATATGGTTTGCAGTATATATATGCACCCATATTTTCTTTAAGACATTTCAAAATACTTTCACACACACACACACATGTAATATAACTTGAAATGTTATATTATATTGAAATGATGAAAAATAGGGTGAAAAAAAATGAAATATAATGATTGACATATTTCTCCTCTAATTTCATTCAAAATATATGTTATAGAGGACATATCTGAAATCTAACAAAACTAACTATCAAAATACAAATATTGTGGTGTAGGAGCACTAATCTATTTCAACTGAAATTGATCAAGTTTGTTTTGTGATAGGTTGTACTAGGGGTGTGAGATATTTGTTTGATTCAATAAGGTCTAAATATACCATTAGCAAGTATTAGAAGCTCAATTTTGTTAAAAAAATGAAATGTTGTCAAAATGATCCACAAAATGCAAGAATTTTCAATTGAGGGTCTTAGATAGAATTTGGTGTGTTGAGTCTTAGATTTTGGTGAATAAGGTCTTATTGGACCATTTAAATGTTGTAATGAGTCATTATAGTGCTTATTAGGAAGTTTGGGGGTTTAGTTTGCAAAATTGATAAAAAAAAATGTCAATTGTTGTCAAAGCAAAAACATGTAAAAGTGCAATTTTGAAGAAGCCCAATGGTCAGTTGGGAATTGAAAGGTAGTTGGTCAGTTTGGAAGGTAGTTTTAGTGGTAAAGTTTTTAAATATGTGCTCTCCATCAATGTAAAAGGTTGTTTAAAATATTGTGAAGGAGAATCAATAAAGGAAGCCCTTATTTTGCTTTAAATTTTGTGTTTATACAATGAAGTCTGTATTACCAGTCATTTGTACGACTTCGTACTATAGTAAATATTTCTAAAATTTTGTGAATTCAATAGAGGAATGAGTTAACTAAATGCTACAATTGAGCTGAGGGTTTCATATTACTTTTGGTGCAAGTTTGCTCAAATTTACTGAAAATGGTTTGATATACTTTATTCTTAGGGTTTGAAGTTTTAAACATGAAATAAGCTCATTCCACCTTTTGTATTCCCTATTTCTAAGTGGAATTGGAATCATGATGTTAGGTTTAGGAATTTAGGATAGGAGGTTTTGTCTGTATGAAATTTTTGGGGAAGAATAAGGACTATCCAGTGGAAATTGTAATGAATTTAGGTATGTAAATGATGGGATTATGAGAGAGTTTGATCAAATATTATGTGTAGGGGCTGTGAGATAGTTTTGTGAGTTTGGAAAGAAATATCCAAGTATGTTGGAGGTGGTTTCAATGTTGTGAATGGTTGGGAGCACTTAGAACCAATAAACCCTATCTTTTACTAGTGTATAGTGAGGGTTTCATGTTACAGAGGCTAGATGAGGATTTTTGCTTCTAAAAATTGTTATATTGAGCCTTATGTCATCTTTCAACAAGGTTGAGTAGTTTTTTGGTGTTGGTTGAAAGAATTTAAGGCACTTCCTATGTAAATATGACCTAATTGAGGTCTTAGACAATACTATTTCATTTATTTGTGAATGTTGATCCAAGAGAGTTTATTAAGGGTTTGATGTATGTTGAAGAAGGCTTAAATGGGTTCCTAAAATGGTGGTTTTTTGTAGAGTTTGATATGGAGTTTTGAGAGTTAAGGTGGGAAAATTAGGTCTGCAAACCTAGTAGAGAAGAAGAGTGCTTGTGTGAAGAGGTGCCCTTATTAGGGTTTGAATTTTCAATACTTGTTGAATAGTGTTGGTATTGTGTTGGTTGTTTTGGAAGCCTCCCTAATTTTCATCATATGGAAAGGGTGAAATGCTATGTACCTATCACCAAAGTTTCTTTTTTAGACCTCATTGAGGACTCATTTTCCCTATGACAAATGGGTCCTAGCTAGGGCTCCTAAAAAATAGTTTTTGGATTCTTTTCTTCTCAGTCTGCACTCACATATTCTAGTTGATCACCATCAAAAAGCCAAAAATAAAACATGTAGATAAATTTTTATGATTTGACAACTTTACAAATTTCTTCAATTTTTCTCTCCAAATGATCTTCAACCTAAAACCTGTATTCACACATCAAAGAGAGAAAAATGTTGGTTTTTAGGGAATAGGGGTTTGCCTTGGTCAAACTCTATTTTGGTAATTAAACCTTGAAATGAAATAGAAAAGAATGAAGGAATGGAAAATGAACAAAAATATGTAACAACTCACCAAACCTTACTTGAACCTTGGATTACAAATTTGTAAACTAGCATGAAGTGGCCTCAATGAATGTAGATCTTGATCATGAAACTTGATATGAACAATTCCTTTTGATATGCTTGATTTGATCTTGAAAACTACATCAACATATTAGCTCAAACAACATGCATGATACAACACATCTTTGAGATGATGAAAGGAATCTTGATTGTTGCAATAATCTTCTATAAATTTTCTCTTGAATGCCTTAAAAATATTAGATGAAACTATGTGAAATAACCTTGTATTTATACATAACATTGTAAGGAAATCTAAGGTGCGAAAAAAATCTCCTAAAGTCAAAACCTTAGGGAAGAATGCAGATGTACTTTTAAATTTTCCAATTACAGTATAATTAAGATGCAATTGAAAGAGATATCAGAAATAGAGAATTAAACACACACATATGAACACCAAATTAATGTGGGAAAACCCTTTTGGGAGAAAAACCCACCACTCCAAGAGAATTCACTATGTATTACAGCAATAAAGATTACATACAGAGATCAGACTTATCTTCCAAATGTCAGTTTACAGCAGCATTCATTATGATCAACCTTGATACAAAACATTCACATTACAGTTCTTACTGAATCGAATTCACACTAACCATACACCGAACTGTTCATTCAACTGTTGATCAAACCAACCAAACATTCGAGCATTTGCAACTTCAGAATGTATCCATGTCATCCCTGTCTGTCAAACTTCCTCTCAGTAACAACCACAACAATCCAACTACTAGTGGTTCCCATTCGGCTTCTTTGATTGGTCAAATAAAAGCCACATAGGATAGTCTTCACTCGGTCAAAAAGCTTCAATTTTTGTTGGCATGTCAGTGAGACACTAACCATGTCTCCCCAATGCCACAAAGCCTGCATTTGATATTGTCAAGAGTCCACACTATCGGCAAAATGTTACATCGACTTTAGAGGGCTATTGCTAAGACTTCCTCATGTCACCAAGACCTCATACTGACGTTCACCACATGTATTTCTATCACCAAGACTCATCGCTTTCGGTGATACATCATACCAAAGCTCCATAAGTCATGTAGACATGAGTGTTCTCATTGACAATACAATCATCTTTCGCCAAGAGATCATACCAAACATTCAAGGCTCTCCTCGAAGGCTTCAAAAGAAACGCTATCGGCAAGACTTCATTTGTCACTGAGATGTTACTTTGAATGTTCTACAAGTGTAACACCCTGTCGGTGAGACATAAAATATTGATGAAACTTCATACCGAGCCATTGCATGTTATATCAAACACTAAACAATAGTCGGCAAGATAGATCGCTTTTGCTGAGACATTACTCTGAAGTCTTCAAATCACACCGTAGTGTTCCACCATCGGTGAGACTTTCCCAACATTATTAAGAGTTCTCCCCGAGTATCTAAGTCACAGTGATAGGCTCCTTCAGCAAGACAGAAACAAGGTCACAGTGACCTGTACAATTTCAACAAGGTTACTACTACTAGTCAGCCAGACATGATGGATGTCACACTGAATTGGCTCTCTTAGAGGTTTCAGCCTGTGGGATTGAGGCACATATTTCCAACAAACATTAATTCCCAGAATTCAAATATCATAAGCCAACATTGAATTATGGGTTTGAAATCCTTAAAATATCACCAAAAACATATTTAAAAGAGGGGTTCTAGATCTAAGTGAGAACCCATTCACAAGAGGGAAAATTGGTTCTAGGTCACTTACCTAGGACACACATCAAACAAGGTGAAATATTCTACAAAAATAGGGTCCTAGGATTGAGTGAGGACCCATTTTCCCTATGGGTCATAGGTCACTCAGGACACACATATTCCAAAGTTAATTGTTGTGCAATGGAATTTATGAATATTGGGTTTTATCCCTCATAAATTACATTTAATTATCCTTGGATTTGAAATAAAAGGGCCAATTAAGGAAAATTAACCTCAATCAATTAATAAGGCCCTAGATTAGTGTGAAAGTGTAAAGGTACACCTTAAAACACCCTAAATAAGGCACAATTAATTTCATTTAATTAAAAAGAGCTCTAAACTTAATGTGAATATGAAAAACATATTACAATGCTAAATTAAGGCAACATTAGGCTCATTTTGTTGTTAATTATTCCCAAATTTAGTGTAAAAAAGGGATACTTTTTCCTACACTGCATATATATATATACATGTTTTATAAATCATTATTTGTCAATCTCATATATATACATATGATTATCAATTATATCTTCATACATATATATTATATAACATGATATCCATTATATTATATATGTATTAACATATATATGTATAATAAAAACCATTTTTCCAATTATATATATATAATACAAATGTATATACATATGTTAATATATACATATATGTTTGTATACATTATTCATTACATACATACATACATACATACATATATATATATATATATATCATTATTTAAACATCTATTAATAAACATACCATTATATATATTCATCGATATATATATATATATACACTTATTAATCAATATATAAACATAAATACACAAAAAGAACTTACACTCAAAACAAACATTATGTCACATTAGAGAGACTAAGAAACAATCAATTTATCAAGACTAAAACCAAAACCATTACAAATCATTCCACAAACTATGACTGAAGGTTTACTTACCTATTCCCAAACTAACTCGACTCAACTTCACCAAACTAGGGTGTGAGTGTGTGATGGCTCAAATAGGCATATGTTAGGGCTATCAAACCAAGCTCCTCTCCTGAGTGATACTCCCCCTCTCTTACTTGATGGATTGACTCCTTCCCGCATCCAATTAGTGCATCACAAATGTAGTTAGCCATTCACATGAAATTCATTTGCATCATAAATAATTTGCATCATCAAATCACTTAAGTATTCACATTGCAATACATATTCATTCATCTAATTTTTTATTTGTATATAAAAACATAATCATACCTTAAAATAATATCTTAATGCACATTTAAGTATTTCATTCACCTATTAAACATATTAAATTCATGATTTACATTTATCATCATTTTTACTCATGAAGGTAAAAGTAACTTGGTAACTAAGAAACAAGGTGTAATAGGTTTAAGCTTCTATTATTTATGTTTTCCTTTTATTTTCTAACACTTTGTATCAGAGCTTGGCCATTTCTATGTCTTGGGTGGTAGAACATAGGTTTTTTGAGCTATATTAGGAGTTTGGTTGATTTTTTTTTTCTGGGTCTTTGTGTTCAAACCGTGGTTGCAACTTATTCCCATTTGGACATAGAAAAATTTAACAAAGTGGGATATAAGTTGTGGAAGCTAAAAATTGAGGATCTCCTTGAATAACAAGATCAATGGGTGGTTGTCTTGAATGAAAAGAAACTCAACAAAATAAGTGATGGAGATTGGGAGAAGATGGATAAAAGGGCACGTGGTACTATTAGATTGTGTCTTGCCAATTTTTTTCTTCTAAATGTGTCAAATAAAAATACTGCACATGCTTTGTGGAACTGGATAGGTGGGATATACCAAGAAAAAGGTTTGGTAAATAAACTCTACTTGAAACAAAAAAAAATTTCTCTTAAGATGAAGGAAGGTAAATCAATAGTCAATCATTTAAATTCATTTAATTTGATTTTGAGTCAATTAGACTCTATTGATGTTAATGTTGAAGAAGAAGATAAATACATTATTCTTCTTTGTTCTTTACTTGTCTCTTGGGATAATTTCTTTCTTGCTCACTTCTAACTTTGAAGATCCAAAGATGGATGCTCTTGTAGCAAGTTTGTTTTCATAGGAAATGAGGAAAAAGACTATTGATAGTTCAGGTGATGCTCTTAATATTAGGGGAAGGCTTAAAGAAAGAGTGTCTAAAGGAAACAAGAATGGGCCTAAGGAAAATTCTAAGGGTAGATCAAAAATTCTTGAGAAGAAGAACAAAGTGAAATTCTAGAACTATGGAAAAATAAGACATGTGAATAAAGAATGTAGAAATCCAAAGAAACAAATTTATTCCTCCACAAAGAAATCCTCAAACTCAGATGATGAAGCTTTGGTTTCACTCTTCATATTATGACTAGTGAACACTAGTTAATTGATTCAGGACATTTATACCATATGGCTCAAGTCATAAGGAGTGGTTTTACAAATATGAAAAATATGGAGGTGAAGTCTACCTCAGTGATAATTCTTCATATCATATTGTTAGAAGGGGTAAGATTTAGTTGTGTTTTAGTGATGAGAGGAAAAAAAAACTCTTTGATATTTTGCATATCCCAATATTAGCAAGAAATTTGATTTTGGTTTCTAAGTTAAAGGATTCAGGATTTAATGTAACATTTGATAAGTATGGTTATAGATTGGTAAGAGGAAATTTGGTGATAGAAAGAGGGACAAGGAAGGGGACTCCTTTTAGGCTTGAAGCCACTACTATTGTTAACTCTACCAATGTAACTAAAAAATATGAAATTATTTTATGTTGTGGTACTGTAGATTAGAACACATTAGTGAAATTGGCTTAAAAACCATTTTGAATAAAAAGTTGTTAGATAGTTTTTCCTATTTTGATGAGAGTTGAAAATAAAATAGAATTTTTTTCCTTCAAATAGTAATAAATTTAAGAATAAATTGGAACTTATTCATTCAGATGTATTTATTCCTATGGATGTGGAATCATTTGGAAAACCTAGATACTTTGTCTCCTTCATTGACAATGTTTTTGATTAGGAAAAGAAAGTTTTGAAGGGGCCCTGAAACCCTTTATAATGGAGAGAAGCTACCAAAAAAAACCTGCAGCCCACAAAAACCAAAAAGCTGACAAAAAATATAACCAAATAACCCATCAACAAACCAATAGAAAAACATCAACAGTAAGGCTAACCAAACAAAAGAAACATCAAAACTACAACATTTTTCAAGAACATTGTCCAAGGCCACATTTTGCTCAATGAACCCCTCATGCATCTCAACCACATCCTTCAGATCCTCAAACAAAATAGCAACCCTTTTCTTGGTCTTGCTCCTTGTCCTCAAGCACGAGCCAACATCCAAATTATTGTCCTCATTAGGTTGAATATCCTCAATATTTTCCTCTAGATTAATGTGGTTAACATCCTCAATGGCCTTCCCATGTTCTCTCAAATGCAGAGACTTTCCAATCCACTTTATAGTTTTCTCATTTAAAACAAAGAGACGCTTATCACTAGATTTCAAAGACTTGTTACCAATATTAACAACAGTCTGAAAATCATCAATAATCATGTTGATTCTTTCCTCCATATTAACAAACCTCTCCTAAATAGTCTTTTGGATATCCATTTACAGGGAGGTGATCCTTTCCTCATGATTTTTACCGAGTCTATCAGCATCAACAATAATTCTATCAAGAATTACATTCATAGTCTTAACCTTACCTTTAATTGACCATTGCTTCTAGTTGTTATGCACAAGCACAACACAAACATCTTGTTGATTTTTAAGTTGGATGTTGAGCTCCTTCACTTCTGAGAAAAGCCACTTCACAAGTGAGAGAAAATTGTGAGTTCCATCCTTCACCATTCTACAAACACAGGTCCATGTTAATATCATCCTAATTGACCGATGGCGTAGCTTAAGAACCAACATTCTTGACAGGATCCTCCCAAGCCCCCTCTTTGTCCTCCAAATCCTCCTCAATAAGGGAATCCTCCACTTTCACCAAGTGCTTATCCTAAATATTTGTGAAGTCTACTAGAATTTCTAGCTACTCCGCCTTCTGATCACTCCCCTTAACCTACTTAGCACCAATAGGAGAGTCAATATTAGCCTAGATAAGACCATCCCCCTTGGAACACACCAAACCATCATTTATCTACTCAATCCTCCATAGGATGCTCAAAACCCTAAAGGTCCTTACTCGGGACATGTTTATCATCTGAAATAGGGGAAAAATCCATATCACTAGAATTTCCATCACTCGGGACATGTTTGACATTAGGAATAGAGGAATTCACCACAACTCTAGAAACATCCACCTTTTTCTTGACAACATGCTTCTCTTTCCTAGGGCATTTTTTCTTCCCCTTCACATTCTTCTTCACCGAAGGTAGCACATTTTCCTTCATTTCATTATCAATTTCATAACACTTAGTCCGAGATTTAGAGTCCTCAAAAACCTCAACAGGTTCACTATCCTCCTTTGACAACTCCTCATAATTAGAATCATCATCCTCAGAATCCCCTTCCCACTCCTCCGTCAACTCACCAATATCATACCTTGTATTTTTTCCACCCTTTTCATGAGTTGGTGTCTTAGTAGAAATAGGAATCATCTTTAGCTTAATCTAGTCAAAAATAAGATTCATAAGGCCTTCATGGACAATAGCCTTCCTAGGTTTCTTCCTATGATCCTCGATACTTGTTTCCATAGACAATAGGAGGTAAAAAGGAAAAGAAACTAGATAATTATGGAGAAAATGATTCAATAACATGAAGGGATAGTAATAGATAACAAAAAAACTACCCTCTAGGGTGAAAATTTGCATAATGGCTAGGGAAATGCCCCTCTAAAGTGGCTTGATAGATTTGCATGCATACCAACCGCTACCAAGAGACTTGAGCTTATTCTTCTTAGTATTTTTGAAGAAATTTTCTAAGGCCTTCTTGGCGGGCAACCCTATCTCGGTAAAATTTCCTTCCATCAAAAAGGAAGACTAGTCTCCTCAACAATGAATTCCTCATTAATGTTGAATTCCACACCCTTGTAGCATAGAATCTTGTTGTTCCACCCTTTAACAAAAGCCTTCATCACTTCAAGGTTCGGACCATGGAGCTTTAACATGTAGGGATAGACACCACCCTTTTCCAGATGCTCCCAAATAGTTTTATTGCTACTAAACTCCTCATAAGAGCTTGGCTCCACTCTGCAACGAGCATCTCCCATGGTGGCATGCAACTAACAACAGTCCACCTATTCCTTAATTTTTTACAAATGCAATATTAGGTGAACAAACCACAAAGCAATGAAAAATATACCAAAAAAACATGTAATCCTACCACACCAAATATATCCATACTGTATCTCATAGCCCATAATCTCATGGACATCTAAAAGAAAATTATTAAATGAGCATGCACTGAACTCGACATGCAAAACCAATTTAGGAAGAAATAAAAATCCTTTCTCCCATCTTAACTGCCTTCATGGCATTACAATTGGTCATAATTGGATATATTCTAAAGATTAAGTGGTAAAGAATCATAAGTATTCCAATAATTTGATCCACTACTCCAATATTAGCTAATCCATCAACCAATCAATTAGATTCCCTAAACACATGAGAAATTCTAACCTCATCAAAAGAGTTAATGATGGATAGTGATCATTAATTTGATGGGCTATTGACCAAGACAACAGGCTACTCTTTAGAAGACACTTAATAATGTTAAGGGAGTCCTCTTCAATCCAAAGATTTGAGACCCCATAATCTTTAGCCAATAAGAGGTCATGATAGGCTATTGTTGCCTCTACAAAGTGGTTTGCCTAGGTTCCTAAAGGGAGCGCCATTGTAGAGACAAACCTACCATTCTCATCATCTAACACTCCCCCACAACCAGTAGGTCCCAAATTCCCCTTTGAAGCCCCGTCAAAGTTAACTTTGAACCAACCACAAGAGGGAGATTTCCAATGAACCCCCTCCCTAATGGCTTTAATCTTCTTCACCAGAATAGAAATATCACTAGAAAGACTTGACCTTTTACCCACTAACAAGTCATAATTAGAGACAACAACCTTGAGACCTAAAGAAGGGAGCATTGAAAATTTAGAGAAATTTTTTTCCTTAATGGCTTCACAAATTTTGAAATCTAACCCTAGAAGGTAGTAGCTCCAGTTGACAGAAAACATAGTTGTTACATTCCTTCTAAACTCCTCAAGCCAAATGCGGAAAGATAAGAGATCACAACATTGATAAAGTTAGATTATGAGTAGGATCCACCCATTGAAACCATAAATTAGAGAAAGAAGTAGGAAACACCCAAGAGATATCTCACTGCTAAAAAATATGAGCCCACACATCCCAAGTATAACTGAAGCCAACCAAAAGATGGTAACAATCTTCAATAGCTTATTTTCATAAAAAAAAACCTATTCGATCAAGACATTCCCATTTTCACAAGATTATTGAGTGTCAAGATCTTATCTTGACATAAAATCCAAAAGAAAATGTTAATTTTAGGAAAAAGCTTCACATTCCACAACTGACCCCAAAAAGGAGGGGGGGCAACTAGTTGAGTCTAAAAAGAGAAGGTTGAAGAAATAGAAAACTTACCATTAGGGGAAAACCTCTGTCAATAGGGATGTGAATCATAAAGAGAAATATAAAGAGAGGTTCCAGATCCTTGTTAACCAAATCAAGTCTAATCCATTTACCATGAAGAATATAATTAGACAAAAAAACACCCCATTCCTTGATACAAAAGGATTTGAAAGGGGATGCCCAAGGTTCATCCTTCAAGGGACCATGACCAATCCACTAATCATCCCAAAACAAGATCCTCCTACCATTCCCAAAAGCCCATCACAAGCTAGCAGCCACAGTAGAATGAGTTCTAAGCATGAAATTTGAGAGGAAAAACCCCTAAGGAGGAACAAATTTCTTCCTCAAAAAATCTCTATACTTATCGACCCGCCTCAAATAATTTGAAGAGTAAATAGAATTCCATTCTTTCTCACTCACAAGAAAATTACACAACTATTTCACTCATAAGCTTTCTCCAAATCCAACTTTAAAATGAGTCTAAGCTTCTTGTTAACTTTAAGAGAATGAATATTTTCATGCACTGTAAGAATAGAATCCAAAATCTTCCTTCCCAGCACAAAACCGTCTACTGAGGCGAGATAATATCAGGAAGAACCCTTTGTAGCCTTGAAGCAAGCACTTTAGAAAATTTCTTATAGAGAGAATTACATAAACTGATGGGCCTGAAGTCACTAAAATGCTTCACCCTAAGCTTTTTAGGAATTAACACAATAAACATAGAGTTCAATTCCTTAAGAAGTTTCCTACTCCCAAAGAAATCTTTAGTGTAATTGATCACATCCTTGGCAATAATATCCCAATAGGACTTAAAGAATAACATCAGAAAACCATATGGCCCTAGAGATTTGTTTCCTTCAAAAGAGAACACAACCTTTCTAATCTCCTAATTTGATAGAATACTAGTCAAGCCCCTATTCTCCTCCTCTGACACCAAGTTAGGAATAGCATTATGAAAGCCCTACTAACAAATAGGATCAAGAGGGTGATCCTTCGAAATAAGTTCCTCAAAGAAATACTGAGCAATAGATCTTATATCATTGTCCTCTTCCAAAGAAGAATTATTCACAACAATTTTAGAAATCATATTAGAGGATCTATGCTTCAAAGTCATAAGATGGAAAAAGTGGATATTTTTATCCCCACTCTAAAGCCAGATAGCTCTAGAACTTTTCTTCTAGAATTCATCCTCCATAGCCACATTGTTATGAAAACTAGCTAGAAGGAAAACGTCATCCTAAAGAAGCAACAAATCATTCCCAGAAGCCTACATTCTCAACTACATGATATCAAGTTTAGCCTTGAGCTTTGATTTCTCCTTAAAGATATTTCCAAAAGAAGACTTGTTCCACCGAATAAAGTTTTGCTTAATAGAAGCAAGTTTCTTATAAAATTTATACATGGCTGAGCCATCGACATTAATATTCCACCACTTAGCAATTTTGGAATGCAACTCTGGGTGACTAGTCCACATTTTTTCAAATCTAAACAAAAAGGACATTTTACAACCAATTAGCTCAGCATCCAAGGATATAGGAAAATGATCTAATCCAAGCTTGGTAAGGGAAAAGAGAGAAAAATCAAAAGATTACAACCAATCAAGAGAAATAAGAGCCTGATCCAACTTGATCTAGATAAGAGCATTCCCAACACGCCTATTGGACTATGTATAGGGCACACCACCCAAGTCCAAATCCAACAATAAGTTATCATTGATGAAGTTCATAAGATCAAAATGACTATCATTCGCCACTTGGGAGGCCCCAAAATTATCAGAATCATTAAGTGAAGTATTAAAATCCCCCATCACCAACTATTTATGAAAAGAGAATTAAACCTTAAAAGTATTCAAACTCCCCCAAAAACACTTTCGAGCACTTTTGAATTGGGAGCATAAATATTCAACAACACCCAAGAGAACTTATCCCTAGGACAAGAAAAATAAGTAGCCACATGATTCTTAAAAGAAAACAAAGCAGACCTAGATACCATCTTAGGATTCCAAAAAGTAGCCACCCTTCTAGAAGCACCATTAGAATCAAATTCCTGAAAACCATAGTCCTTAAAAGATCTATTCTTTCTTCTTGCAACCTTCTCAACACCCATCTTAGTCTCTTGAATCAAAATGATATTAGGACAATGATCTCTCACAAGGTTTGCAAGAAGATCCTATTTATGAAGATTATTTAATCCTCATATGTTCCAAGAGAGGATCTTCATAAAAGATTCAACAAGGGACCAATCAGGTGCATCTCAAGCAGAGTAACCTATGAACCATCAAAAATATCACATTTTATTTGGCTCTCCCAAACTTTTTGTAAAGAATTCCTTCCTCTACCCCTTGGCTCCAAACCATAATCCAATTTCAACTAGTTCCTCATAGCCATTCCCACCATTTAAGGAGTGTATTTCTTATTATTACGAGATTTGGAAGTAGATAAAATAGGAATCCCAACCTCCTCTCCCTAAGGATCACAATAATTATAAATATTGATAGAAGAGGTGAGCACCAACTCCTTTGAAAAAACCATCTCCACCAATGACTCTTCGAAAGGAAAATTCTCTTTGACCACAACTAGTTCCATCATCAGGGAACCTGATAAATCCTCCTTGGATGATAAAAATATAACCTCAAATACCATCTTCATAGGAGTCACCTTCTTTGGCTCAACAACAATAATAGCTAAAGACTCAGCACCAACCTCCTCCACTAGATCCACAACACATTCCTCATCATGTTGGGCCTTAATCTCACCCTCCTTAAAAAAAAAATTCCTCAATAGGGCAGATACCAACAAAAACAACAACAGGTTCCTTAACAAAAAAGGCACCTAGAGGTTGACCATCACACACCACCTCCACCAATGGCTCAACTGAATTCAACACAACCCTAAAATTAGGACGTTTCTCAATCTCCTTTTAAACTTTGGCTTGCATTGGGTCCTTTTGGGAAGGGGCTGAAACTTTTTGAGAAGGAACCTTTGGATTTAGAGGACACTTCTTCGCCCAATGGCCCACCTTCTTGCAATTAAAATAGGAAAAATGGATAGAATCAAACTCAATCACGTGTTACCACACTCCCAACTTAGAGTTAATCTTGATCAAAGATGGAAGATCTGTAACCTGGTCTAAAATCACACACATTCGAGCATAGACAAGTGAATTCCTTGAAGTAGTGAGATTATCAATAGATAACAAACATCCAAAGGTAGATGCAATACCTTTGAAGACTTTCTCATCCTAGAATTTGAGAGGAAGCTCAATCAAATGAACCAACACAAGAGCTGAGTCAAAAGAATAGGATCTCGGGGAGAAACTTGCCTCACATTTCTTCAACACTAGAGTTGATTTTCCAATTATCCTAGGCTCCCCCACCAAGACCTTCAAAAAATATTCTTCACAAGAGAATGAAAAAGAGAAGAATCCCTTTGCAAGGTCTGCTACCTCAACCTGGCCCTTAAAATGTCATTGATTCTTGGATAGGTTGCGAACCAAGTCAATATTAGGATGAGGTCCCAAAAACTTACCAACCAACGACTGCTCCATGGAATGAATTCCCTTGTCAATAATACAATCTGGCATAGAGACATAAAATTCACCAGTTGATGGGTCTGTAGAGAAGTCCACCAAAGGTGATGAAATCATCTCCTTAAGCTTTACACCAAATTTTTTTGACCAAGTCTTATCCTCCAATAAGGCAACAACTTGTTGAGTAGCTTCAAAAATCACAAAGGCCTCAGGAGCCACAAAAAGAGACCCCACCTTGACTAAGTACCAACCAGACCTAGACTGCTAGAAGGAGGAAGAATTTTTGAGTTACCCAATGGGGAGGACCCACAAGTTGTACCATCTAAAGGAAAACCTTCAACCACACTCCTAACGCCAGCTTAACTTCCACTCTTAATGCCAACCCCTAGAGTAGGGTTTCCCACCTTACCAAAATTTGAAAATACCTTACCCAAAACACCATTTGTATTCACAACTTTAGCTCCACCCAACGATAGCTTCATTATTCAACTTCATTGAAAATATTACAAGATATACCTAATTATATTTTATGAGGCATAAATTTGAAGTTTTCACTAATTTTAAAGAATTTAAAGCCTTAGTTAAAAAGCATGCAAATTGTAATATTAAGGTTTTGAGGTTTGATAATGGAGGGGAATACTATTCTAAGGAATTTGATGAATTTTGTAAGCATGTAGGAATTGTTAGACATAAACCTACTCCTTATAATCCTAAATAAAATGGAGTGGTAGAAAATATGAATCAAACAATTATGAAAAGAGCCAAAAGTATGCTAAGTAGTTCATAGCTTGACATATGCTTTTTGGCAGAAGCTATAAGTATTTCTTGTTACTTGTTAAATATATCTCCTTGTAAGGCTCTTGAAATAACACCTTATGAAATTTGGATGGGTAAGAAACCTTATGTTTCACATTTAAGGGTATTTGGTTGTGAGGCTTATGTTCATGAGCCTAAAGAAAAATTAAAGAAGTTAGATCCAAAAGCTAAAAAGTGCATTTTCATTAGATATGGTGATAATGTAAAAGGTTGCAAGTTATGGAATCCTCTAACAAAGAAAATATATTTTCTATAGATGTGATTTTTAGGGAACTTAGTTTTATTTCTATTCCTAAACAACCAAAGAAAAAAGATAAGGAAAAGAGAGTGCATTTTGAAATTAAACTTGTACCTTAGGAAGAAAAAAGAGTTAAAATTGAGGATGAGTAGGAAGAATATGAGGTTTCAAATAAATTTATTGATCAAATTGAAGAACATGAGGAAGAAAATCAGGAAGAGGTTGAACAAGGTCAAGGAAAACAAGATCCTCATACTCCTATTCTTATAAGATCCACAAGACAATGAAATCCAGTTGACAGGTATAGCCCATAATATTTTTGTTGTATATTTACTTTATTGAGTGCTAGCAATGAACCTAGATCTTTTAGGGAGGCTCTCTCTTCAGAGCAAAATGTTTCTTGTTTGCAGGACATGTAGGAGGAGATGATGGCTTTAGGTAATTGTAACACCTAGGATCTTGTTATTTTTTCCAAAGGAAGGAAGCCCATTGGATGTAAATGGCTATTTAAAAATAAATTTAGAGTAGATGGTCAATTAGAGAAATACAAGACTAGATTAGTGGCTAAGGGCTACTCCCAAAGAGAGGGAGTTGATTTTGGTAAAACTTTCTCTCTTGTTCCTAAATTTACTTCTATTAGAGGGTAAGAGTACAAAGTTGTGCCACACATTTTAAAAGAAAAAACCAACACTGATCCAACTTTTAAACTTGAATCACTAAAAAGTGACATATGTTTTGAATTTTGAAATGATGTAAACTAATGAAATATTTATATTTTATACTTGTATTTAAAAATATATATATATTAATATAGTTTTTTATAAATTGACACTATAATTTACTTGTTGAAAAAATGTTGAAAAATGAAGTTACATGAGACATCAATCTTAATATACTAAAAAAAAAAATTCTTTCAATTTTTTTGTGTGTATTTATAACTTGAAACTTTAGTGCATGGATATATATTTTTTCCAATTTTGATAGATATATATTTTTAAGTAAACATTAAAATGTGCATGTATTGAAACATAGTTTTTTCTATTCAACATCAACTTTCATATTATCTATTTATCTAAAATGGAAAAATATTATACCATCTTGATATAGATTGTTTTATCTAGGGCATCATAGTTTTTCAAAAAAAATTAATAAGTTTTATAATTTTTCCTTGACACATGGTAATTAAGCTAATATTTTGTGTTGATAACCTAATTTTAGTAAAATAAAAAAAAAAAAAAAATAATAATTAAATTATTATAATATATACATTTTTTAAAACTACAATTATAGATCTACAAAAGGGTGTTTTTAATATTTAAAAAAAATGTTATCTACATAAGTAGAAATTGTTGAAACATCAATTTTTTCAAATAAATTTATTTTTTTGGTAAATTGGCTTCAAAGTGGTGCTACATATGCAGGTATCCAACAATTTTAGTTGGGAAAGTTATGGAATATCTAACTTAGCTAGAATAAATCTTACAAGATCATATGTTTGACCAAAATTGGTTTTTAGTTAGAAATACTTATATTCACTTGTGTTGATAAGTTGGTTGAAAGTGTGACACAACTTTGTACTTTTACCCTAGATTCTTATTATCTATTGTTGTTGCTTGTGATTTTGAGATAGAGAAAATGGATCTTAAAACTGCTTTCTTGCTTGGGGATTTTGATGAGGATATTTATATGTGACAACCTAATGGTTTTGTTGTGAAGGGAAAAAAGCAATTTTTTTGTAGGTTAAAGACATCTTTGTATGATATATGAAACAGTCACACAGGATGTGGTATAAGAAGTTTGATACTTTTGCATTAAATTTTGGTTTTCTTAGGAGTGAAGAGGATCATTGTGTGTACATTAAGGTTATTGATGATAAAATCTTAATTATTGTCTTGTATGTTGATGATATGTTGTTTATTGGTAACAACAAGGTGATGATTGGTGAGCTCAAAACATAACTTTTTGGAACATTTGATATGACAGAATTGAAGGTTGTAAAATACATTCTTGGGATGGAAATCATCTGTGATCAAGGTCACAGAAAGCTTGGGTCAAGTTAGAGTAAGTATGTTGATACCATTTTGTAGAAGTTTAATATGCATGTTTGTAAATCAGTTTGTATTCTATTTCTGGTTGGTACTAAGTTGATCTTAGATATGTGTTTTAGTTATGATGATGATTTTGAGGATATTTCTAAGGTTCCTTATGCTAGTGCCATTGGTAGTTTTATGTATGAAATGTTTTTCACTAGATTAGATATAGCCCAAGTAGTGGGAGCTCTAATTAGGCTTATGTCTAACCATGGTAAAGAGCATTGGACTTTTGTAAAGAGGGTACTTAGATATTTGTGAAGTACTTATAATTATTTTCTACTTATCATGGTATTGATAATGTGGTCAAGACATTGGACATATAGGGATTGGTTGATGTAGATTGGGCAAGTCACTTGGATAGTCGATGGTCCATCAATGGGTATTTGTTTACTTTGTTTAGAGGAGCAATGAGTTGGATGAGTAAAAGGTAAGCTATATTTGTTTTATCCACCACAAAATCAAAGTATATGGCTTCTACTCATGTCTCTAAGGAGGAAATTTTCCTACAAAGGTTGTGTATTGGTATTGGGTTTGATTGCAAAATTATTTAAATTAATTGTGATAGTTAAAGTGTAATTAATTAGCTAAGAATCTAATGTATCATGAACAAACTAAACATGTGGATATTTGAAATACCATTTTGTTTGTGAATTGATTTCTAATGGTTAGATTGAGCTGCAGAAGATTAACACACCAAAAATGTTGCAGATGTACTTACCAAACTTGTGAGCACAAAGAAATTTACTTGGTGCAAGAAGGCCATGGGCCTTGTTATTTGTGCTTCCTTGGTTTATATTTATGTTTTCCTATGAGTTTATTTACAATGTATGATTTCCAGTGGGAGAATGTTGGAATAAAGGTACCATAAACCTTGTAAATATCATGTAATTTAATTAATCCTAATATTTTTGTAATTCATTCATAAGGGACATGGAAGGTTTCATCGAAGTGGTGATTAATTTTTTATAGGCCTCAGTAATTACCATTTTCACTAGAAAGGAATTATTGTGTTACTTTTGCTAGATAGTTGTCACAGTAATAGTGAAATGGTTAATATGGAGATTCTAGGCATCCACCTTAGGAATCTAACATTATGATATGTTATGATAATATTCATAATTTGTAAGAGTATCTATGATAGCAATGATACCTATCATAATATTCTATGATGACTATGACATCATCTATGATGATATCTTTTCTATCTTGGTCACTAGGCTCCCATGCATAGAAGATGCCTTATGACAGCTATAAAGAGCATTTTGTAAGAAGTCATTATGAGTTACAATTTATGATTCCAAGGGGGTGGCATGAGGGTATGTCCAATTTGGACACCTTTCTTCATGGGACCTTGCATTATTCTATATAGAAGGTGCTTGAAAGTGGAGATTGTAATGGTTTTTCTTCAAGTTTTCTTTGCAAGGGTAATGCTATCGGATTGAAGTCTAAAGAGCAGTTAGATTGGATGTATTGTGGTCACATTTTTTTGATAATACAAGCTCTTAATATCTTCTTTGGTGGAGTTTTTTCTGAGAATGGTTTCTCCATGTTAAACATTGTGTTTGGTGTTTAGTTTTTAGTTTTATGCTTTCATTGTTATTGCTGATTTAAACTCCATATGGTAAACACTGTTAGATCCAACTTACAAATGATTTAAGATTCTATTATTGCTGTTCACCTTCCATTTTCTAATAAATTTTTTTTTTTAATTTTTGTATTTTTAAATGATATTTTCTTTTGGAAGTTTATATGGTTTTATAATTATAAAATTAAGCATTCATCAGATAAAATTGACCCTAGGTGCTATGTATAAGGTAAGGGATTGGCTAGACCTTAAAAATGTTTTTGATTGTATTTTTAAAGATATTTAATTTACTTGCTTTCAAAAGTGAAGTGGGAGTTGGTTGGGGTGGTTATATGAGGAAGGTTATCATTCTTTCTTTTGGGATGAGGAGGTTTTTTGAATGTTCTTACTTTTGGGAGTTTCTTTGAATATTTTAGATTTTGGAGAAATTTTAAGAAGGGAAGAGTAAGAAAGGATTGAAAGGAGAGGGCTAGAGGATTCTTCATCAATTTCAAAAAAAAATTGGAATGTATTTCAAGGTAGGGTATATTCCCTCTTGATGGTTTTCGTGAAAATTTGTACATGGATGTTATTTTGGTTTCTAATTTTTTGTGTATTCTTGAGAAATTAAAATCCATGAATATTTTATAGTATAATTATGGGTTTTGAGTGTGTGTAAGGTTGTTGAAGGATTTCTATGTATTGTAATTTGTTTGGTGTGTGGAGTAGACCTTCTTTTGAGATAGTTTAGTTTTCTTTTACTTAGGGGTTGAGTGGGTGTGGCTTCCATATTGAGGTTTACATTTTGGGGGTATGAGTACCCTCATTTGTTTATTCATGGATGAGAGTATCCATTATGAAATTATGTTGGAGGAATAAGGGGTTTTGGTGAATACATGGTTGTATTAGAATGTGAAATACATCTGAGATATCTTTTCCCCTCTTGTGGTTGAGTCCCCACCCCCCCTATTAAGGATTCCAAGAGGGAATCCTTAGTGTTGTAATGGTTTTATGGGAATTGTGTGATGTGATAAAATTTGTATATGTGATATGTAAATGTGTTATTTTGTTGTGGACAAATTAAATGTTTAATGTGGTTTGTAATATTTTAGGTGTGTGCACCTAGTTGGTTATGTGACCCCTTGCTTAGGATGGGTTGAAAAAAACCCTATTGTTGGGTTGAGATCCCATTGGCAAAGCATTTTTTTCTTGTTGATTGTTATGTCTATGTGAAAGTCTTAAGACTAACTTGAAATTTACCAAATCCTTTGTTCATAAGAAAAGTTTTATGAGGGTCATTGTTGAAATTGTGAAGTATTGATAGTTCCATCGATGTAAATTATAAAATAAAGGTTTTCAAATGTGAAATTTGAATATGTTTGTATTACATTAGATTATGTAAATCAAATGAGAATATGAAATATTTAATGTCTATTATATTTTCACTATGTGCATTTGGAGAGAAGAAAAGGACTAGTTATTTCATTTCAAGAATTTTTTTTTTTATTATTATTATCTATGGAAGAAGTTGCTTTTATGTGTTACAAAAAAAATTGTTACTAAAAATTACATGTATACAAAATTTTATTATGGGTAAAATAGATGAAATTGTCATATTGTTAAATTTATGTAAGTGTTTAATACATACTTTTTAAAACAATTTTTAATATTAGTAAAATAAATTACCTTGTGTAATTTTGGGTATTTTTGTTATCAAAATAATCATATTAGAACAAAATATCAAAGTATCATCTTAACCCTCTTGGTTAATCAAATGTTATGGTTACAACACTATTGCCTCTATGTCAAACAATAAATTGATATAAACTAGTTTTATATATCTGATCATCAAAACTGATAAACATGATTAAAATACATAATTTAATGGGTTTTTCACATATTAATCTCATAATAACATATGAAAATTTTTTACTAACCTAGGTCACTAATTTTAATTCATTAAGCCAAAAGGCTTCTTACACTCACATCAATGAGTATGTGTACATTTTTATTCTCCCCATTAAAATTGGCATCTACTAACTCATCACAAAGTAATATTGTATTTAAGATTTTTTATATATGTAAGCTTTAAAATCATGCATTACCATAATCTTTTTATAATTCTACTATATATGAAATTTTATAGAAAATATAACATAGTATTCTAATTTTAAAAAATATAATATAGTATTCTAATTTTAATATATATAAGTTTACATGATTTTTAATTTATAATATTTGTTATGGAAATACATATTAATTTATAATATTTTCACACTTTTATAATTTTTAGAAGATTTTAACCAAGATAATTTTAAATATCTAATAAAAAAAAAAATTCAAAAATACAATATTATATATATTGAAAGCAATATATTTCTAAAGTTTTAAGGTTGTTTGAAATTTTTAAGAAAATATAATATGCTATTCTAATTTTAATATATATAATTTTACATTTTTTTTAATTTATAATATTTGTTATGGAAATAAATATTAATTTACAATATTTCATATTAATTTATAATATTTTCACGCTTTTATAATTTTTAGAAGATTTTCAACAAGATAATCTTAAATATCTAATAAAAAAATAAAAAATATATACAATATATACATATTGAAATCAATATGTATCTTTATTTAGCAATGGAGATACAAGAAACTTTTGCTTTGTTTTTAAAGTTGTTTTAAAATTGTTTGAAATTTTTAAGAATATATAATATAGTATTCTAATTTCTAATAGTAATATATATAATTTTATAATATTTGTTATGGAAATACATATTAATTTAGAGTATTTTAAAACAACTAAAATATACATTTTTAGAAAATAAAATATAGTATAATATTCTAATTTCTAATAGTAATATATATCATTTTATAATATTTGTTAAGGAAATACATATTAATTTAGAATATTTTCAAAACACAAAAATATTCATTTTTAGAAAATACATGATTTTTAATTTATAATATTTGTTATGGAAATAAATATTAATTTTCAATAATTTCGCTTTTATAATTTTAATGTTTTTAACAAGATTAAAGATTATCTTAAATATCTAATAAAAAATTAAATAAATATAATATGATATATATATATACATATATATATTAAAGGGAAAAAATGGCACAGAGTGGAGCAGGCTCAAAGCAGCGCAGCGGTGAAAGTTAGTGAAGCAAGTAAGGATGGTGAGAATGTACAAAATGATGGCAAGTGCCAACAACAAGCTAACAACACAAAGTTGTGCTGGGGGGATGAAGTGACCGAGGATAGACCAGTGGGATTATGACAAGATTAATTGACTCAATGGGTATTTTTAGAGGGGAGATGGGTGGATAACTGCCACCCATTTTACTAGAGGGAGGAATTAGTTCTTTGGGATGGAAGTGCTCCTATTCACAAAAGGCATGATACTCCAAAATCACCTACACCCATGGAAGGAATTGGAGCTGCTTGAAAAAGGCATGATTCACCAAAATCACCACAAAAGCATCACCAAACTTGGGATCGGCTACATTCGACTCCTTGGAAAAAGTCTAAAAGTCTAAGAGGAGGTGAAAGGGTTGGGAGGAGAGGCCAGCTTGCAGAAGATTGGGAAAAAATTGAAGGGTGAAGAAAGTGTGGAATGTTCAGAGGCTTGAAGAGAGTCAAGATTTGGCGGAGGAGAGTAACCCTAATCAAAAGGCTGAAGGAGTGTTGGAAATTGAAGTCACTGAGGAAATCAAGGCAGACTTGACAATCCTTAGGGATTTCACATTCATCTGCTATTTCATTGGTGGTACACCTAATTGAGCCTTGATCAAGACCTAGATCTAGGAGCAATGGGAAACGAAAGTCCTAATAAGATATTGCAAAAAGGATTCTTTTTGGTGGTCTTTGCAAATGAGGAAGTGAAAAAGTGGGTCATGGAGGGAAATCTATGGTTTATGAATGATGACCCCCTATACATACAACCCCATAATCAAAACTTTGATCCGGTAAAAATGAGGCCATATGTTCAGCCTATTTGGATCAGGCTCTAGAATATTCTGGTGGAGTACTAGACTGGAGATTACTTGGAAAAAATAATTATTTCACTAGGATCCCTAATGGAGATCGAGATGGACATTTTGGATGGTGATCTTGACAAATACACTAGACTAAAAGTTGTGGAAATTGATACCATTGCTAAAAATATTTTCCTTTTGGTGGACGGGGATCGCTAGTTACAAGAGATTGAAGTTGAAGACTCAAAAAAAAATTTCCATAGCTGCAGTGCTTGGGATCATAGTGTGTCAAAGTGCACCAAAGGAATGAAGAGATTTTGGAGAAAGAAGCCACATGAGGCCCATCCTTCTCCTATTCCTAGGCCCATTCTCATTGCCTCTACAGAGAGGGAAACTCAATTGGGTGATGCTACAAAAGATGGTGTGGCTTTGATGCCTTCAAAAAATATCTTTGAAGCATTGAACGATGGGAAGCAAGTGGATGACTCATGGCTAAATTCCCCTCCTCAAGGGAAGATTCATGCATTGAAGGAAATCAAAGATACTAAGGTAGCCTCTCTGGTAACTGACGACCTTGACTCAAATGTTGACCCAGAGGACGTGCTAGATGTCATTGAGAACATATGCATCTCCCAATCACTGGAAAAGCACCTAGGTGTGCGAAAAGTTAGCATAAATAGTAATTCTCAAGGAAGGAAATCCTTCAAGCAATCAAGGGAAGAGGAGTCAGTAGCAAAGAAATTCACCAGAATTACCAAATTCCTAAGTACCAAGGGAGGAAGCCCCTCCCTTGGGAAACAATGAAGATAACAACAGGGAATGTTAGGGGCCTAAAGGCCCCTAACAAGTGACGCCTAGTTAGGCGTCAATTTCAGAAAAGAACAAACAACATTATTATGCTACAAGAAACTAAGCTCTCTGATGAAGATGGGATGAAGTTTCTAAAAAAAAATTGGCATTGGAATGGGTATTTCAAGGACTCTTGGGGCTCTACAAGGTGATTAGGATTATTGTGGAAGGAGGTTGTAGTCTCTATGGAAGTTATCGACTCATCTTCAAATTGGATGGCAGCTAAGGTATATGATCTTGGCCTTAATTGTCACTCCATGATCATCAATGTATATGGACAGACAAAAATAGATGAAAAGGCCTCTCTCTAGTACTCGGTGTTGAACTTTACTCACCATACCTAAGGGATAGATTGATCATTAGTGGAGATTTTAATGCTATATTGGATTTTTCAGAGAAGAGTGAAGGGGTTAGAATTTTCTCTCAAGCAAGGTCCATATACTTCAGAAGCTTTGTGGTGGAGGCTAGATTGGTTGACTATCCTATAGAGAATGGTGTATTTATTTGGACCAATGAATGTAAGTATTTCACTACTATCGCTGAGAGACTAGATAGATTCCTAGTCTCCCTGATCTGGAACCATTTCCTAGTGGAACTGAAGATCAATGATCAGATGGAATCATTGAAGACAAGTTTCAAATTCCAAAATATGTGGTGGCAAGAGAGTAGTCTTTTTGGCTTGTTGGAAAGTTGGTGGAAGGAAGCTAAGGTGGGAGGCTCGATTAGCTTCAAATTAGCAAATAAATTATGGATCATTAAGCAAAATCTAAAGGATTGGAACAAGGATAAGTTCCAAAACATATTTGTTGAAAAGAAAATGTGGAAAATGAGTTGGAAGCCCTCAATGAAAAAGTAATCAGGGACGACATGAGGAATGAAGAATACTTCAAAGAGAAAGAATTGAATGCAAATTTTTTTGAGCTCCTTAAGAGGGAGGAAATTTATTGGAGGGAAAAATCAAGGGAGGTTTGGGTTAGCGAGGGTGACTCAAATTCCAAATTCTTCCATGCCTTGGTGTTGGCTAGGAGGGTAGCTAATAAGATAGAAGATTTAAAAACTATTGATGGTCTCACTACCCGTGGATATCTGAGGTTGTTAAGGCTGGGGTTGAATTTTTTAATAACCTACTTAGATACCTGATGTCATAGCAGGTTGGTGGTAGTAACCTTGACTTGATAAGCAAACAGGTAAGCGAAGCTAACAACAAAATGCTATGTGACATGGTGTCTAAAGAAGAGGTTAAGACTGCCTTATTTCAGCTACACCTAGACAAGGCAGTAGGGCCTTATGGGTTCATGTCAAGGTTCTTCTAGACATGTTGGAGCTTCATTGGGGATGATCTTTGGATACTTGTGGAGGAATTTCACATAACTAAGAGGTTTGCAAAAGATCTAAAAATTTCAGTGATTTCCTCAGTCATGAAAAAGTTTGAATGCCAGTCCTTTAGTGATTACAGACCCATATCACTATGCAACACCATTTACAAGGTGATAGGAAAGGTGCTTGCCAATAGACTCAAATTGGTATTGGGGAAAATAGTATCCACAAAGAAGAATGGTTTCATCCCTAGTCAGGAAATCATAAACTACATCCTACTAATTAATGAGGTTGTGCATACACTTAAGACAAGTAGGGGGGTGGGGATTATAATCAAATTGGACATTTGCAAGGCATATGATAAAGTGCATTGGGGATTCCTTTTGAAGGTTATGGAAAAGTTGGGGTTTGACATTCATTGGCGTGAACTTATCTTCTATTACATCTCCTTTGTTCATTTCTCGGTCTCGGTAAATGGATCTCACTCCATGGTTTTTTTCAGGGTACTAATGGTCTTAGACAAGGAAACCACATATCACCATTCTTATTCATGATCATGGTCAAATCCTTAAGTTTTTCTATCAAAAATATATTTCAGCGGCCCTAGAATGGAAGGGTGTGTAGGTGGCTTCAAACATAGATCTGGTTACTCACTCACAATTTGTTGATGACACCACTCAACTTGGAGAGACAAGCATTAGGGAAGCCAGATGTATCAAAGGAGTACTCATTGATTACAAAGAGCAATCAGGCAATAAAAAGAACAAGGATAAATCTTGTATATACTTTCTCAACACAAGGTTTCCTCTGCAACATTCCATCACTGCTATAGTGGGGTTTCAAGTGGGGAAACTACTAGCAAAATTTCTTGGGGTGAATTTTTTTTATGGCATGTGCAAAACAAAAAATTGGGATGAGGTGGTTGGTAAGTGTAGAAATAAGGCAATGGCGTGGAAGAATAACTGGCTCATATTGGCTGGGAGAATAACAATGGCTAAGGTTTTCTTGTCAATGATCCCGATATACACTATGTCATGTTATGAAGCTCCTAAAAAGGTGGAGAATGATATGGAAAGGGTCTTGAGGAAGTTCCTATGGGAAGGATCTAAAAATGAAAAGAGAATACCACTCATAGGTTGGGATATGACCTATAAAGAAAAAGATGATGGTGGGGCTGGATTGTGAAAGATCAAACTCCAAAAAACTGCCTTGGTTTCCAAACTAGTGTGGAAGATGTATAAGCACCCTAAGAAGTAGTGGTGTCATATCCTATAGGATAAATATTTGGATAGTAGGAAGCCTTCAATAATTTTAACAATAACAAACATTGAAGGCGGATCAGTGGTGTGGAAGTACATAACAAACTATAGACCCTTAATCACTTGCCACCTTTCATGGAGAATTGGGGATGGTAGGAAGGCATTATTCTAGATGGACTCTTGGGATGGCCATAAAATTTTGGTAGAAATGTTTGATTTGGGTCAGCATGTGGGCAGGCTAGAGGAGGAGTTTGGATACAAAGTGGTAGACTATTTGTGTTGAGAAGATGATATAGTTGGCAATCATACCAAGTGGAAAGATGTCAATACTCTACCACTACCACAAGAATTGAAAGAGGCAGTTTCCTAGGAACTAAGTAATAGGACAATTAATTTGAGCAATAGGGAGGATACAATTATATGGTGTGGGGATGCTTCAAGGGGATACTCGACCAAATTGGGTTACTATCTCCAAATTTATCATGGTGATGAGAAGACATGGATGGCTACATTATGTTGGAAACATGAAGTGTTTCCCAAAGCAAGATCCTTCCCTTGGGTATCCTTACATCAACATTGTCTTACTAGTGAAAGATCAAAAAGAATTTGGATTGCTAGTCCATCTAGATGTGTGTTATGTGAGCAAGAAGAGGAAGGTGTGGATCACTTGTTTCTCACATGTCCTATGTCTACATCCTATTGGGATTGGTTGCAAGGGACTTTTCGTCTCCAGGGACCAAGGCAGTACAAGATTTGGGACTCCTTGAACAACTGATCAATTGCAAACAAGAATGGTTATTAGCATGGAATTTGGATAATGGCACCATCTTTGGTGGTTTGGAATTTTTGGAAGGAGAGGAATAGGTGCATCTTCAAGGAGGTATCACTAAGTTGTGATCTTCTTATTGCAAAAATATAAGGAGCCATCATTGAGACAACAAATAATAGAACCAACATTGGTTTTAAAGAAAATTTTACGAGGTGGGATAAGGAGATTCAGAAGGCTTGGACTGACCTCAAAACTCCTAAGCCCTTGACACTCAGTATAAGCAAGGCCAATAGGAAAGAAGTGCACTAGTTGCATCTGGTGAGATTAAAATGGAAGCTCAATTTTGATGGGGCTGCTAAAGGAAATCCTGGCCGAGTAGGTGTTGGGTGCATAATTAGAGACAATTGTGGGCATTGTGTGTGGGCAACATCAAACAAATTGGGTCTTCGATCCAACAACATTGTTGAGACGGAGGCCTTGGCATTGGGTTTACAGTTATGCATCCAGAAAGGTATTGATTTTGTTGTAGTCGAAGGTGATTCGTAGATATGTATTCAAGTAATCTCCTCAGGGAAATCACCAAACTAAAGGATCGACAATTGGATTGAGCCTATAAAGACACTCCCTGGTAAGCTTAATGACTTCTCCCTAACACATGTATACAAGGAAGTGAATAAAGTTACAAATTTGTTAGCTAATTGGGGAGTATCTGAAGATTCTTTGGTGTACG
This sequence comes from Sequoia sempervirens, assembly GCA_007258455.2. NCBI lineage: Eukaryota > Viridiplantae > Streptophyta > Pinopsida > Cupressales > Cupressaceae > Sequoia > Sequoia sempervirens. Next base: position 363,608,690 of record VDFB02000015.1, read on the forward strand.
TAGATTCCTCCACAGATTGATGGTCGGGGCTATAGGCCATCATATACCAAGACAATTTGGGGTGTCATGGTCATTCCTAGCACTGCCTCAAGCCCGTGAATGGACATTGAGGTACGCGACTCACATGGCTATGGTCATTGGATGGAGTAGGAATACTTGGACATAGATTTGGTATCTAAAAATTTGTTGAATTCTGTAGAGGTTTTTCTTCACATGCTATGTCTAAGGAGTTATATATGCACAAGCTTGATAGTGGTGAATGCTCTCTTTGATCAATGTGGGTTTGGTGTGTTGAGCAGAGAGAAAGGACGGTGTATTTCTTTGGGTTGAGCTTCCTTTGCTCAGAAGAGACTCTTATGGTGCAATGCAGTTGACTCTTCACTATCCACCACCCAGTGGTGCTAGCCATGATTATGGGTGTGGTGAAGGGGGTGCTTTAGGAGGACCACCATTGGTGCGATAAGAAGGTGTATGAAGTTTTTATTGGGCATTTGGTCGATGTATTTGGCTCTCAGGAGAGGATGGTCGAGCTCTTTGGTGGCTTCATGGCAAAGGCTAATGCTCTAGCAATGGCAAATGCAAATCTATAGTTGGTTGTGGATGGCCTAGTCAGTCACCTCAACCTTTTCTTTAACACAACTTGCATTGAAACTAAGGAGGATGAGAGAGAGATGTATAAAGTGGAGGCATTAAGGCAGTGCAAGGCGGCAAGGGAGAACTTCTTGGAGAATTCATGGTAAGTGTATAGAGTCGAGGTCATGAACTCCAATAAGGATGCATCTTCTAGGTATATGGACTCTGGTTATTTGTAGCTCAATGAGAGCAATTTGGCATAGGTGCTGGAAATGGCAAGGTTTCTGGGAGTGATATATCATTTCTTGCTAATGTAAATTGGGAGGGTCTGTGTTTTGGAATCTAGTAGTAGAATGTCTTTTGGCATGCTTTTCTATCTAACATTAGTGTAAATGGGTGCTATCCCCTTTGATAGCACTTACCTATAATATATATATAGTTTTTTAGCAATGGAAATTCAAGAAACTTTTGTTTTGTTTTTAAATTTGTTTGAAAACTTTTATTTTTAGTATTATTTTTATTTTATATGGAGCCACTATAGTGTGCATTGCTATATAATGGACAAACCATAAATAATATTTGTTTTGCTTTGATTTATAGAATTTCATATTGCAAAGGTATGCCTGTTCATTTTTCCCTACTTGAAGTTGCATTTCTAGCTAGAAATATTAATGTGTGACTTTTTGAGTTTTCTCTGTAGCTACCATTGCAAAATTGTCCATGCTCTCATTCTTGTTAATGAATAGATTAATCTCTCTTTTACTATTTTAAGAACAAAATTTATGTTCTTGAGTTTATTGTTGATTCTGTGAAGCTGATATTGTTTTATGTTGATGTTACAAAAGGTGGAATAAAGGAAAGCATCGAAAATTAGGAATAAAGGTATGCTTGAAATTGCATTTCTAGCTAGAAATATTGTGTAATTTTTTGAGTTTATTCACATAGTAATTAATAAAAAAATACCCTCAATGATGAAAATATGTGCCTCAAACAAGCTAACTTTCAACTTATTTTATATATATTAATATTTAATATATGTATGCTAGTTAACAAAACATTGACATCCTTTTTCATAATATAATTTATCATAAAACATTATCACATATTTGATCACACAAAATGATAAAAAAAACTTGGAAGATAAAAATGAAGTGATTTTTTATTACAAAAATGTATATGACATATCAATAAACCAATTAAATTTATAATTAAAAATATTTTGAGTTTTTTTAGTAATGAGAGATAGTAGCAAAGGGATAAAGGGTTTGGCAATGACATAGAGGAAGTCTAATGGAAGTGAAGGTACTAGAGACAAACAAGCAGAGGCATGAAAAATGGGGAACTTATTTTTGGAGACTGCCATAGAGATGATCCAGGGCTTAGTCTCATTGCATTACAAGAGTTTGGAAATTAAAAATATCAATGTGACAATAGAGGTGGATGCCCTAGATATGATGGTTCTAGACTTTCTCCTATAGTCCAAAGTGAAGAGACTTAAGCAAACAATGGTAATTGCAAATTTTTTTAGCATATGGCCATCTTTGGATCAGATAAAGAAGTGTGAAATGAATTAGAAGGACTCCATTCCGTCTTTGAGCCTCCTATCACTGGTCTTCATATAGATGGTCTTTTCTTCTTGAATTGAGAGGGATGTGATCATTAGGGGGACATTTGTTCTTTGAAACCACTAAGCTTTATTTACGGTCATGGTCTCTAGGTTTTGATCCAAGGAAGGAGCAAATCAAGTAGGCCCCCATATGGATCAAAATACATAAACTCCCTCAAGAGCTTAGATCAAAAGAGATCTATGAAATTATAGGTGATGCGTTGGGGGTTTATATTCACAGTGAGTATCCTTCAAGTGTGGGAAGGATTCAAGATAGGATGTGATTATGCATATGGTTGGACTTGAGAAAACCAATTAGGCTCTCTTTGGATCTCATTTGTGTTGGATTTTTGGATGCAATAAATTGAGTATATGAGGGATTGCTAGTGAATTTTTTCAGGTGTGGTAAGATTGGGCATGTAGAAACATTTTGTAACATTAAGGGCTCAGTAAAGTCAAAGGATCTAGAGAAGGAGAAAGCATTGGAAGCTTTAGGAAAGGAAGATAAGCCTATGAGCTCTCCCAATAAGGTTTGTGGGATGCCAGATATGCCTCCTCGCTCTGTATTTCATGAGGTGGATGATGCATCCCAATCAGATGGTATTGGTAGTTTATTCAATGTCTCAAACCTTCCTTACCCTCCTTTGGGTTTGATGGTAGGTGTTGTATATACAAAAAATGGTCCCTAACATCTCTCCAAATTCTTTCAGAACTATATATCATCACCATCCTTAAGCTCATACAACTTTAAATGAAAACCAAAATTTAGAATTCCCCAAATGAAGTTTTCCAAGAGGGTTTGGTGGACTCAAGAAAGAAGACAGATCTATAAAACTAGACAGATGATCAAGAAAATGGGTGGATCATGGCTACCAAGAGATCCCAAAAGTTTGTGGGAAATCCCTCTATTTCTATTGATGTTGGCGGATCCAACACTGAGGGGAGGAAAATTGATGTTTACAAGGCCAAGTCCAAGGCGTATGAGGAGTTAGACAATGGCTCCCAAGTTTTGATGAGGAATTTTGTAACTCATGGAGGTGAGCACCTCCCTGTAGTAGGTCATCCATGAAATACATAAGTTGGAACATCAGAGGGCTTAATGGCACAAATAAATATTGTATGTTGGAATGGTTAATTGAGCTTGAGACACAAGATATTGTACTAGTTCAAGAAACCAAATTAAGTGACAACAATTTTAGGGAATTAATTTACAGAATATGGAGGAATGGGGATGAGTTTCCCAAGGAATTGTGGGGTTTATTGGTGTCCTTGTGATCTTGTGGAATAAAAACTCTTTTAGTTGCTCTATGGTCAATTCTAAGCAGTTTTGTCTTTCTAATAGATGTAAGGACACCACAAATGGTTGTCAAATACTTATTGCAATTTTTTATGGCCCAAAATATGATTTTTCTTTCTTGGAGGCATGGAATTATCTACGTATCTTTAGATAGAACAATAATGATGAACAATGGGTTTTTGGTGGGAACTTCAATGCTACACTAGATCTTGAGTATAAACAAAGGAGGGAGGCCATTGGGTAACTATGGATCCATAAATTTTAGAAGTTGTTCTAATGATTTGGATTTTTTGGATATCAAGTTGAGGTTTAGTTGGTTTGCATGGAACAACAAAAGCGAAGGTGTGGATAACATTCAATGCAGGCTAGATCTCTTCTTCCTCAACTCTTCTTGGCCTTGGATCTTAGGGCTTTTTGTTCAGAGGTTTTGCATCATGGGGGGTCTAACCATTGGCCCATATCTCTAACTTTAAGCAATCCGAGTAAAACTAGGGGTGTCCATTTCAAGATGGATTCCTTTTGGTACGAGCACCCTGATTTTGATGATTTGGCTTGAATGTGGTGGAAGATAGATGTTAGAGGATGCAAAAGATATGTTGTGTATATCAATCTTTAGATAATTAAAAGAAAAGTGAGGAATTTGAATAAGGAAGCTATTAGCAACATTTTTATAAATAAAAGAAAAATTGAAGCGAAGATGAGGGAGGTTGAATTGGCCATTTCAAATTTAGGGTACTCCTATACCTTTGTAGAACTTAGGAAACTAAGCTCCTAGGTGAATGGAACTACATTTTAAGGACGTACGAATTTTTTTGGTAGTAGAAGTCGAGTGAAATAGCTTAGGGAAGGTGACAAAAACATGAAATTTTTCCAATTGTCAACTAAGATCAGAAGGAAACACAATAAGATAATGAAAATAAGGAATTCTAATAATGCCAGCCTTGAAGATATCAAGGCCATTCATAGTGAAGGATTAAGTTTCTTCAGATATTTTATTGGAACCCAAGCCTTTCTTTAACCCCATGTTAAGGAGGAGATACTTGGTTGCATCCCTCATCCCATTACTGAAGATCAAAATGCTACCCTTCTTGCTCCTTTCAATTTGGAAGTAAAAAATGTTACCTTCTCTCTTAGAGAAAGGAAGGATCTTGGGATAGATGACTTTCAAGCTGAGTTTTTCCATAGGTATTTGGACTTGGTCAGCGATGATGTGTGGTAGGTTGTAGAGGAATGTAGGGTGCATCTAGATATTTCTAAATCATGGAATATGATGTACTTGGCACTGATCCTAAAGGTTAAGGACTCAGTGGCCTTTCATTAGTACAAGCCCATTTTGTTGTAATATAATCTACAAGATAGTCTCTAAGGTTATGGCTTCTAGGCTCAGAGTATGATTGAATGACATTATCTTTAAAGAAAAAGTGGTTTCCTCAAATATAGACAGATCTTAGATGGTATCATCACTACTCATGTGGTGATCCATTCAATTCATCTCAAAAATAAAGAAGGGGTGTTAATAAAACTAGATATGAACAAAGCATATAATATATTTCCCTAGGGCTCACTATTGATTTGTTGGCCAATTATGATGTATCCTAAGAGAATGTGGTACTCATTGATTCATCCACAGATAGGTGGTTAGGGCTACAAGCTATTCTAGAAAAAGATAGTTCAGGGAGTTGAGGTGACTGACCTGGCACAATTTTGGGCCCGTGAAGGAGCATCAAGAATTGTGACTCACATGGTGGTAGGTGTTGGTAATAGGAAGCAAATCTGGTCATGGATTCAACTTGGATCCAAAGACTGAATTGAGGCCAGATGCTATGGAATTTTCTTTTCACAAGTTATATTAGCCTGAGCATGGTAGGGTGTAATGCACATTTAGCCAGTAAGCAAAGCTGGAGAGCTAAACATAAAATAAGGATGGTGCATTTCTTTGGGCTGAGCTGCATGTACGTTGAAGAGACTATCATGGAGCAATGCAAGAGGCTCTTTACAATCCAAAGCTCAGTGGTGTTGAAAGAGATAGTGAATGTGGTTAGGAGAGTACTCCAAGAGGAAAGGAATTGGTGTAATGGGAAGATATATGAAGCAGTAATCGGGCTGTTGGTTGACATTCTCTTCTCTTGGGAGAGGATAGTGGAGTTCTTAGTGGGATTTGTGGTGAAGGCCAATGCTCAAGCTTTGGAAAATGCTACATTGGAATTGGCGGAGGACGGTTTAGTGAGTCATCTAAGATTATTCTATGACGTTGTCGACATTGGAGCCGAGGAGGATGAGGGCGAGATGTATGAAGAGGAGGCTTTAAGGCAATTTTTGGAAGCGAGGAGGAACTTCTTGGAGAACGCGTGGGAATTCTACAAAACTAGAGTCATAAACTCCAACATGGGGGCATTTTCCAGATACATGGAATCTACTTTATCTTGGCTTGGTGAGGGTAGCCTAGCTCAGACAACGGGTATGAGTCATAGTCTAGCTGTGATATACCAATATATGATAATGTAAATGGGAGGTTCTAAGGTTTTGAAAGTGGTTTTGAAAGACCTCTGGCTTGCTTAGCCAATTGAATCCTATGTAATTGGGCACTATCCCCTTTTGATAACACTTACCTATAAAAATAAAATAAAATAATATCTAGGTTGATGCCATATAATTTTTTTTAAAAAGCTTGAAAAAATAAAAGTTATTAAAAATATTCTAATACCTAAGATTTCAATTTCACTAACCAATTTCATCATAAATTAATTAATAAATAGAAAAGAAACTTTGATTATAAAAAATTACAAATTTAAAAACTATAAATTTTGATCTATAATGGGTTTTAATTTCATCAAAAAATTTGAAAAAAACTCATCAGTTATATTGATAAAGTTAGTTTTTCTGTTATTTTCATGGTTTGCACTTATAGGTCCAAGACTAAAGGATCCTAAAATACAAGAAAATTTGAGTTTCAAATTTCAAATTTTATGAAATGTCTGCCTTCTCTAAAACATGTATCCATTTTAAAAGGAAGTAGGAATATGATGTAATTAGAAATAGGTACCTTTTCAAAAAAAAAAAAGGTACCCATTTTAGAAATCTAGGTTCAAGGTCTGAATCCTTAATGAGTACCCAATCATGTCTATATTTTTTTCCTAACACTTCCCCTAAATGTGGACTCAACTTTTTGCTTCCACCCATAAAATAAATTGGAGTGAAAAAGAGACATATATGTGTGTTTAAATAAATGAAAATGAATCTTTTAAAGTTTAATATCAAATTAAATTATAAATACTTATAAACAAGAAATGCTCAAGTAGATAATGATGTCTTCATGATATCAAAATATACAAATGAATAAGCCATAAGCATAAAGGTCCTTAATTAAAAAAATTTGAAATAATGTATTGACTAGTATGTCAAAGATTTTGAATTGTATGTGTAGCTTTTGTATTTAAATTCATCACCATAGTTCATTCTAATCATCAACGGTATATGGGATTAAAATCAATTAATAATTAGACAAATAAATGTAAAATCATATTATCATTGTTGTGCTAATTACAAATTCAAATTTTGATTACTATTTGTAGATCATCATCTAAAATATTTATTTGATTTGTTATTTAATAAATCTAGAAGATTGATGCATTCAAATGAAACTAAATTATCTTCCTCTTCTTTATAACAAATTCTTAGCTCCACCTAGTTTATTTTACACACACATACATACATACATACATATATATATATATATATATATATATATATATATATATATATATATATATATATATATATATATATATATATCATCTTGGTAAACATCTATTATAAGTACAAATAGTCTATTTAAGTTCACAATGAAAATACACCATCTAAATTGGAGCACAAGCATGCTCTTGTGCTAGGCCATTAAATTCTTACGTCTTAGTCATCATAGATTTTGATCAATTATTTAATTGTAAATTTCCTTCTCTCTTCATAAAGGTGAAAGTCCACCTTGTAGCAAATTTGAGGTAACTCCTACCTAATCTCAATCTATTTCAATATATATGTCATAATTACATTTATTATTCTTAATTTAATTGCTTACCTAATATGAAAACTTGAATAATTTTTTTAATTAAATATATTTTTAATTGTGTTTGTAAGAGAGTGATGATAGTGTTAGCATTACCATTTTAAAAACAGTATTACAAATATTCACAAACAATGTTGGAAGAAAAAATCATACCTCTAAAGTCCATATCAACCTTGAACAAGATTACAAAAATTATTAAATAATATAATTTTAAATATTTTATTCTCAAAAATAATAAGCTTATAAAATAAATGATAACATCAATAATGAAAGTGAGTACTTCTAAATTTTATTAATTTATTAAGCAGAAATTATTTAATTATTAAGAACACTTTCGTGAAGATTTTACTTCCAATCATGAATGATCAGAAAGAATAAAATTAGTTTTTGAAGACTTCAAAAATTCTATCAATTATTAAAGATCGGAAGACGCAATTATTTCATAGCTCCTTTTAACGTAGAAAGATAGCATAAATGGCCATAATTCCAAAGTTAACAAGAAAAAGTCTGGAAGAAATTTATTGTTTGAACACTTAAAAATATAAAGCAAAAAGAATGCTGAGTCACTGAGAACACCTTCACTTTCACTCGAGTGATATTTTGTTTGAAATATAAAGTGGATTGTCATGATGCATTCAATAATCAACTACTGAGAATATTTTTTAACACTAGCAATTATTTCGTAACACCTTTTAATGCAGAACGATGCTCTTGGTCAAAAGTCGAAGTGATCTTAATTCCAAAAGTACCAAGAAAGAAAACGAAAGGTGGTCTGTTATTGACACTTTAAAGATTCTACTACACACTTTCACTTTTAAGTGGACCTAGTAGAAATGAATTCTGATGGAGAAAGTTGCAGAACTTTGAGGAAGGAAGATTTCCAATTAAATTGAGAAATCTGTAAATGGCTTTCAAGGTTACTATATAGATAGAGAGCGCGTAGTATGTGGATCGTGAAAAACACTGAATAGAAAGGGACCAACTGCACTAGTTGTGGACAGAATGCGAGAAGTCTCCTCTGAAGAAGGTCATCCTCAAAGAGTGGAGGAAGAGAGAAAGGAAGAAGGTCATCCTCAAAGAGTGGAGGAAGAGAGAAAGGAATGGGTTCAAACGCTTTTAATAGTTGCAACTCTAATAGCTACTGTTACTTTCGCTGGAGCGTTCACAGTTCCAGGAGGGCTGAGTAGTGAGGGTATTCCAGTGAGGATGCATTCGGCTGCACTCAAGTGTTTCATAATATCTAACAATATAGCCATGTGCCTCTCCATGTCGGCGATATTTGTTTTATTCTTAGTCTCTAGTGGGTTATCCTGGTTTAAGTTGAGATGGTTTAAGTTTATATCTGCCATCCCGGACGAAACTTTGGATCATGGTCGGACGATAAGAGTATACAATGTGATAACCTGGGCAGTTATACTCCTCTGCTTGGCGTTCGTGGCAACCCTGGCTTCATATGCAACAGGTTTATATGTTTTGTTGGCACCAAGCTGTTTATGGCTAGCGTTAGTCACTTGCATCCCAATATGCACCGTGCCTTTAATCATTATTAGCTTCACCATGATTTATCTGATCGCAAAAGATTGATTCATCTATTATGTGAGTTTTATTATTCATCATGCAGAATTCTCCTCTATCTATCCTGTGAGTCTTACTATTCATCTTATTGTATAAGTATAAATAATAGTATAAGAGGTTATTGTGCTGAAAGGGGACGGTTGTCCTCGCTTCTCTTGTATCTATCTATATACGATATATAAATTTCTCTATGTAAACTTCTACACCTCTGATGTATGAGGAAGTAAATTTGTTGCTGAGTTTCTACAAAACCATTGTCCTCAATGTTAACTTTGGGTAAGTGCATAAATATGGTGGGACAAAAAGTGGTCTTAAGATGTCACTTTTTAAAAAAAATTAGGAAAGATTGACCTTAGACGAGAAATTGAAGATAGTTACACTCAAAAATTTAAGATGAAAAAAAAAAAGATTAGTAGTGCTCCACCCCAATTTTTTTGAAAAATAATCAAAAATAAAAAAAATGAATAGTGTAGAATGGAGTCTAGTCTCTAAAAATGTAATTTATTTAAAATTTCAATGAATGATTAAAAAATAAAGTAAAAAATACCAAACATTGGTTTTTAACAAAAAAAAGATACACCAACAAATAAATTAAAGATGAAATCTTTAACATACTCAAAATGTGAAAAAAAAATGCATGGTTAGATAGCTAAGAGAGAGCTTAACATTACCCAAGTGTTTTTACTTGACCTTGAAACACATGCAAACCTAATGGGGAGCATTCTTGAGATTATGTGATTTTTTTAGAATCTAGAAAAACATGTCTTTGGGTGTTGGAAAGTCAATCCAAGCCTTTGGGTTTGAAATCCAAGGCAAATCCAAGCCAAAGGCTTGGAAATTCCCAAAGCAGGAAAAAAAGTGAGCGCATTATAATGCATTCACGTTATGTCAAAGTTGTGACATAATGTCCAAGGGGTTGAACTTAATTGGTTGAAACATTGAATTCTCAATCTGGAGATCCAAGTTCAAATCCCAAAAGGGACATCTAATATGAAATTCTAAGTTGTGACTCTTGGTCTTCCATTAGTTATTTTTAGTGTGACTACTTGAAAGGAGATAGGATTAGTTTCATGGTTGTGCTCACAATGAGATTGTGTTGATCTCATGTCGATGCTCGAATGAGAAAAAAATAATTTTAAATAATTATCAATATAAAAAAAAGTTGTGACATAACATGAGCGTGTTATAATGTGCTCACATTATGCCTTCTTTTAACTTTGTTATTGTGTTTTCCTTTGTATGCATGTATGTATGTTTGTATGTATGTATGTGTGTTTCTTTTTTTCTTTGTATGCATGTATATATGTATTTATTATGTATGTGTGTGTATGTATGTATGTATGTATGTATGTAAGAATAAGGAAGAAGAAAGAACATTGAAACAATCACATGATTGAGATGAAAGATAATGGAAAAGGTTAGAAAAGTGTGATAAGAATCAAGAGGGATGCACTTGAAATAGAGTGGTTTATAACCTAAATTATATCTATAGAGAAAAATCCAACTAAAATGATAAGGAAATTAAAACAATATAAGACAACAATGAGATTAGAGAAGCTTAACCTTATTTGTAAGGATACTATAAATGTGGTTGCTATGGGGAAGAAGAGAAAATAAATTATTCATGAAATAAAGAAGTTGTTAATTGGTGAAGAAGAGGAGAGAACAATTAGCAAGATTAAAAGAAACCACCAAAAAAATAGAGTTTTACAAGGAAAATTTGGACATGATACAAAGAGGAATTCCCAAGTTGAGGAAGAAAACAACTCAAATAAAATTAAAGATAAATCAATTACTAAATGATGTGTTATCAACCAACTCATTCCCTAATCTAAAGAGATATTATTAGGAGATGAATCTCATGGACTAAGAGTCGCCTCCCATGTTGTCAAATCAAGAATAATTTCTAAATATTTCATTAAGTAGTGAATCCTTAATTGAGTTAGAAAAGAAAATATCAAAAAGCAATTATGTATGTGATTTGTGACAAATATTAGGAAGTGAGTTCTTAGATGTTCAATTGCCAAGTGATAATGGTAGAGAAAGGACTTTGGTAAGTAGAAAAGGAATGAAACTAGGAAAAAAAGCCATGATAGAAAGAGAGAAAGAGATACAAGAGTAAAGAATAGATTAGGAGAAAGGATAATCCAGATATGGATGCACATAAAATTAAGCTCCCTATTTTTAGTAAATACACCAAGGGTGCTAGTGAACATCTCTTTACCTTGGACTTTCATTGGAGTGGGGTTGACATTGATGATGACTAAACCCAATTATACAATTTTTTGGAGAACCTCAATGATGAGGCACTAAGATGTTACAGTAAAGAAAGCCCTAAGTATGATAAAACATGGAAAATTGATTGAATTATTTATGAAAACTTTCCACTCACCTAATGTATGAACAAAAAACATAAATAAAATATGGAAGGTGATAAAAACTAGGGAGGAATCACTAAAATGTTATGGATGATGATTTACAAGTGTGGCTAGAAATCTAAAAGAAACCTTGACATAAAAGAAATGAATTGAGTGTTTTATTTTAGGTTTAACCTCTCACATTATAGAGAAAGTAGATGAGAAGATTTCCCTTTCATATAAGGATGTAATATAATTGACCATTAGAATATAATCCTAATCAAATATATGGGATCAATAAAGGAGGAGACACTAGATTTAAATTCCTCTAATTTAGTATTTATTGTGGTATCCATTTCCCTAGAGTGAGTATTCACCATTACGAGGGGTCCCAAAGTGTCTTTAAAAAGTGTGTCAAGTTTATACACCATAATGGTCAACTTAATTCTCTATAGTATAGGGTTTAGGGATGAGGATGCAAGGTGAAGGGTTTAGAGTTGAGGGTTGAGGGATAGTGTTCAAGGTTGAGGGTATTGGGTTAAGTGTATAGGGTATAGGGAATAGGGTTTAGGATATTGGGTATAGGGAATGTCACATACATTCTTGTATTTTCTTTAGTGTCCACTCCCTTAGCATCTTGTGTAGGCTCATTTTAGACCCTACATTAGCCTTTTTCACCTCTCAGGATGCTGTGGACCCCATTTTAGCAGTTACCTTCTCACGCTAGCTTTACATCAAGCCTTGTACTTTTCTTGTTCTCATCATTTTGTAGCCTGATGTGTCTAGACACTAGCATGTTGCAAAAAAATTTGCACCACTGTAGCATCGTGAGACATTTCTAGATTCAAATGATCATTTCTGAGCATGTTTCCACTTGTCAACTCCTTTTGTTGGTGGTAACAGCCCAGGACGTCTTATAACCGCTTGGGAAGCTTATTTTCCTTCCTCTTCTCCCTTTAAATGCTATTTTTCCAATTCATTTGTGCTTTTGGCTTCTCTCTAGCTTCTTGGCTTCTGTATTTTCCCTCTTTACTCTCTTTTCTTTCACATATGTCTTGCTTCTTACAACAACTTCAAGAACCATCACATTCTTACAATGCTCTTCACAAATTTCTTGACTCTCATAGCTTTTCTCTCTCTCTTTGGCTTCCTTAAGTCTTGTAGCTGATATCTCTCTTACCTTGTGCTTGAGAGCATCTTGGGATTTCTCACATCCCTAATCAATTGCATTTCTATCTTGTGATATGGGTTCTCCTCCTTGAGTGAGGATTGCTTTTATCACTTCGTATTTTCTTACTTTGTTCACTTTCTCTATCTATTTGGTTGTTCATGGAGGTGGGAACACCAAAGTGGGGCTTTGACTGAGGCAAACCCCTAAATAGCTCTGACATTTTCTCTCAATCTTACATGTGCAGGTATTGAAGATATTCATTTTCTATGAGCTTCATTACTTGGGTTGATGTGAGTAGTTTCTCTCTCTTAATCTCTTACTTCATCATTTCTAATTCACTTTATTTCAGTTATGTTATACTCTATTATTCTCTCACATTCTTAAGAGTTCTTACCAATCTTATTGCTAGTATTCATTTAGTTGCTTTTTGTGATAAACTCATTTTTTGGTCTATACAAGATGCCAACACACCTCTAGGACTCTAGCGTGCTACACTTCTATTTGTTGATCGAGAGCTCATCAATTTGTGCAAAAATTCACTGTGACCTACTCTTTTTTATTCTGCAACTCTCATCCTATTCCTTGAGGTATTTTAGGGCAGTTCACCCATTAGGATTCTCTTTAGAATAAAGATACTCATTAGTAGTGAATCCCCCTTCCCTACACTACCATTTAGGGTTCTCTTAGAAGTTTTCCTATCAATGATATCAAGGTAACCAACAACAAAACTATATTCTTAAAAAATATATATTTAGCTCGACATTCTTCAACGATTTTATCAGCTCCCTTTATAGGAAATTATTTAGGAACTTTTTTGGCATACAATTAGTCTTAGATCTATTATTGATAGATATACTTACTTATCCAAGCTGTGTCTTTGCAAGCTTTGATATTTTCAAGATATTTATAATGCGTAGCATTTGTACCATGAGATCTATCAATCGGTCTTTTCTTTGATGTAATTTAATCATGTTATTATGGAATAACATCTTTTCCTTCAACTATTATCTTTTACTTTTCTCTTACTCCTTCCACCATAACTTCTTCTAGATCTTTATCTTGCAACCTTTTTTTTGCTCCCTTGTTTCATACTTGATATCTCTTTCACTAAAACGTATCTATAGAAAAGGAGGATTCACTTCTCATGAGTTCTCTTCATTCAGAGAGCCTCATGGGGTGAATTTCCCTAAACTACTTCAGGAACAAGAAGAAGAAGAAGAAGAAGAAGAGTTTTAGAATTAGAAAGAGCATGCCATAGGGATTTTCTGGACAAACTGACAAGCTCTCGGTCAAAGGATGACAACGCAGCGCACTAGCATCCTAGAGGCGTGTTGGTGTCTTGTATAGACCAAAGAATGAGTTTATCATAGAAAATTCCTAAATGACTGCTAGCTATCTGATTGCTAAGAATTTATAGAATGTGCTAAAGTAATAGAATATAATACAACTAAAATAGAGTGAAGAGGAAATAATAAAGATAAGGAGAAGAAAAGAAAGACTTACAACCATGGAAGTGATGAAGCCTCTAGGATGTGAATTTCTTCAAAACCTACATGCATGGTATTTGGAGAAAATTTTGGGGCTGAATAGGGGTTTGCCTCAATCAAACCCCCATTTTGGTGTTACCACCTCCACAGACAACCAAAAAGATAAAGAGAAAGAGTGTAACCGAAATGGGGAAAAGTGTGTGGTGAAAGAAAAACCCACTCAAGAGTAGAACCTGAACCTCCAAGTATGAGTGATAAAAGAAATCCCTGCTCGAGGAGAAGAACATGTATCACAAAAGAGGTGATAAAAGCAATCCCCACTCAAGGAGGAGAACTCGTATGACAAAATGTAGAGATGCAATGGAAGGGAGATGTGGAATCTCAAGATGCTCACAAGCATGAAGCAAGAGCCAAAGGAGTTGCAAAGAGGGAGACAAAGAGAGCTGTAATAGCCAAGAGTGTGTTGTAAAGGATGTAAGAGTGTTGTAAGAGCTTGAGGGAATGTTGTGAAAAATAAGGGAGTTATACAAGCAAGAGTAAGATGGAAAAATGCTTGAGAGAGAAGCCAAGGAGAGGAAGCTAGAAGTAGAAGAGTGGAGCTAGAAGAAGTTAGAAGATCTTAGAAGATAAAATGGATTGAAAAGACCACTTTTAAGGAGGGAAAATAAGCTTCTTCATCCGTTACAAGGCGTCTCAGACCGTAACCACTGAAAAAAGGTGAGGATAAGTGAAAAACATGCATAAAGACAATTTCTTAAATGTTGAAATGTCGTAGGATGCTAGCACAATGTGCAGATGTCCACACAACATGTTAGTGTCTAGAACGTCATGCTACAAAACAACAAGAACAGGAAAGCACCAGGGTTGTCGAAAGCTGACACACAAGGATAGCTATTGAAAGAGGGGTGCTGGAGCATCCTTAGAGGGGAGAAAGGCTAGCAAGGGCTAAAATGAGCCTACACAAATGCTAAGGGAGTGGACACTAAAGTGGATGTAAGAATGTATGTGAAATTGCAAGGGGTGCAATTTTATGATTATACATTTTCCCCCCACTTTAGCAGGCATATGAATCTACATTAATGTGCATGCTAAAGGAAATATACTAAACATAAATAAAATAATCTACCAAAAGGATACTGTAGAGGAAGTGGATAACTCCTCGAACCATGGAAGCATGCCCCCAAGCTTAAGATCTACAAAAAAAATACATTAGACAAGGAAAAAATTGCACCAGACAACAATGTTAGAATATAAAAACCTAAATAATTTGAGTCAGCAAAGTGAAGAGACCTCGATGTAGAAGGTTGTCTTAGTACTATGCATCGTCCCAAGATTAATAAATAACACACTTAGAAGAATTATAAAACAAAGAGAGGAATTGTATATACATAGGATTAAGAAGATGCAGATCTTCGATCTGGTATATACATAAGGGAAGAGAAGAGAGAAAATAATTTAAGCACCTCATAGGCCCACAAACCTGCAAGGAAGGTTTCCTTAAAGATCTCTCACATGAAGGAAATTGAGAAAAGCATCTTATAGGCCTGTGGACCTGGAAGGAAGCGTCCCCCAAGATGTCTTACATGGAGGAACCCTGGAAAGCACCCTACAGACCCACAGACCTATAGGGAAGGTGTCCTTCAAGATCTCTCACATGAAGGAAACCCAAGAAAGCACCCTACAGGCTCACAAACCTCCAGGGAGGTATCCCCCAAGATCTCTCACATGGAGGAAACCCAAAGAAAGCACCCTACAGACCCATAAACCTGTAGGGGAGCCACCCCCAAGATCTCTCGCATGGGGGAAGCTCAAAATAAGTTCCCTATAGACCCCCAAATCTGCAGGGAGGTATCCCCTGAGATCCCTCACATGAAGGAAACCCAAGGAAGGGGACTCTGCAGAGTCAAAAAGTGACTTCATAGGTGCACTTGCAAAGTGAAAGCCGCCACATAGGTACGTAAGAAAAAAGTCACACAGACCATCAAAAAATTTGAGAGATTTCAAAAGGGTCCCTTAGGAACCCTTAAAAGGAGAAAAGGGGTCCACTCAAGGAATGATTCAATTGAAAGATAGAGAGAAGAGAGGGGGTCCTTAAGAAGGACACACATATCCAGAACAAGTTATCAGTGCACCCAACATATAGGGGAGAAGAACTATGCAAGATACTTAGAACATACAAGATAGAGATAGACCTTAATATCAATTTCTATTCAAAGAGGAGGTAGGTGCATCAATCAAATGAGAGTTTGATGACACCTGAATAAAAAAGTTGTATTTTATCTTTCAAGGCCTTACATTCACTAGTGGAATGGCTATCACTTGATGTTATGCACAAAAAGAATGTTTATAATGTTCATGAGATTTCTTGTGTGTAGGAGAAGGAAGAGTAATCAAGTAGGCTTTTAGAAGCTACAAAAAAAAATGCTCTTTCTTAGAGAAAGGATGATGAGCACGGGAAGTTATCGTTTCTCTTGTGATGAAAATTTTGAGTGATCACAAGAAGATATGAAGCTAGCAGACAATGGAGGATCTACATGGAGAACATTATTCCTGCAAAGGGGATCATACTTCTCTAGGAGATCACCATTATCTTTCTTGACAATACTACCAACATTAACCTCTTCAATAGAAGTGTGATCATCTTCCTCAAAAGGTGGAGGATCAACTCTAAGAACATTACAATAATTTCCCACACTACCCTGCGATATAGAGGAATGACCATCTTCGATAGTAGGTGTGAATGATTTTATTGAAAGGTTTAAGTGGATGGGGTCGAATTTATATTCCTCAATGAAGGAATCTATAAATTCTAAAGAACCCCAATCATCACCAAGACATGTGTTCTCTTGAGAAGAGATAAGAGAAGACAAGAGATTTCTTGCTTCAGAAGGATCTTCCTTAGGGATATTTATCTCGAGAGTATCCTTTGTAGTTTTTATTTTTGGAGTAAACATCGAAACATTGGAAGAACCTGAAGGAATAAGAGTAGGAAAAAGAAAAACTTGACCAACAACTTCCATCTCACATAAGTGCCTAGCATCAAGGTCAGCCTTAACTATGATTAATTGATTATTACAAATGAACTTAATAGATTTATGCAAGGTAGACGGGACTGCACCATTAGCATGAACCCATGGTCTACCAAGAAGAAGGTTATAAGGTAAATTTTCTAACATAACATAAATAAGGGTGGGCATGGTAATGGGTCCAAGCTATAAAGGTAATACTATTGTACCTAGAGATTTTTTCCCAACATTATTGAACCTATGAATAATAAGAGAAGTGTTAAGAGAAGATGGATCAATATTAATTTTAGGCAATAGATCGATGCTACATACATTGAGCACCAAACCAATGTCAACAAGAGTACATCTAATGCCAATTTTATTAATGTTGATTATGATCATTAAAGGGTCTACTTGCTTCTATACTTTTTGGGGTGAGAGCTCTTGTAGATAGAATGTAATATTCGGTGAATCCGCACAAATATAAGCTATCAACGCATCAACATATATCGGCCTAATGGAAGAAGGAAAGTGGGTATTTTGCAAGGCTTCTTGAAGCATACCTTGATAAATCAAAGTAGACTGAAGCAAGTCCCACAATGAGATATTATTCAGAGTGACTTGGCATTTCTCGACAAGATCATAATCACTAGGTACTTTAGCTATAGGTTTAGGTGCTTGAGGAAGGCTTGGTTGTTTATTCATTCTATTCTCATAAGTATGGGCTACTGCTCTATAAGAGGGAGCCTTAGAAAGATCAGGAGAGTCATTATCAAATGTAACACCATTAATAGAACAAACCCTTTTAGGATAAGGACTAGTTGGAGTCACATAAATGACTAATCTCTTAGGCCTTTGAGGGGCAACAGAGACATAAATTACATTTATGGAATCATCACAACTAGTAGAATAATTATTTGAAGACATATTTTCAACATCAATCCAAATAGGATCAAATGTGAAATAATTATTTGAAGAAACATTCTCAACATCGATCCAAAGAGAATCAAATGTGGAAGGAGGTTCATTATGCACTAATGCATCATCTCTAGAGGAGGGTGCATGAAAACAAAGATGAGCTTCATCATTCAAAAATGAATCATCCCTAAAAGAGAGTGCATTGGAATGAAGATGAGATTCATCATTCACCAATACAACATCCCTAGAAGAGAGTGCATTGGAATAAAGGGAAGGTAGAGTAACATTAAGAAAAGTATCAATGCTTTCATCTTCTTGCAACAAAATATCCTTTGAAGAAAGAGGACTTTCATGAGAAGGATTAAAGGTATCAAGTGACACGGGAAAATCCAATTCACTGTTGCATGCATGAAAATGAATATCATTAAGATTTTGAACAAAATTGGATACTAAACTAATAAAAGAAGATATTAAATTCATTACATTTTTTTCAGTATAATTTACATTTTTAGAGGTCTCTAGAGTAGAATTTGAGGTCAGAACTTGCATCGATCCCTAAAATTCAATTTCCAAAGGCACTTGTATTTTAGTGACAAAACTTGTTCTCTAGGAGATGTTTCCAACAGTGCAAACAGTTTTGAATTTTGAGCACCGAGTCAAAAGTTGTGACCCCGCCAAGTAGGGTTAAATAAATTCCTAGCTTTTTGGAATATTTTCTCTTCACGTTAGGCTCACCAAAATGTATAAGAGGGGGATTCACTACTCACAAGCTCTCTTCATTCATAGAGCCTCATAGGGCGAATTTCCCTAAACTACCTCAGGAACAACAACAACAAGAGTTTTGGAATTGGAAAGAGTAGGCCACAGGGATTTTCTAGACAAAATGACAAGATCTCGTTCAAAGGAAAATAGTGTAGAATACGGATGACAGCGCATCATGCTAGGGTCCTAGAGGCATGCTGGCATCTTGTACAGACCAAAGAATGAGTTTAACACAAAAATTCCTAAATGATTGCTAGCTATTTGATTGCTAAGAATTTACAAAATGCGATAAAGTAATAGAATATAATAGAACTAAAATAGAGTGAAGAGGAAATAAAAAAGATAAGGAGAAGAAAAGAAATACTTACAACCACACAAGTGATGAAGCCTCTAGCACATGAATGTTTTGAAAACTGGCATGCATAAAATATGGAGAGAATGTTGGGGCTATATAAGGTTTTTCCTCAGTAAAACCCCCATTTTGGTGTTCCCAACTCCACGGATAGCCAAAAAGATAGAGAGAAAGAGTGTAACTGAAATGGAGAAAAGCATGTGGTGAAAGAAAAATCCACTCAAGAGTAGAACCTGTACCACCAAGTATGAGTGATAAAAGAAATCCTCTCTTAAGGAGGAGAACCTGTATCACAAAAGAGGTGACAAAACCAATCCCCGCTCAAGGAGGAGAACCTGAATCATAAAATGTACAGATGCAATGGAAGGGAGATGTGGAATCTCTAGATGCTCACAAGCATTTGAAGCAAGAGAGATAGAGAAGCAAGAGCCAAAGGAGCTACAAAGAGGGAGACAAAGAGAGTTGTAATAGCCAAGAGTGTGTTGGAAAGGATGTGAGAGTGTTGTAAGAGTTTGAGGAAGTGTTGTGACAAATAAGGCAGTTGTGCAACCAACAGTAAGATGGAAAAATTCTTGAGAGAGAAGCCAAGAAGGAGAGGAAGCTAGAAGCAGAAGAGTGGAGCTAGAAGAAGTTAGAAGATCTTAGAAGATAAAATGGATTGAAAAGATTGATTTTAAGGAGGGAAAAGAAGGTTCTCTAGCCACTACAAGGTTTCTTGGGCTGTTTCCATGGAAAAAAGTTGAGGACAAGTGGAAAACATGCACAAAGATAGTTATTTGAGCATTGAAACATTGTAGGACGCAAGTGTGATGTGCAGACATTTGCACAATGCGCTAGTGTTCGGACACATCAAGGGTCGTCGAGAGCCAAATCCTATCACAAAACAACAACAGTGGGAAAAGTCCCAGGGTCATCAAAAGTTGACATACAAGGATAGTTTCTAAAAGAGGGGTATTGCAGCATCTTGAGAGAAGAGAAAAGCTAATGCAGGAGCTAAAATGAGCCTACACAGATGCTAAGGGAGTGGATACTAAAGTGGATGCAAGAATGTATGTGAAATTGTAAGGGGTACAAGTTTATGATTATAGAGTATCAAAAAATTGTGATTTACTCTATAGGATGCCAAGATCTAAGCTTTGATAGATCTACAACCATCACAAGATGCCCTCAACAACTACAACCATCACAAGATACAATACAAGATAAAAAAATAGAGACTATATAGCCCCCCAATAATGAAGGGAGATCCCCTCAAGTATATCCTCAAGACTTGTGGGAGAATGGAGAGCCAAATCCTATCACAAATTCATCCAAATACCACAAATATGAAGAGCTAAATGCATCCTATCGTGTTGAAACAACTCTCAACTATGAAGAAGTAGGAGATGAAGCTTAACCCATACAAAGAAGAGCCAAATCTAACTAGCCACTATAGCCATGGTGATACCCACTTTAGAATCAAGAGAATCAGGGACATGTGGATTATCATCATTGTAAAAGTGGGAGAAGGTATATACCCTTGAACGATGATCAACCACACCTATAGCAATGAGCTCATCGAATTAATTTTGAATGAGTATTGACTCACATGTGAAATCAAGTATATTTGTCCCTATGTAATTTGATAAAATAAAAGGAGATTGTTTGCCATCTCAGGAATATTTACTGCATCATGAACATGCCTTATACCCAAATTGACATCACACATACCAACTACATGAACCATAGCAACATTAGCAATAAACATCCTATCAAACTCAAGTGCTCTAAGTGATCCTAGAATTATGTGATCAAAAGAGCTAGTAACATGTTGTAAGGCCCCTAAATTAATGATCTATCCTTCCCATCTATTAATAAAAGTAGTGATCAATGCATGTCATGTCCCCTATATATCAACTGTGGTAGTGACAACTATACCAATATGAGATGACTCCTCCTGAGTGGAAGAAGAAGAGTGTGATTTGGTGGAAGTAGAAGGGATAGTAATATTATGATCTTGAAGTATCTACCTCAATTCACATATTTCCTTCTT
Organism: Sequoia sempervirens; assembly: GCA_007258455.2. Classification (NCBI taxonomy): domain Eukaryota; kingdom Viridiplantae; phylum Streptophyta; class Pinopsida; order Cupressales; family Cupressaceae; genus Sequoia; species Sequoia sempervirens. The sequence goes on from VDFB02000015.1 coordinate 363,629,888, forward strand.
ATAATGGGTATATGCAAGATCATGATGGGCCAAAAAGTGGCGATAGGATGGGTATGTGTAGGGTATGTAGCTAATGAATTTTTCTTTACCCAAAATTGATGAAATGAAAAGGGTTTTTAAAGGAGATTCTCAACTTTCCACCAATATAAATTATGTTTTACTTTAAATTTAATCAATAATTAATATTCATTTTCTATTTGAATTCCGACTAAGGGTCATGATTGATAGACTGATTAAAAAAAATCTATAGCTTTAAAATAGTATCACATATTTAAAATCCAAAGCATGTATTACATTCTATGCTTCGCATACTATAGGATTAAAAAAGATATTGAATTTCATGAAGTTTTGACCAAGTTAAGGTGGTCAGACATACGAGTTTTTATATTTTTTAAAAGTTGTAATAAAAAATTCATAATTAATTATTTACTTGGAAAAAAATTACAAAAAAAATGCATCACATTAGGACATGAGTCCTCTACTTATATCTAAAATTTTATAAAAAATATTATCATTTTATTGTGGTTAGGGTGGTCAGACAGACACCTACTTCTTATTTTTTCCCTGAAATTTAAGTACTACTGTATTGAAATTTCAAATTTTCACCAAATAGACTTTTTTTTAAAATAAACGTAGTAGTTTAGAAACTACATTCAAATTTCTATAGATTCTATTCTTACATATTTTTGAAATAATATAGATAAATTATTCAAATTTTTACATCAAGTTGCCTAACTCTAATTTTTCTGAATTTTTTGCCACTTAAGGGCCTGTTTTTTCCATGATGATCTTGCACATACCCTAACACACCTCCTCATGATTCCCTAGCCCATTAAAAAAATTGTATTTAGGTCTCTCCTTTTTGGGCTTTTCTTCTTTTAGATGTGAGGCATCACTAGACTGTGTCTTTGACTTTCATTTATACTTTCCCTTCCCCTTGGGTGGATTTTACATCAAGGCATGAGACTTAGTGGATGTATTAACATTATTGAGCTTTTTTTCTCTCTAGTTAACCTTTCACAAAATGCCTCAAAGGAGGGCATGGAAAAGCTATCTCCTAACCCATCCATAGTAGAGTAGAAAAATGTAGTAAAGTATGAATATGAACCTTTCAATTTTGACAAGATCATAAAGATGCATTCCTTGTCAGACTTATCCTTTCCACATCTTGAAAATTAAGTCCTCAATAGAAGGAAACATATCAACTAAAAGGGATGCTAATTATGACTCTACTTGTAGTTCTTTAACATCACTAACTAACCCAAATAAATCTTTCAATTTTTTGCATACCACTTTAGGATTTTTGCACCCCTCGATGTGAAAGAAGAGTGATTTGGAAACATGTAGGCCTATCAACCCCATTGATTCCTCACATTTGATTTTGTATTGAAAATTCTCATATTCTCTAGTCAAATAAGGTTGTTGTTCAGTCAATGTAGACCACAACCCTTTCAACCAAATCAACCACTACATACTCACTTTCCAAGTATGTTATTTGTGAGGTGTGAGGATATCAAACCCTGTGTCAACCATGAGAGCAATAAACCAAGTACAAAGGAAAAAATTCTAATGGAATAGATTTAAATCCTTTGATATATTAATGTGTAGCTAAAAAGATGTCTCCCAATGCAAAAAAATCCTTCTTCAAACTTTAGGATGTCCAAGTAATTAAGCAAGTGCACCAAATTGTAAAAGTCTAATACAAAATACCTAAAGCTAAAACTAATAGAAGTGAATGGACTGATGAAAAGAGCACTGAAATACCTTTTGAATGCCACTGAAATCAATGAATTTCAACAAAATCATGAGAAGTTATGACCCCTTGAGTACAAATAGGGATTTGACTTCAGTTGACTATAATTTTTACTGGTAGATTTTTTTTGGAAAATAACCTACACCACTAGATAGTGCTTTGAATTACCTTTACAATGATATCTTGTTTACTAATTTTTAATATCATGGTGAGAAATTAATGTTCCTCAGAAGAATTTTTCCCTTCTAGGGCTTGACAGACTAGCTAGGTGTAAAAGATTAGCACACTAGGCTAAAAAAAATTGGCCCTTAGTATTTTATGTGACCATAGGCTTAATCGATAGAAAATAAAAAATGTGTCACCAAGCTGGGCAACGACGAAGCAGTGACGGGGTAGTGTTGCTCCTATAATGGAGCCCCTAGACACCAATGAGACCATGAGCTAGGGCTGAGAACTAGCAGATGGCATGTATGATTGGGAACCGAATGGAGCGATCGACGAATGAATAGAATCAACATAAGTAGTTGATCAGACAACGAATAGTAACAAGACTGGCCAATGAGAGAAGTAGTGGACACCAATGAAGGATGATGGGACTGATCGTCAAGTCAGTGATGACTGATGTGACAACGTCGGTCAAGCTTAGTATTGGCTGACCAAAAGACCTGCAATTTTTCTTTAATAGACTAATAAACAAAACCTTGACCTAAGATATTAAAAGCAACCTGCACCAATAAATGTCTGCAGATTTAAAAAGGGGTCGACAAGGATTTTTTGAATATTTTTTAATATTGCAACAATGCAATTAAAAAATCAAAATCCCTTTCAAAGCCTATAGGAAATAAATCTTGACTATCAAATATTATTTATGCCATAGAGATTAAAATATCAAACTCTAATATATATTATGTCTGTCCAAATATATTTTTTCCCAAACTATATGATATAATAAGCCTAATTTTTTTTTTCAAAGAGCCTACATATAATTTTTTTTGCCCCAAATTCATATTGACGGTACTGTGCAGCCTGTCTAGATCGTACAATAGCCCAACCAGTGATAAAAAACCTTTGTAGGCTCTTAGGTAAAAGTATTCAATTTTGATGATTTGGCAAGTGATCCTAGGATTTTGAGGGCTTTTGAGCTTAATGGTGAGGTCGGAGAGGCCTTAATCTGCTTCAAAAATTAGTTGCTCCCCAGATGAAGCCAACTAGACTTTAATGAAAAACCTTCAAGCTTGCACATTAGTTATAATGGGGCCATCCCCCTTCACATGTACTTAGGAAATAAGATTCCTTCTAAAAGCCTTATCCAAGACTTCTCATTATCCTAGGTAGTTAGTTGTAACATGTCATAAGATAATGACACATGTAAACATCATATTTCATACTACATTGCATTCTTTCCTATTTATACAGGGCATTTGTACATTGTTTTTCATCATTCTATGAATAGAATCTCATTGCATGCTCAAGTTGCAACACTTTCTTGTGTGGATGATATTCTTCTTGGTTAAGAAATTTTGAAGGCTGCAACATCATAGGGGTGATTGTGCATCAATAATTTCTACATGGTATCAAACAATAGGCCATTAAAGACTCATTTCAAGATTAAAAAGTTGAGATAAGGAGGTTCTCATTGCAGGCTTGAAGGTTTTTCGTTAAAGGCTAGTTGGGTTCATCCAGGGAGCAACTGATTTCTGAAGTAGATTGAGTCCTCTCTGATCTCACCATTGTGCTCAGAAGGCCTCAAAACCCTAGAATCGCCAACCAAAATCATCAAAATTGGAGACTTTCACCCAAGAGCCATCAGAGGTTTTCATCACTTGTTGGGTAACCATACGATCTGTATAGCCTGCATAATACATCCAATAGTAAGAATCTGATACAATTTTTTTCGTTTTGCAAACTTTATAAAAATTTATTGAGCTACTATAGTATTTGTATAGTTTGGAAAAAAATATTTCTTGTGGGGCAATATTATATTTTGAAGCGGATATAATATAAGGTTTCATTTTTTTTCTACATATATATGTGGTCGAAATCATTAATTTATGTTGGCATATAAATTAAAATCTTTTTGATTTTTAATTGCCACATGGCAATATTAAAAATTAATATAGAAAATATTTTTTTTCAGTCAATTCATCACTTCGTACAGATTCTTGTCAGCATGTCACATCTCTAGCAGGGTCCTATATTAAGATGTTTGGTCATCACATCACTGTGTCCACATCTCATCCTTCCGATGTCATTATTTCTCCCACCAACCTATGATCTTGGCATTGTCCATCGACCGACCAATCCACTCACTTTGTGCCATACCACCAGCTCTCGATCCCATTCGTGACCATAGGGTCGACCTCTCTAAGCGGTGGCTCCTTATTGCCACCCATCAGTTGCTTTACCACCGTCAAACTCGACGATGATTTTTTCTTAAAACAACAAGCCCACCCCTTGGTCATATCATCAACCAAGGGCCATTTTTTTAATCTTGGGTTCTTATATTTTGCACCTAGTTAGTTTCTTAGGCCCTAGAAGGGAAAAAATCTTCCAAGGAGCATAATGTCTCTGCACGATATAAAAAATTGGAAAGCAACATATCATTGGAAAGGTGATTTAGAAGAATATGTAGTGGTGTAGGTTATTTTCCAAAATATTTCTGCTATTTAAAATTACATTCAATTGATGTCAACTCTCCTATTTGGACTCAAGGGATCATAACTTCTCATTAGTTTGTTGAAATCCGGTGATTCCAATAGAATTTAGAAGGTATTTCAGTGCTCTTTTTATCAGTCCATTATTAGTTTAAGCTCCAAGTACTTTGTTTTTTTAATTTTTTCAATTTGTTGCACATGCTTAATTACTTGGACATTCTGAAGTTTAAAGAATGGTTTTTTGCATTGGGAGGAATCTTTTCAATTACACATTCATATATCATAGGTTTCGTGCATCTATTTCCATCATGATTTTATGCTTTGTACATAGTTTATTGCTCTCATGGCTAACATAGGGTTTGAGATTCTCACACCTCACAACTATCATACTTGGAAAGTGAGTATGTAGCGACTACTTTGGTTGAAAGGGTTGTGGTCTACATTGAATGAACAACAACCTCATTTGAATAGAGAATATGAAAATTTTCAACACATAATCAAATGTGAGGAAGCAATGGGGTTGATAGATCTACATGTTACCAACTCACTTTTTTTTCATATTGAGGGATGTAAAACTCCTAAAGAGGTATAAGACAAACTGAAAGATTTATTTGGGCCATTTAGTGATGTTAGAGCACTATAGTTAGAGTCAGAATTAGCATCCCTTTTAGTTGATATGTTTCCTTCTATTGAGAACTATTTGGTTAAGTTCAAATCTTTGAGGACTCAATTGCTAGGATGTGGAAAGGATAAGTCTATCAAGGAATGCATCTTTATGATCTTGTCAAAATTGAAAGGTTCTTATGCATAATTTGCTACATATTTCTACTCTACTATGGATGGGTTAGGAGATAGTTTTGTCATGCCCTCCTTTGAGACATTTTGTGAAAGATTTACTAGAGAGCAAACAAAGCTCAATAATTTCAATACATCCACTAAGTCTCATGCCTGTGGGGAAGAGAAAGCATAAAGGAAATTGTAAGATATGGTCTAGTGATGCGTTACATCCAAAAGAAGACAAGCCCAAGAAGGAGAGACCTAAATGCACTATTTGTAATGGTCTAGGACATTATGAGGAGGTGTGTTATAAGAAGGAAATACATGAATTGAGGTAGATACTTCAGGATCATAATATTACTATCCCTCCTACTTCCACCAAATCACAATATTCTTCTTCCAATCATGAGGAGTTATCTCATTCAAGTATATTTGGCATTGCCACAACTGATATGTAGGGGACACGACATGCATTGATCACTACTTTTGTTAATAGATAGGAAGGATGGATCATTGATTCAGGAGCCTCATGACATGTTACTAGCTCTTTTGATCACATAATTCCAGGATCACTTAGAGCACTTGATTTTGACATGATGTTTATTGATAATGCTACTATAGTTCATGTAGTTGGTATGTGTGATGTCAATTTGGGTACAAGGATTGTTCATGATGCAGTATATATTCTTGAGATGGCACACAATCTCTTTTCATTTTATCATATTGCATAAGGGGGAAATACACTTGAGTTCACATGTGAGTCAATACTCATTCGAAATGAATTTGATGAGCTCATTGTTGTACATGTGGATGATCATCAGTCAAGGGTATACACCTTCTCCCACTTTTACAATGATGATAATCCACATGTTCCTGATTCTCCTAATTCTAGAGTGGGTATTAATTATCACCATGTTTGAGGTGGCTGGTTAGATTTAGCTCTTCTTTTTATGGGTTCACCTTTATCTCTTGCTTCTTCACAGTTGAGAGTTGTTTCAACTCAATAAGAGGATTCAAATCTTCAAATTTGCAGTATTTGGATGGCTTTGTGACAAGTCTGGCATATTTGGCTCTCCATTCTCCCATAAGTCTTGAGGATATACTTGAGGGGATCTGCCTTCATTATGGTGGGGGGGGCTATATATAATCTCCATTTTTAATCTTGTATTGTCTCTTGTGATGGTTGTAGCTCTTGGGGGTATTGACGTTGAGACCTCCACACCCGTTATTTGATATTTTTGTATTTGTATTTCATCTCTTTTTTGGAGAGGGGTTTTCTTCCCGCTGTGGATTCTCCTTTTTAGTATTTGTAAGAGATTAGTTGCATTCATTTGTACATGGGTACCTAAAATGACCATGTAGTCGGGACCCATCATCATCTATTGCATTATCATTTCCTCCCTAAGTTGCAATTATGGGGGGTGTTGGTGTAAGTAATATTTAATTACACTTGCATAAGTTTACTTAGGAATTTTATTATATTATTCCTAGGTTGCATTCACTAGGTAATTAGTTATAATGGGGCCATCCCCCTTCACATGTAGTTAGGTAATAAGATTCCTTATAGAAGCTTTATCCAAGACTTCACATTATCCTCTAGGTAGTTAGTTAGTTTTCACATGTCATAAGATCATGACACATGTCAACATCATATTTCATACTACATTGCATTCTTGCCTATTTATGCAAGGCATTTGTACATTGTTTTACATCATCTTATGAATAGAATCTCATTGCATGCTCAAGTTGCAACACTTTCTTGTGTGGGTGATATTCTTCTTGGTTAAGATCCTTTCAAGGCTACAACTTCATTGAGTGATTATGCATCCATAATTTCTACAAGGCCAAGAAATTTTTGACCGAAACCACACACCAATGACATAGTGCTGACGTGGTTGTATATATTTGGTTGATAGTGTTTTAGCTGAAACCATTCCAACTGAATACTATCTTCCCAGAACCAAGAATTATAAAATTAAAGAAAGGGGCCCATCCCATTTTTACATGTTTAGGAAGAATTTTTGAGGATGAGATGAGGTTGGCTGAGCTAGGGTTCCAGGGTCCATAAATCTCAAAGCAACAACAGGTTTCATTGCAATCGCTCTCCTCTTCTTTGGCATTTTTTCTCTATGGTTTCAATGGGTTGTGCATGGAAGTTTGGTGTTTTTTGTGAGTTTGTTAGAGTTGCAACCATTTTTTGATAGATGTGGCAATTGTAGAGGCACACATCAGTGTGGCCATATGTTTTTTCTTCATTTTTTTATGATTCAAATGTCTTGAAGTTTGAACAACAATGTTTATTTTTTTATGACAATGAATATTGAATATCTTATATAATGTTAATTAATTATTACACTAGCATAATTTAACTTAGATCATATTCAATTTGACATCCTTGCATCTTAATGATAGCATGATATTTCTACCATTTCTCTCTTGTGGAAGTTTTGTCTTGCAGGTGGAGTCCTCCAAACATCACTCTTCCATCTTTCTTGCTTTTTATCTCCTTTTTTGGGGAGGGGTTTTCTTCCCACTGGGTTTTCCCCTTTTTTCGGTTGTGGGAGATTTTCTGCATCTTCATGTACATGGGTACCTAACATGGCCTCATCTCCGGGACCCATCATCATCCATGCATAATCATTGCATTTTCCTCCCTAAGTTACACTTATGGGGGGGTGTTGGTGTAATTAATTAATTAATTATTACACTAGCATAAGTTAACTTGGGTATTGCATTTAATTAATTAAGTCCTAGGTTGCATAAATCATTTAATAAATGGGATAATATTCCCTTCTTAGTTTGTGGGATAAGATTCCTTCTAGAACTTATCTCATCATTTAATGATCATCTAGAGAGGGTTCACATGTTGTCACATGTTAGATTATAACACTTGGCAACATCTCATGCATCTTAGGTTTTACCTCTTGCCTATATAATAAGGCATCTTGTTCATTTGTAATATATCATTTTCATTATATCAATAGAATCTTTAATCAGCATTCCATTGTTGCAAAAATTCTCTTTGTGGTTGATTATCTTTCATGGCTAAAGTCCTTCATTGAAGATTCTGGAGCTTCAGGGGTTGTGCATCCATTAATATCAACATGGTATCAGAGCTAGTCCATTGAAATATCAACCCTTGATCCAGGAAGTTGGAGTGCAAGATTCTTGCAGGCTTGGAGTTTTAAGTTACAGGCTAGTTGGTTCTACCCAAGAGCCAAGCTGATTTTTGGTGTAGATCAAGCCCTCTCCAACCCCACTATTGCGACCAGAAGGCCTCAAAACCTATAGATTGCCTGTTCATTTTCCAAAATCAAAGTAGATTCAACCGGGAGCCTTGAGGTACAATATAGGGTTTTCATTTTTTGTACAAATCCGTACATGTTTGTAGGAAAAATTCTCCCCTCTCAGTCCTCCATCAAGGAAAATTTTTTTTAGAAAAAAAATAAAAATTTTGGCTATTATTGGGCAATTTTTTCTATTGTTATCACATAAATTTCATTGTGTAGAGGGTGACCTGGTATTTTATTGCATAGTCGGAAGAAATATTTTTTTTACAGGCTATAGTTATTTTCTTCGGTTGACATTCAAATTTTGGTGTTTTATTTTATTTTTTGAATTGCAAATTTATTGCAATATTCAAAAAATTCTCCGTCGGCATACACCAACCTCCATAGAGTTGTCGGCCTAACCCCCTATGTCACTGCTGCCATCATCCGGCCTTGCCACCATCGACTTGCCATTCTCTGGCCACCATTTGTCGAAGCTTTCAATCGCCGATCACTGATCTCCGTTGAAGTTTCTGGTGTTTGCTCTGACCTACGACCAAAGCCCCTGCCGACAACTGCTTGAGCCTCAGTCACGTGAGGATCCACCAACCCCACCACATCCAATGGTGCCACCTCTTGTGCCAACCACGCCACTGTCGTGAACCACCTGAGCACAACTCCTACTCTGCCCATCTGGCGAAGTGTTTATTTTTTGTGCCAGCCAGCCCCGCGATCATATCAGCGACCCAGGGCTTATTTTTTTTAGCCCCCGGGTGCTTCATTTTTGCCCCTGTTTAGCCAACACCAATTCAATCAAGCAGAAATATTTTGGAGGCTGTATCTTCCACATACCATATCAAAAATTCACAAATGATATATTGTTCGAAAGGTATTTTTCTCTACCTTCTAGTGGTGTGCTCTATTTTTCTAGATTCTTCTCCTATCATGTTTTATTCTTAGTTGAAGTGGAAACCCTAATTTTTGGGTTAAGAGGTGCTTTCTAGCTTTTCCATTTGTTTCAGAAGCTTCACTTCAATTGATATTTCATCAGATATCTGCATTCAAATTTTTTTGTTAGAAATATTTGTCTTGATTTGTTGTTCTTCTCCAATGGCTGAAACATGATTTGAGATTCTTACTCCTCATAATTATCACACATAGAAGGCCAGTATGCAAAGACTTCTTTAGTCTAAGGGCCTTTGGTCCACCTTGAATGAGAATCAACCTCATCTCACCAGAGAATATGAGAAATTCCACCAACAGACTATGTGTGAAGAGGCAATGGGGCTCACTACTCTACATGTATCTACCTCTTTGTTCTTCCATATTGAGGGCTGCCAGACTCCCAAGGAGGTTTGGGACAAGCTCAAGGATCTTTTTGTTTCTGTTAGTGATGTTCAAGCCTTGCAATTGGAGGTTGAACTTGCCTCACTTGCTGTTGATCAATTTCCTTCCACTGAAGACTACCTGGTAAGGTTTAATTCTTTAAGAACTCAACTTTCAGGTTGTGGCAAAGATAAGTCTAAAAAAGAGTGCATTTTCATGATTTTATCTAAGTTGAGAGGTTCCTTTTCCTATTTTGCTACTTCTTTCTATTCCACCATGGATGGTCTTGGTGATAGCTTTGTTATTCCATCATTTGAGACATTTTGTGAAAGGCTAACTAGAGAGAAGTCCAGCTCAATCAGGATGATACATACACAAAGTCACATACATTGGTGGTAGGACCATCAAAAGGTAAGGGTAAGCATAAGGGAAAATCAAAGTCAGGAGCTTCTTCTGAATCTTCATCTCAGCCTAAGGAAGACAAGCCAAAGAGGGAAAATCCCAAGTGTAACTTCAACAACGGGCCTGGTCACATTGAGGATACCTATTTCAAGAGAGAGATACATGAGCTTCGACAAATACTAAGGGATCACAATATCACTCTCCCTCCTACTACAGTCAAATCTCCTCACTCCCCCTCTCATGAAGAGTCATCATCAGGTATTACTGGCATTGCTACTGCTGACAATCTTGGACAGGGAAATGCTTTGATAACTACCTTGGTTGATAATAGAGATGGATGGGTACTTGACTTCGGTGCTTCTCGGCATGTCACTTCTTCTCAACAACATATTTTGTGGGATACTCTGAGGCCTACCACCTTTGATCGAATGTTCACAGCAAATGCAGATATTGTCTATGTTGTTGTAATCTGTGATGTTGTTGATGGAAGGAGGTTGGAAGATGTTGTCTACATTTCTTATATTTCTCATAATTTGTTGTCTATTTATCAACTTGCTCAAGAGGGATTGAAAATTGAGTTCACTTCAGATCTTGCTATCATCTGAGATAGGTTTGATGTCCTTGTTTCCTATGGTCAAGCAGATCATCATTCTAAAGTATACAAGTTCACCAAATTTTGGGATCGAGCTCAACTTGTTCTTGACTCTCCAAATTCAAGGGTAGGAAGCACATCATCTCCCCCTCCTTGCCAGGGTTGTGGAGGCTAGATTGACTTGGCTCTTTGCATGGCACCATCTTCTTCCTTACACACCTCTCAGTTGAGATTTTCTTCAACAGGGATGGATACCTTTACTTCTTCATACCTGTGTTACTTGGATGGGTTCTCTTAAGGTCTATCTACCTTGGATGTTCAGTTTCACACTAGTCTTGGGGACATTTTAGAGTAGTCTCCTCTAAAATTTCCTTAAGACCAGTGTGAAATTGAACAACCAAGATAGATAGACTTGAAGAGAACCCATCCAAGTACCACAAGTTTGAAGAAGTAAAGTTATCCATCCTTGTTGAAGAAGATCTCAACTGAGAGGTGTGTAAGGAAGAAGATGGTGCCATGCAAAGGTCCAAGTCAATCCAGCCTCCACAACCCTGGCGAGGAGGGGGAGATGATGTGCTTCCTACCCTTGAATCTAGAGAGTTAGGAACAGGTTGAGCTCAATCCCAAAATTTGGTGAACTTGTATACTTTGGAATGATGATATGCTTGACCATAGACAAAAAGGATGTCAAACTTATCTCTGATGATAGCAAGATCTGAAGTGAACTCAATTTTCAATCCCTCCTGAGCAAGTTGATAAATAGACAACAAATTATGAGAAATTTGAGGAATGTAGACAACATCTTCCAACCTTCTTCCATCAAGAACAACATCACAGATTCCAGCAACATAGACAATATCTGCATTTGCTGTGAACATTCAATCAAAGGTGGCAGGCCTCAAAGTATCCCACAAAATATGTTGTTGAGAAGAAGTGACATGCTGGGAAGCACCAGAGCCAAGTACCCATCCATCTTTATTATCAACCAAGGTAGTTATCAAATCATTTCCTTGTCCAAGATTGTCAGTAGTAGCAATGCTAACAATACCTGATGATGACTCTTCATGAGAGGGGGAGTGAGGAGATTTGACTGTAGTAGGAGGGAGAGTGATATTGTGATCCCTTAGTATTTTTCAAAGCTCATGTATCTCTCTCTTGAAATAGGTATCCTCAATGTGACCAATCCCATTGCAGAAGTTACACTTGGGCCTTTCCCTCTTTGGCTTGTCTTCCTTAGGCTGAGATGAAGATTCAGAAGAAGCTCCTGACTTTGATTTTCCCTTATGCTTACCCTTTCCTTTTGATGGTACTACCACCAATGCTTGTGACTTTGTGGATGTATCAGCCTGATTGAGCTTGGACTGCTCTTTAGTTAGCCTTTCAAAAAATGTCTCAAATGATGGAATAACAAAGCTATCACCAAGACCATCCATGGTGGAAAAGAAATAAGTAGAAAAATAGGAAAAGGAACCTCTCAACTTAGATAAAATCATGAAAATGCACTCTTTTTTAGACTTATCTTTTCCACAACCTGAAAGTTGAGTTCTTAAACACTTAAACCTTACCAGGTAGTCTTCAATGGAAGGAAATTATCAACAACAAGTGAGGCAAGTTTAGCCTCCAATTGCAAGGCTCAAACATCACTAACAGAACCAAAAAAATCCTTGAGCTTGTCCCAAACCTCCTTGGGAGTTTGGCACCCCTCAATATGGAAGAATAAAGAGGTAGATACATGTAGAGCAATGAGCCCCATTGCCTCTTTAGACTTAGTATGATGCTGGAATTTCTCATATTCTCTGGTGAGATGAGGTTTATTCTCATTCAAGGTGGACCAAAGTCCCTTAGACCATAGAATTCTCTACATAGTAACCTTCCATGTGTGATAATTATGAGGAGTAAGAATCTCAAATCATGTTTCAACCATTGGAGAAGAACAACAAACCAAGACAAATATTTTTGACAAAAAAATATGAATGCAGATATTTGATGAACTACCAACTGAAGTGAAGCTTCTAAAACGAATGGAAAAGCTAGAAAGCACCTTTAAACCCAAAAATTAGGGTTTCCATTTCAACTGAGAATAAAATATGATAAGAGCATAATCTAGAAAAATAGAGCACACCACTAGAAAGTAGACAAAAATACCTTTTCAATGATATATCATTTATGAATTTTTGATATGGCATACAGAAGATACGACCTCTAGAAGATTTTTGCCTGATTGAATTGGTGTTGGCTAACCAGGTGCAAAAATGAAGCACCTGGGGGCTGAAAAAAATCCCCCAGTCATTGATATGATCACAGGGCTGGGCTGGCACAAAAAATAAAACACCGCCAGATGGACGGAGTCAGAGTGGTGACAGGTGGTTCTCGGTGGCGTGGCCGACATAGGTGGTGGCATCGCTGGATGTGGCAAGGCTGGTGGATCCTCACGTGACTGGGGCTCAGGCAATTGTCGGCGGGGGCTTCGGTTGCAGGTAAGAGAAAACACGAGAAAATTCAATGGAGATTGGTGATCGGAAGATTCGAAGAGCGGTGGCCAAAGAATGGCAAGTCAACAGTGGCAGGGCTGGATGATGGTAGCGGTGACATAGGGGGTCGGGCCGACAACTCTACGGAGGTCGATGTATGCCGATGGAGAATTTTTTGAATATTGCAATAAATTTGCAATTCAAAACAATAAAATAAAACATTGAAATTTGAATGTCGACTGAAGAAAATAACTATACCCTGTAAAAAAAAATATTTCTGCCGACTATGCAATAAAATACTAGGTCACCTTCTGCACAATGAAATTTATGCGATAACTATAGAAAAAATTGCCCAATAATAGCCAATTTTTTTTTTTTTCTAATTTTTTTTTGCCTTGATGGAAGACTGAGAGGGGATATTTTTTCTTGCAAACATGTATGGATTTGTACAAAAAATGTAAACCCTAGATTGTACCTCAAGGCTATCGGTTGAATCTACTCCGATTTTGGCAAATAAATAGGCGATCTATTGGTTTTGAGGCCTTCTAGTCACAATAGTGAGGTCAGAGAGGGCCCGATTTGCACTAGAAATCAGCTTGGCTCCAGGGTAGAACCAACTAGCCTGCAACTTAAAACTCCAAGCCTACAAGAATCTTGCACTCCAACTTCCTGGATCAAGGGTTGATGTTTCAATGGACTAGCTTTGATACCATGTTGAGATTAATGGATGCACATCCCCTGAAGCTCTAGAATCTTCAATGAAGGACTTTAGCCATGAAAGATAATCAACCACAAAGAGAATTGTTACAACAATGGAATGTTGATTAAAGATTCCATTGATATAATGAAAATGATATATTACAAATGAACAAGATGCCTGATTATATAGGCAAGAGGTAAAACCTAAGATGCATGAGATGTTGCCAAGTGTTATAATCTAAAAACATGTGACAACATGTGAACCCTATCTAGATGATCATTAAATGATGAGATAAGTTCTAGAAGGAATCTTATCCCACAAACTAGGAATGAAATATTATCCCATTTATTAAATTATTTATGCAACCTAGGACTTAATTTGGCAATGAGATATTCAATTTTGGGAATGAGTAGTGAATATCTCATGCATACTGTTATATTATTTACATTTTCAATAAACCCTTGTAATAACAATGAGATTATCGAGCATTCACTATTACATGAAACCCTCGCAGAACTACAATACCCTAGAAAAAAAATATCCACATTTTTTGTTTATTAAATTTCATTGAAAATTTACTTGCTTTCTTAGATTGAAATAATGGTGAGTCTATATTAAAATTAGAATGTAAACTTCTCTCCAAAATACTAGCTATTCTTTGAATGCAACAAAATAATAAGTTTGCAATGAAAATATTACAAATAAAAAATGAGGGTATTGCTCCATTAAGACTGGCTATTCTTTGAATGCAACAAAATAATAAGTTTGTAATGAAACTATTACAAATACAAAAATGAGGGTATTGCTACATTATCTTCCATTAATTTTTAAACAAGATATCACCCCTACTTTTTAATCACTACCTAGATGACAATATAAAACTGTCCAAGCTTAAATACATCTCTATTCAAGACCTATTTACCATTTTCATTAGCAACTTTTCCATGCACTATCCTTTTGTAATCTAATAATTTCCCTTCTAAACTGTATGGCTTGCTTTTATAGTGATTGCAAATCTATCTCTTGATCTATGTGTCTTTCTAAACTATATTGACCTTTTCCCCATGAATGTTTTTCTAGAACTACTACCAACATCAAAACTTTTCCAACAAACATCTTTCATTGACAAGTGTGAAAAAGTGATGTATCAAAGCTTCTACTAGTGTATTTTTTCCTTGGGAAATGAATATACCATTTTATTCTTTGATAATCATTGACAATGAGAAAAAAAAACCTTTTATCATTGCATAAATAAATATTTATCACTTTCATACCTCTTCAATGAACCTCCATATGGTGCTTAACAAAGACTTCTATCACTTGAAGCTCCACTTATTTCTCATGAAACCTCTTTAATACTTTTAATACCTTTGAGCATGAAGAAAAGGTATTTTCCCCTATCTATTATATACTTTGTGATTAGCACCAACACCCAATGCTACTGTGTACTGCCATGGAAACACCATAAATAGGTCTACAACCCCTGCACTTTTGATCTCAAGGACTGTCTTTTACATGATCTTTTGATAGTCTCACCTCATCATTATAATATGAACAATGTCTCTCCCCTTTGATTTTTTTACTGAGAGCCTTCTTCAATTTATGTCTCATCGTCCTTTGATAATAATGAGTACTTGATTATTTCTCTTGAATCATTTCATGAACTACTTTTGATCTCAAGGGCTGTCTTTTACATGATCTTTTGATAGTCTCATCTCATCATTATAATATGAACAATGTCTCTCCCCTTTTATTTTTTACTGAGAGCCTTCTTTAAGTTATGTCTCATTGTCCTTTGATAATAATGAGTACTTGATTATTTCTCTTGAATCATTTCATGAACTATTTGATCCCAAGGTTGACTAAAGACATGAAAGTTGTTAAAACTCTCTGAACCTCTTGAAGATGAAACCAATTTTCACAATGTTCAATATCTCTATACTTGGATTAATATACTTATGACATAAAACTAAACTTTTTTGAATGGGACAACATTGTCATTGAATTTTGCAACAGTATTCCTAATGATAAATATACAGGTTGATACATGTTGGGTAAGGAATGTGAGTTGTCCCCATTAGCTTATCCTACACCCCCAATATGGGTGGATTGGAATTGGTTACATTAATTCCCATATCTACTTCTTTTCCAATACCCTCAATCATCTTAAACTTGTAGAATCTTTACCTATGTCTATATAGGACAGTGGGATTTATTATGCTTTGCTAATAAAGCATATAAGGAAATGGTACCTTGTCTTAAAAAAAAAATTGTTGACTATAATGGTAATGCTTGTTGCTAGGATCCTATTAGGTTCAGATTTGTGATTAAACAATGAAACTAGTATATTTATCACAATGTCAACATCAAAAAGATGATTTTGTTCACCTATGTTTAAATTTTAAAACTAATTCAGTTAGAGAACATGAGCTAATTATTAGATGGATGTGCATCATAAACACTAAATCTTTGAACTCTTAAAACCTACTAAATATCTCATCCTAGGTCTTTAAGAAGTAGATCCACGTCTTGCAAGAGAAATCATTTTCTATATTGTACCTTCACATTGTTTTCTTATTGTCTCTTTGGAGTTGTCATTTCTTATGTTGTTGTTTGTAGAAGGTTCTATTTAATAGAGATAACTTTCTATCTCATTAGATAGAAAGTTTAAAATGTTTTAGTTTTGAAACTTATAAATTTGTAATTTAAAAATGTTTTAGTTTTGAAACTTGATAAATTTGTAATTTAAAGTTTTAGGTTTGGAACTTGATAAATTTTTAATTTAAATATATTTTTTTAATGGTATCTAGATCTCTTTGTTTATATACATATATGGTTGATGATCAAGGATCTCACCATTCTCCTCAGTCTGAGCATAATTCTTAGACTAGAATGATTTTTTATGAGGAGAGTATTGGGAGATTAGAAAATGCATTGAGATGTTTAGATCAAACCATTCATGTAACTCCCATAATCTAGCCAATAGATACATATTAGTCAATATTAGAGATGATATTTTATGTATGATTGGTATCATTCAATCATATAATCCTTGTGATGATGTTAGCATTGAGCAACTTTATTTATCTCTTTCCAGGAGTGTTGGTAGCACAAAGAAATGGAGAGCTATTAGTAAGTTAGTTTCACAAGATAATGTGCATAACATGTTCCCTTTCTATAAGGAAAAAGATATAATTAGAGGATATACATTTACTAGGTGTACATATGAACTTGTTGCTCCATTCATATATCCTAGATGATTGGTAGCTCATCATAGATGGCCTCATAATGATGAGCTACTACTGTATTTTTACAAAAAATTATATGTAGAGTTTTATTTATAGATAGATGTGGACTACACATATTTTCTTGAGCATGTTGGACAAGTTAGATGCAGGTTTTCTGACAAACCTAAGTATAGATGCCAAAATTTTCCATCGCCCATCAACAAGAGGGAATTAGTTGGTCTAAACCTTTTGGTTCTTCCAAAATGTTTGGAATGAGCAATAGTAGGGGATACAACAACATGCCCCACTAGACCTTGGATTTTTGATAGTATTGCCACCAGTACCACACAGATCAATCAGGTATCATCTGATTGTGTTGGTAGATACTTATTATGACCGTGGATTAGCCTTCCTCCCACTGAGGCTAGATCTACTACTTATGATTCATTTATTTGTGTTGATCTACCATCAAGATTAGATGTGACTCATATGAGTGAGATGACTATGTGTAATGTGCGTGCAATCTCCATTATTGATTGACTAGTAGATCACTAGTTCATTAGTGAGGAGAATGTGATCCGTCTTGATCATGTTCCAACCCTTATTAGACATCGACATCCTAATACACATATGAGTTAGGGGGTGGAAGCTTCATAGGATATTCCACACCATCTTACAGTCTCTCATGTACAACATGTTTATATTGATCCTGCAGCTTGTCTAGGTTCTTAGCATGTTCCAAATCTAATTGAGGTTACTATGCCACATGATCTTGTTCATGGAACATATAGTGCACTTCTTTTTGGCACTAATATTGTACCACCTACAAATGTCCCCGAGGTGTCTTTGCATTCAAGTGTGATATCAGTTGGATTGGTAGAGCCCTCAATGATGCATGATAGGGACTTGAATAATTTATATATAAATTGCATTCTACAAATTTACATGTACATATTTTAAATAAAATTGATTTTAAAGTAGTTCTAACTCTTGATTCAAATCATGGATTTGAAATTTTCTAGCAATATGGTGATTTTTTGGACTTTGGAGATTTGGAGCATGTTGGCGATCCCATGCATTATTCACCTGAGGTACATTTAAATAATAAATTTAAATTACTTGATACATTTGAACACATTGAACTTATACATTTTAAGTTTTAGATAATTTTACATATATACACGTGTATTAAATTAAATTACATGTACTTGAACTTGTGCAAGGCTTGGGAAAGGGATCGAGATAGGTTGGATTGGGACATGGATCAAGATAACTTGGATCAGGAGAGGGATCATGACAACCTAGATCAAGATATGGATTGAGAGAGGGATTAATGAAAGGATCAGATTCATCTATCCATACTAGATATCCTTCTATTTGAATTGTTTTACATGTCACATTATATATACATTTTGCATTATGGTTTATACATCACATTATGGTTTGTCATGTCATGAACTATAGAATCTTATATGGTTTGAACTCTTATTATGATTTGGACCATATTACATACATTTTACATTATGGTTTACATCACATTATGGTTTCTCATGTCATGTTATATGCATGCATACATTATAATGTTTTGAACACTTGTTTTGATTTACATCACATTTCACAAATTATGGTATACATGTACATCACATTACATGGTTTTTCATGTCAGATTATATACAAGTTAAATACATTACATGGTTTACATCACATTATGGTTTTATTTATTTAGCACTTGTACCTTTTTTTTCCTTAAATATTTTTGATCAAATTAGAGTTGCACATATTAATTTTTTAGTCAATCTTGATTAATATTCAAATTTTCCTTTGAAGTTTAGATTATATATATTGTAAGCATTGAACCTTTTGCAACCTAGTTTAAGTTATGATCTTCAAGGTACATTTTCAAGATCACCCTTATGTATTTTCAAATGTACCTTGAAGATCATAACTTAAACTAGGTTGAAAAAGGTTCAAAGCTTATAATATATATTTAATGTAACCTCAAAGGATGACTTGAACATTAATCAAGATTGACTAAAAAATTAATATGTGTAACTCTAATTTGATTTCAAACATATTTAAGGGAAAAAAAAATCAAGTACAAGTGCTAAACAAATAAAACCATAATGTGATGTAAACCATAATGTATTTAATTTGTATATAATGTGACATGACAAACCATGTAATGTGATGTACATGTATACCATAATGAGAAATGCATGTAATGTGATGTAAATCATAACAAGTATTCAAACCATAATAATGTGTATGTGCCTATAACATGACATGACAAACCATAAAGTGACGTAAACCATAATATAAAATGTATGTAATATGGTCCAAATCATAATAAGAGTTCAAACCATATAAGACTATATAGTTCATGACATGAAAAACCATACTGTGATGTATAAAACATAATGTAAAATGTATATATAATGTGACATGTAAAAAAAATCAAAGAAAAGGACATCTAGTATAGATGGATAAATTTGATCCTTGTCTTGATCCCTCTCTCGATCCATGTCCTGATCTAGACTATCCTAATCCCTCTCCTAATCCAAGTTGTCTTGATACCTATCTTGATCTAGCCTATCTTGATCCATGTCTCATGCCAAGCCCTCACAAGTTTAAGTACATGTAATTTAATTTAATGCACATTTGTATATATGTATAATTATCTAAAAATTACAATGTACAAGTTCAATGTGTTCAAATGTATCAAGTAATTCTTAAATTTATTATTTAAATTTACCTCAGGTGAATAATGCATGCAAATAGGGCGGGGGCCCTAGCTCGGTTGGCTAAGTAATTCCGTTGCGGCTCTGCTGGTCACGAGTTCTAGTCTCCCCCATCTCGTGGTACCGGAGGGCGTGTCGCGCCAGCGCCGCCGGTCACGTTAAAAAGTTTACCAGGCGCACTGCAGTTTATAGGGGGTCGTGCTACCCGATTCCTGCAGTCTAAAAAAAAAAAATAATGCATGCAAATGCCAACATGCTTCAAATCTCCAAAGTCTAAAAAATCCCCATATTGCTAGAAATTTTCAAAGCCATGATTTCAATAAGGAGTTAGAACTAATTTAAAATCAATTTTATTTAAAATATACGTACATGTAAATTTTTAGAGTGTAATTTATATATAAATTATTCAAGTACCTATTGTGCATCATTGAGGGCTCTACCAATCCCACTGATATGAAACTTGAATGCAAAGACACCTCGGGGACATTTGTAGGTGGTACAATATCAGTGCCATAAAGAAGTGCACTATATGTGCCATGAACAAGATCATGTGGCGTAGAAACCTCAACTAGATTTGGAACATGCTAAGAACTTGGACAAGTTGTAGGATCAATAGAAACATGCTACACATGGGAGACTATAGGATGGTGTGGAATATCCTATGAAGCTGCCACCCCCTAGCTCATATGTGTAGTAGGATGTCAATGTCTAATAAGGGTTGATACATGATCAAGAGGGATCCCATGCTCCTCACTAATGAACTAGTAAGCTACTAGTAAATAAGTAATGGAGACTGCACACACATTACACATAGTCATCTCATTGATATGGGACACATCTGATGGTGATGGTAGATTGGCATGAATAAAAAAATCATAAGTAGTAGATGTAGCCTTAGTGGGTGGAAGGCTAATCTATGGCCGTAATAAGTATCTACCAACACAATCAGATGACACTTGATCGATCTGTGTGGTAATGGTGGAAATACTATCAAAAATATAAGATCTGGTGGGGCATGCTATTGTATATCCTATTGTTGTTGATTCCAAATATTTTGGAAGAACCAAAAGGTTTGGACCAACTAATGCCCTCTTATTAACGGGCGGTGGAAAATTTGGGTTTCTATACTCAGGTTTGTCAAAAGAATTTCCTCTACCCTATCCAACATGCTTAGGAAAAGATGTGTAGTCCACATCTATCTATAAATAAAACTTTTCATATAATTGTTTGTAAAAATAAAGTAGCAACTCATCATTATAATGCCATCTATGATAAGCTGCCAACCATCTAGGATATATGAATAGAGCAACAAGCTCATTTGTACACCTAGTAACTGTATATCCTCTAATTTTATGTTTTCCCTTATAAAAGTGGAACATGTTATGCACATTATCTTTTGAAACTAACTTACTAAAATCTATCCATTTCTCTATGTCAATAACACTCCTATCAAGGGATAAATAAAACTTCTCTTGATGATAACATCATCATAAGGATTGTATGATCAAGTGGTCCCAATCATACATAAAGTTTCATCTCTAATATTAAATAATCTATCTCTATTAGCCAAATTAGGGGAGTTATTAATGGTTTGATCTAAACATCTCAATGTATTTTCTAATCTATGAATAATCTCCTCAAAAAAATTCATTCTAGTATGAGAATTTTGCTTACAATAAGGGGAATGGTGAGATCCCTAATCAGCAACCATATATGTATATAAATAAAGAGATCTGCATACCATTAAAACAAAATATTTAAATTACAAATTTATCAAGTTTCAAAACTAAAACATTTTAAACTTTCTATCTAATAAGATGGAAAGTTATCTCTATGAAATAGAACCTTCTACAAAGAACAACATAAGAATGAAAACTCCAAAGAGACAATGAGAAAACAATGTGAAGGTGCAATATAGATAATATTGAAGAAGGTTATGACCAAGCCATATGGTTCTTTAGTGACCAAAATGAATGCCTATTACAAAATGTGTTATAGGGGTTAGAGAAGGAAACCTTTACAAGTTACAAGGTGAACCAACTTTAGTCAATGCCTTTAAAAGTTAAATTGACATTTTGTGTCAATTATTGCACAAGAGGATGGGGTTTTTGCATCACACAACATTGCCTAATATGAGGGATATTGCCACAAGACTTCCAAAGTTCAATATTGAACAACATGGAGTTTGTTCAAGGATACTTTCTCAAGCAAGGAGCATAGGTCTAAGAAGATCCTAGAGTTAGTACATTTGGATGTGTGTGGACTAATGTTAGTAGGATCAATTGTAGGAAAAATGTTCTATGTTTCTTTCGTTGATGATTTCTCTTGCAAGACATGGATCTACTTATTAAATACCAAGGATGAGACATTTAGTAGGTTTTAAGAGTTTAAAGCTTTAGTGTTTATCATGCACAACCATCTAATAATTATCTCATGTTTTCTAACTAAATCGGTTTTAAAATTTAAACATAGGTGAAAAAATTCATGTTTTTGATGTTGACACACAACTGTACTAGTTGCAAACAAGTTCTCTTTTAATTGTAAATCTAAACCTAATAGGATCCCAAAAACAAGCATTGTCATTATAATCAGAATTTTTTTTTTTAAGGCAAGGTGCCATTTTCTTATATGATTTATTAGGAAATCATAATAAATCTCACTATCCTATATACACATAGGTAAATATTTTACAAGTTTAAGATGATTGAGGGTATTGGGAATTAATGTACCCAATGCCAGTCAACCCATACTGAGGGTGTATAGGATAAGCTAATGGGGGCAACTCACATTTCCTTACCCAACATGTATCAACCTATACATTTATCATTAGGAATACTATTGCAAAATTCAGTGACAATGTTGTCCCATTCAAATAATTTTAGTATTATGTAATTAGTATATTAATCCAAGTATATAGATGTTGAACATTGTGAAAATTGGTTTCACCTTCAAGAGATTCAGAAGGTTTTAACAACTTTCATGTGCTTAGTCAACCTTTGTAGTAGATGGTTCATGAAATGATTTAAGAGAGATAATCTAGTACTTTTTATTATCAAAGAACAATGAGATGGAACTTAAAGAATGCACTCATTGAAAAATTCAGACGGGAGAGACATTGTTAACAGTATAATGATAATATGATACTATCAAAAGATCATGTGAAAGACAGTCCTTAAGATCAAAAGTGCAGGGGTTGTAGACCTATTTATGGTGTTTCCATGACAGTACACAATAGCATTGGGTGTTGGTGCTAATCAAAAAGTCTATAATAGATAGGGTCAGGTACCTTTTCTTCATGACCAGAGGTATTAAAAGTATTAAAGAAGTTTCATGAGAGATACATGGAGCTTCAAGTGGTAGAAGTCTTTTTTAAGCACCATATGAAGGTTCATTGAAGGGGTATGACAGTGATAAAGATTTATTTATGCAATGATAAAGGTTTTTGTTTTCTCGTTGTCAAGGATTATCAAAGAATAAAATGGTATATTCATTGCCCAAAGAAAACATACAGTAGTAGAATCTTGGAAACATCACTTTTTCACACCTACCAATGAAAGGTTTTTTGAAAAAAAATTGATAATAGTGGTGGTTTTGGAAAATAATTCATGGGGAAAAGTTCAATATAGTTTAGAAAGACACATAGATCGAGAAATAGATTCACATCCACTATAAGAGCAGGTCATACAGTTTAGAAGGGAAAATATCAAATTACAAAAGGATCGTGCATGGTAAAGTTGCTAATGGAAATAGAAAATAGGTCTTGAACAAAGATGTATTTAGGCTTGGACAAATTTATGTTGTCATCTAGGCAGTATTTAAAAAGTAGGGGTGATATCTTGTTTAAAAATTAATGGCAGATAATGTAGCAATTTACCCTCATTTTTTATTTGTAATAGTTTTATTGCAAACTTATTATTTTGTTGCATTCAAAGAATAGCCAATCTTAATGTAGCAATGCCCTCATTTTTTATTTGTAATGGTTTCATTGTAAAATTATTATTTTGTTGCATTCAAAGAATAGCCAGTCTTTTGGAAAGCAGTTTACATTGTAATTTTAATATAGACTATCCATTCTTTCAATGTAAGAAAACAAGTAAATTTACAGTGAAATTTTACAAACAAAAGTGAGGGTATTGCTTTTCTAGGGTATTGTAGTTCTACGAGGGTTTCATGTAGTAGTAGATGATCAATAATCTCATTTCCATTACAAGGGTTTATTGAAACTATAAATAATATAATAGTATACATGAGATATTAACTATTCATTACATAAAACGAATATCTCATTTCCATTTCAAGAGATTATTAAAACTATTTAATGTAACAATATATAAGATATGCACTATTCATTGCCAAAAATAAAATACACATTTCCATTCAAACTTCAAGGAATTTGAATCATAAAAAATGAAAACAAACATATGGCCACACTATTGTGTGCCTCTACAATCACCACATTTTTCAAAAAAATGTTGCAGCTCTAACAAACTCGCAAGCAACACCAAACTTCCATGCACAACCCATCGAAACCGCAAAGAAAAAATACCAAACAAGAGGAGAGTAATTGCAATTAAACCTGTTGTTGCTTTGAGTTTTATGGACATTAGAACACTAGCTCGAACGACCTCATGTCACCCTCAACACTTCCATCCAAACATGCAAAAATGAGGCAGGCCCCTTTTTTTAATTTTATAATTCTTGGTTCTGAGTGGATAGTATTTGACTGGAATGGTTTCCTCTAAAACACTACAATCGAAATCTTTTGTACAACCATGTCAACACCATGTCATTGCTACATGGTTTTGGCTGAAAATGTCTTAGCCAAATTCTTTCCAGTCAAAAATGGTTTTCTTGTAACCGTTTAGTTGGTTGAAAGTGTGACACAACTTTGTGCTTTTACCCTATTATATATATATAGACATATATGTATAAATTAATACAGTTACATATATATTAATATATAATTGTGTATATATATACATAATATTATTATTTATATATTTATACATATGTTTATTGTTCAACAATTAAATGTATTTGATAAACTTTATGAAATAATAATATAATAATATAATTATATATATATATATATATTATATATATATAAGTTGGAAACATTTGTAATAATTGCCAAGCACAATTAATTGCACTCTTCTTAAGTGAAGCACATAAATGATAACGCACATATGAATAAGGTGCATATGTTATACTTGGTGCAACCTTTGGAACATAGCAACCCTGGCACATAAAGCACTAAAAGACCAAGTCAACCAATATAAGTGACACATATGAGTTTTATTTGTTGATATGTATACATTTGAATGAGAAGTTAATGTAGTTTTAAAGCCATATGAAATAGTCAACCAAGGCTATTTTATGGAGTGCCAACATATGAATGTCGTGCTAATTTGGTAGAGTATGAAATGCAATAGAAGTCTACAAAATTCAAACAAGTTTGTTAATATCCTCGGGACTTAGTCAAGAGTAAACTTTGTAGCATTATGTGAAGGAATTCAATTTAGGAAACTTGTTTTTGATCTTTCTATTCATTTGACACAGTAATAGAGTTGTGTTGTCCCTTATAACAAGTTGATTCAGCCATTAAAATGGAGAAGATTGTTATGTGTTGCAAACCTGTAAGTTAGTTTGATGAGTTGATGCATGAGGATAGAAAGGTGGCAAAAATATTAACTTTTTTGTAGCCTTCGATTGCTCACAGTTTAATATAAATATAGCTGCTCATTCTATCAATTGCTACACTTATAATCAATATGATTATCTTGATGTTATTTTGTTGTGATTTATGTGTTAGTGGGTTGTGAGCTTGCGAGTTGAAAGTTGTTAAATTGCTATTTCATATTTGTGATTATTGTGAGAGTTAGTGAGAAATTAGAAGAGGGAAATCAAGTTGATCTTGAAGGAAGTGTCAACCAAGTTTGAGGATTAGAGCTAGGAAGGAGCTTAATCAATTGGAGCATTATGTATGCATGCTAGTTTCTATACCTTTGTCATTTATATTGGAAATGTTAATTAGTTTTTGTTACTATGTTGGAAAATACTGTTTTTGAATATGTTATGATGTTGGTATAAGATTGCATGTTTCTTGGTTGTGCATTATGTTGTAGAACCTATCTTATTAGTCATATTTGCATGTATCCTATATAAAGGAGTTTGTATGAATATTGTATTTATCCTATACGTAGTTTTCATCATTATATGTAGGATGTCTATACTAGACATATGTAGCATAAAGTAAAAAGTTGCTAGAATCACTTTGGTAGTAAAGTCATTTTGATTATGAGATGTTAAGTGGGTTATTCCTATGATTTTTCTGATCCATGGGAAATTGGGTAACCTAGATATAGAGTATGAATGGTCATAAAATCAAATTGAGTTAGGAAGGTGGGTGAATGTGTGACATCCACTCTAAGTTTTAGGTGATGAATACTTTGGCCAAAGTAGTGTAAGAAGCCACTATTTACATTGTCATTTTCACTATGATCTGGGTTTACATAGTAGGAAAGGGATATTCATACACATAAGTTGTAACCACTATATGTCAGTTCTAGATATGTAGGATTCAACACCAAGCTCAAAAAAGACTAGTATTATGAGGTTACCAAACTAATCTCTTCATTGAAGGGTAGGGCCATCTTACCAGTTAGGTAGATGTGTGGGGAACCATAGTAAGTTTGTGGTTGGAGGAAAAAATGCTAAAGCGATGCTTCTCCTCATAAATTGGAAGCCAATAATTGAGGGGAACTACCTGGACCATTTGTACTTTATATATTTTGTAAGCTTCTTTAAGCTATGTATGTAATTTGTATCCATCTCTATGGGAATTGTAAATATGAAATTTCATATGGAAACTGTGTATCATCATTCCTTGAATTAATGAAAGGAATTCTTTTGTATGCAATGGGAAAGCTTGAAATATATTTCAAATGTGCATTTATTATTCAAATGAAAATAATTTTTTATTTCTCTTGAACTATTCACTTGTGGGTAAAACATAGAAAAAATACTCTATAGAAAAATGGGCATATTACACAACTATAATTTATCATAGGGTGAAGCCACAATAGTGGTTTACAATTGAAGTGAGGAAGGAAAAATCACAAAAAATGAATGCATGGCAAAAAACTTGATTTTAGGGGTTCGTACGAACCTATTGGTTTGAATGAACCCATTAGGGGTTTGCTCGAACCCCCCTTATTCCTCATCCCCCCCCCCCACCGAGACACAAAAAAACCTTGAATTTTGGCACTTTGGAGCTTGGGTTGAGGATAAAAATGGATGAATCTTTACAAACCCAACTAGAATCAGGTAGTCCTTGGAACGAGCTATCCAATGAATATAATTTTAATATGTTTTGGTTTAATTATGTATTTTTCTTTTTAGTTTTATTAAACATAGGTTTTTCATTGAAAATGAAGGTCTTTGTTCTGCACATGTGGAGAAATAGAAGATTATAAAAAAAATTGAAAAATATGAGTGCACCAGATATTAAAGTCCTTGATCCAACAAAAAAAATAAAAAAAAATTGATATATATATATAAAGTTATGCATTATACGGTCGTGCTATGTCTAAATTGTAACTAGTTTGACTTCGAAACTTGATTAAAGAAAAAATATTCAATATAAAACTATCTAACCAAGTGGAAGCACTAGATATCAGAGTTACAAATTTAAATTCAAAAGAATTAGAATTTTATCCTTCATGGAAAAAAATTTATGCATTATACGATGTGCGTCACTATTTTAAAATGTTGTTTTTTGAAAAAAATTAGTTTTCGTAGGAGATGGAAAAAGAAGTGCAATCTGATTCCAAAAATTTTGAAGCAAATATTTTTAAAATCTACAGACAAAATGTGACGAGACTCTAGTTTGCATCATCTTCAAATTCTTCATGGTTTAGCCGCTATAGGTACCCGAATGTGAAGATTTAGTTAAAAATAATAATTTCAATGTCCAGTTTGGCCAAAAATTGTAAATCACTATTGTGGGATCCCCATATCACAAAACATTAAAGAATTAAGACAAAATAATTAGGAACACAAAAGGAAATATATTTGAGTTATAGACTAGTCATGTCATTCTTCCTTTATTTCTTCAAATAAAAAGTTCACAAACTCTCCCCTTTGTGCTAATTCAAAACCCAGTCTCCTTCCTCCCAAAATTTTCAAGCACTTAGCCAAAATGGAAAACCCTCCTACTAGGAAATTCGGCCTTGTATATATATTCTTCTATGTATAATTGTTTCCTAAAAATGACTTTTTGTTTTTCCCTTTTATTTATTTACATCGAAGGTGTATCCTATTTGAAGAAGACAAAGCTAAAATTACCAATCAATGGTTGATTTAAGTTTGCCGACTATTCAACGAATCTCAACTGTTTATCATTTTTTGCTATTTTCTTGAATGTTTTCCATCTTTCTTTTGTTTCTTTCCCTGCCACAATCCATCTACAATGTGAATGGTTTCTGCAAAAGGGAATCCCATTTCACTTAGAAAAGTGTATCAACAAATTTTGGTACCATTTTTACTTTTGGTTTGTCTCATTTTTTCAAAAAAATCTGTTTTGGTAGGGTTTCATAAGATTTTTGTTTTGTTTTCATTCACATTTTTTTCATTTCTAGATGAGAGAAGAATCCGATGTCTCAAACTCCAACGCTTTTTTTCACGTCCTTTCGTTCAAACTTTGTCATATCTTGGCATAAAATGTAGAATATTTAATTTTAAATGACAACTAGCTATAACTCTCACTATCTTCTAATATGATTAATCTTTATGGCTTAAGTGATGGGCATTTAAGAGAAGATAAGATTTAATGTGCCAAGTGCTAAATGGTAGATGTCCTATTTCTTTTACCATAGCTTAAAAAGTATGATTTTTTCAAACCTATATAGAGGGTTTTGTGCAAACCTTGTCATATTTAAGGAGGACTCAAATTATGTATTGCATCATAAATTAGATTGTGTACAACATCTGGAAAAAAAAACCGCTTTTCCTCTAGTATGATATAAATTAAATAGTATAAAGTTGGTGTTAGCTATGGAAAGGTCATATCATTCATAGTTTGTCATAATATATATTAAAAAATGGTAGTTGACTTGTTTGTCGAGTGACTTTGTTAATATAAAAATATTTTTAATATAATATAATAAAATAAGATTACATATAATATAAATATATTATATTAAATACTACTAGTAGGAGAAAGCTAAAGTGTAGACAAAACACACCTATGTATGTAATGTTATATCATAAACACCATCCCCTATTGTACACCCTGGACAAAACGCTCTGATAGGAAACAGGCCGAACGGACAAATCACATGAATGGAAAGACTTGACGTCAGACTAAAAAAAATGATTATATTTTGATTTAAAATTTAACTTATATTTTAGTTAATATAATATTTGATTTATAATTTGTGCAAGGTAAAATTTGACTTTTATATATGTATTTTAAATATAAAATTTGATTTATAAGTTTATTATATGAAATGTGGATTATATTTTAATAATAAAAAATAAATTATAAATAATTTAATTATACTTATGATTATATATTCTATTTTTAAATAAAACTATTAGTAACATAAAATGATTAGAATTTATAATTAATAATTATTATGATTTTATATAGTACAAAAATAGATCAAAATTTATCTTAATTGACTTTCCACACTTCTTGGACAACTGCTAGTTTATTTGTTTTGTAGACAAGAGGAATCAACTTAGCCTCCTATAACGGTCAGTTTGCTAGGTAAACTTTTTAATGTAATCAGTGACATTGTCGATCATGACCTCTTAACTAGGTGCTTTAGCCAATCAAACCAAGGGACTCACAAAAAAATATTTTCCCTTTTAATACACTTTTTAACTCATTAAAAGAAACGAATTTTACTGTCATCTTTGTTATTATTATTTTTTTAAATATTATCTTGAATAAATCGTGACTAGGTCCTCCTCGAATATTGCCAACGAACTGTAGCTAATACTAGTGTAGCACCTATATTGAGTAAAATCTCAAGACATGTACTTAAATCACCCTAATAGAAATGAGATTAATAACCAGGCAGCATCCGATCAAGTCAGTATCCATTTTCCTGTGATCCATTCTTATGTACCCTTTGCTCAGTTTCAAGGACACTTAAAACATCCTCATCAGAAGGCCCTTCTTCTTGCAGATGCGATATCACATCTAGAAAAACTTCAACCAGCTTAAAAGAGCCATCTGGGCCACACGAGATGTTAACTGCAGCAATGTCACCACATACTCCCATCCTTGAAGGTTTATCACCTCCAAGAAAGGAAGAAACACTATAACTATAGACCTGCCCATACTTGAAACGGAGAGCCTGCATGATTTCTGCTTCTAATAACTTGGTTGTAAAAACAAAAAAAATGAATCTGCTTCATCACATGAAGAGCCTTAAGTTCAACATGAAATCTATTTTGAATAGAACATTGTGCTTCTTGCATTTGGCTGCGTACAACTTCTCCGCTAATGCTACTAGGGAACTTAAAAGGCAAGGCCTTCAACTCATCACTTTTAAAATGCATTACTCGCTCTGAAGGCATTATAAAGGTGGAGTGGAGTGAATTTTGCTTCATACATGAAATCTAAAGACAAGGAAAACATACAAAGCTTGGAGAAATAATTCTAAAATTAGATACCCATAGATATATCTTTTAAAAAAGAAAATATATTTTGGTAGTTCTTACAGACTATTTTGGCCTAAAGACTGTCAAAATTCTTCTCATCCTGCTAAACATCATATTTTCACAGTTCATGAGTATTGAGTTCATTTGTCTTATAATATAATTGTATTTAGTTTGTTCACATTAATATTTCAGGTCACATCTTCTGATTCGTCATCTTTTTCCTCTCGTTCTAATGGTAGATCATGAAATGTGATCCAAAATATTAATACAAACAAAATAAACATAATTATTTTCAAAAAAAATTATGTTCATATGATCCCATCGTTACCTCAAGCATGTCCCCAATATTGATAACGAAGGTGCCTGGGATAGGTTGAACAGGAATACATTAAACATGCTTACATATATGTAGTCCCACTATTTCATCATCCTGCAGCAGTACTGTTAAACAAACTCCATCTGAATGAGGAGACAAGCCAAAAACCAGATCTGGTCTTTGGCAGGGTGGATAGTAGTTGCATCTCATTGACAGGCTGATTTCCCATTCATGTTAACGAAACAATCTAATTTTCGGCCAACATTCTCTGACAGAGAGACGCAAAATTGTATTGCAAAGCTTCTGAATTTCAGTAGCATATTGATCCAGGGTCTCTCTGCAAGAATGGGCAGAGCAATCAGCTGTAAAATGAATATGACATAAAGTAGATGGAAAGGAACAGGTTATCATGGCAAGCAAGTAGTTCAATATAAGACAAGATATCATGACAGATTTGAGTGAACTGACTGATAAAAGGAAATTGAAGAGGTACATTTTCCTTACAAATGAATGGGCATTACAGACTTGGTATAACAGAAGAGGGTTATAAAATTGAAATGAAATTGTTATTGATGTCCACTATAATGAAATTGAAAATAAAGTCCACTACAATAAGCCAAGAGAAGGTCTGTCAAAAATCTGTTAAGAAAAAAAGAACTTTTTAACATGAGTTCAACCTTATGGCATTTGATAATTTCCATCAAAATTGGATGAATTTTTTTGAAAAATATGGTATTGAAGGTGAAATTTTCATGTTACACAAGACCAGTTAACTATTTGTCACTTTAAATTTTCCATTGCGCTAGTAGTTTCAAAGTGAAAAGGTAAAGGTAGTTTTTAGGTGACCGAAGTGAACTGTGATTTCCATTATGGGGTGTACTATTACATGACTTCACCACTGGACTAACTCAGGCTGTATTGAGGCCAACTAAAACCCCCTAAATGCGAACTTTGTTTAAGTTTGCCTTTTAAACCGTATAACATAGGAGTTTACATCGATATAAAATAGGTTTGGCATAAGTGGCAGTTAAACTAGGTATCATATATAATTTGCAGTAATCTGATTATAAACATTCTGTGCAATATATTGTACATGATTAAAAGGATTCGCAACCATCTGAATCAACAATCATTTAGGTACCTGAAGTCCGTAGGCTTTGTTGGCCAAAATTTCTTTTTCTATTCTCTTGAGGTAAAATGGCCAAGAACATTCTATCTGCCCAGTCCAGTTTTTGGTCATCTGAGGCTATGAAGGCCTGGCCATAGCCATCACGCTCTTGCACTTCGTACTCGAGCTTTTCTTCTAATGGTAATTGAATGAATTCCCTTCATCCTGTTTAACAGAGACTGAGGAATCCCATGATTCACAGCCTGTCACAGAGACATGCATACCATCTTAGCAAGTAATCAAGTTAGTGCCATTATAATAAAGAGCTTTTAAGTTACTGATATATCACATCACGTAGGCAACAACCACAAGTTACTTTCTATTTTCTCTCTAAAATTTGCCACATACTATGCACTGATATGAATCTTTATCATCACTACTATGTCTTTCTTAAGGAGAGAAATCTCACTTACACCTGGTGTGTGATTAATGAACTTTTCTCTAACTATAAAACAAAATAAGATGTTTTCTTTAAAAATGCCCACAAGATATGACACTGAAACTGCTGTTAGTAGACGGCACTAAAATGGAGTCAAACTAACATATCAACAGAGATAGTTGAATTTCAAGCCTGTTTCAAATTGACAAATCTATTGTTATGTACTGTAGTCCACTTTTTCTCATAACCATCAAGTATATTATATAATTCACAATCAATTTCGTCCTACCCACCTGAAAAAACCCCATTGTTGGCATGCAATTCCAAGCTCTTCAATTTTCTTTTGCCTGTAGAAATCTGATTCCCCCAAAAACATGTCCATATCAATTATAGGGATATCAAAATGACTAGTAGGACATGCACTTGGGCGCTCTCTCTCTGATCTTATATAGCTTTGAGGAAGGCTGTGAAGGTGCTGAGATGCCAATTCCTGAACAGCAGGAATTGAAAAACTTTTTGAGGTACCCTCAGACGGACCCAATATGATGGCTGAATTAAACATGATGGTTACAAATCTAAATAAACGCTTGCTTGCTTCTACACCCCTGTAAAAAAAATCTATAATGGGCTAGCCTCTAGGAATGTTAGGGATCCTCCCACAGTATTCTTGAATGAAGTGCATCCACATTTTATATTTTATAAAAATGTTTTTAGACATTTGTGCAATGGGTACGCTGAAGAGGTGTGGAAGGTCAATTTGGAGAATAATGGTCATTTTTTTAGGTACATTTGTGCAATATATAAGGTCAATTGGTAGTGCACTTAGCAAATGATGTTGTTTGTGTAATAAAGGTCTCCACGAAGAAATGATAGCTTCAAATCAACTATGCATATATTTGCAAGGATCCAAACACAATTGAAATAAAACCTATGAATCAGGAAAATAATCAGACTCCTTTACCAACAGGCTCATGTTATACCTACAATAGGGAGAGAGGAAACAAAGGGAGGAGTAGATATAGAAAGAGAGAGAGACAAAAGGGGGGGAAGAGAGAGACAGAGAAAGAGGTAAGGAGATAAAGATAGGGATATAGATAGAGAGGGATAAGGAGAAGAATGGAGATGGAGAGGGTGAAGGAGAGGGATATGGAGAGAAAGAGAGAGTGAGAGAGATAAATATAGAATAGATAAATATATAAAGAAGAATGTTTAGGGAAAGAATGAAAGAGGGAGAGATTAAAAGATAAATATAAAGGAAGGAAGTGATGAATACAGAGAAGGAGAGGCAAAGATAAATAGAGGGTTTGAGGTGCATGAGCAAGAGACCCATGTATGCAAGTGGAAGAAGGCTTTGTACAAGCTGAAGTTAGCACCAAGTGCTTGCTACTCACATATATATGAGTACTTGTTGAATTTGGGGTTCACAAATAGTATGGCAAATCCTAATCTTTACCATTTGTTTGATAAATTTGATCTACTAGTTGTGGTCATGTGCAT
This sequence comes from Sequoia sempervirens, assembly GCA_007258455.2. Classification (NCBI taxonomy): domain Eukaryota; kingdom Viridiplantae; phylum Streptophyta; class Pinopsida; order Cupressales; family Cupressaceae; genus Sequoia; species Sequoia sempervirens. The sequence continues at coordinate 363,663,831 of VDFB02000015.1, forward strand.
TCATGACCCTATCCTTATAGGTGGTATTGAGAAGCCCATAGCATAGTGCAAGAGGGAGTTAGCCTCTTTTTTTAATATGAATTACCTCCACCTTGTGAACTGTTTTCTGGGTTGAGGTGTGGCAAGGTACAGGTTAGGTATTCCTTGGTCAAGATAAGTACATGACAGAGATTCTAAAGAGATTTTGGATGATGGATTGTAAGGCCATATCTGCTTGCACGGTTATTAACCCAAAGTTGACTATGGATCCAAATTTAGATTTGATGGACTCTTTGGTGTACAGCTAGTTGATAGACTCCCTCATGTATTTGGTGAATACCCAGCATAATATTGCTTTGCAATGGATACATTGAACCAGTTCATGGTTAAGCCAAAGAAAATCCACTAGACTATTGCAAAGCATGTGCTTTGATACTTGAAGGACACACTTCATTATTGGTTGAGGTATGTTGTATATAGAGAGTTAATGCTGCATGGCTTTGTGGATTCATAATAGATAGGTGATGCTAGCGCAAGTGAGAGGACTTCAGGATTTTGTTTCAACTTGGGATAAAGTATGATATCTTGGTTCAACAGTAGGCAAGCAGCAGTAGCACTGAGTTCAGTAGAGGCAGAATCAATGGCAACATCATCTACTAGTTGCGAGGTTATTTATCTTTACAAGAGGATAGCAAAAGTAACCAATTAGAGGTTGAAGCTGACAATTGTATACAGTTAGAGTAGAATCAGGCTATTTGAGAATCCATGTTTCACAATTTCTCTAAGCATATAGGCATTTGATAACTTTCCCTCAGGGACAAAATTCAGTAGGTAGTGGTGGCACTTAAGAATGTACCCTCAAATTCACAGGTTGACATTTTATTATTTTAACAAAGCCCCTGGCCAAGGGGAACTTTTAGATGTTAAGAGAGAAACTTGGATTGGTGGAGAACACTTTCCTCGCAGAGAGGGAATAGTAGAGTTTTCACCTTGAAATGTTTGGCAAGTGTTCTCACAGTGATGGTACAATAGTGAAAGTATCAAACCCAAACCTGTATGCAGCAAAGAGATCAACATGGAGAGGACATAGTTATATAGGAGAATAAGTCCCAACTATGTAGTGAGTCTTCTTTGAGATGAGTGTCCAGTTAACTATGTGAGAATTAACTGATTTGTAGGTGTAACTTAGTGTCATCTACTTTGATTAGATGTTATTAGTTGTTAGACTAGGTTGATAGATTAGTCAGACTAATTGATCGCTCAATCAAAATTGAGTGTCACTCCAATAGTTGTATAATTAATATGATACCTCATCTAGTTTCTCTTAGACTCATAGTACAATTGTCTATTTATGTTTAAAGGGTATTAATTTAGTTTTAATCATGATGCATATAGGGGGGTCTATTTTCTACAATTGCATTCCAATGCGGTCTATTTCTTCTCAGTTTTAATAGAAGATAGATGCAGTATCCAGAGTTCAGATCTGTGAATACTATCAGTCTTCATGTTTATGTGTTTGTAGATTAACATACTCAGATCTTCTATTTTGATTGGAGTTTTTCATTTTAAGCTCTTTGCAGTTAGGACTAGATTTTCTGAGGTGCAGAATCTGCTTGCCGTGGTCTGAAAACAAACAGGTATGTTCCCCCCAAAGCCCCAAGTCCTATGGTTCATCACTCGGATATAGGGGACATGTCCCCATGGAAAACTACTATTTACTCCATGTAACTCCATTGTTGAAGCAAAGTGACATTAAAAGATGCAGATTGTGTCTGGCATTCTGTGTTGGCAATCTGAGAGGTAACAAAGTGCTTGGGTTTTGCATATGTTTGCTAAGGTCCATTTATTTTATTAAGAAATACCTTTTATGTTTTACACTGGAAAGAATATTCTATTCAATTTACAAAATATATCCGCAATATAGCAGGGAGCACCTGCAAGGGTAGGGCTCTTTTTTGGCTGAGAATTCATTCATGACATCAACAAGTAAAGAAAGGCATTTGCTAAGGGAGGAAATGCAGCTATGGGAGGAAATACTCGAGATCAGCTGCATCTAAGTCTTGCTAATGTGCCAGGATGAAACCACACAAAAAGTAGAATACTGTTGCGCCCTCTTTTCCGGTTACCACTACATAATACAATTCTCATGAATTGAGGATGTCGATATAGTTTTGTCTACCTGAAGTATTGGTTCTTTTTTACGGGACAGCAACATTTTGTTTTCCTTTTGGCTAAATTTTTCATACTTTGGTCATTCATTTGGGTCATCTTCATCATTGATCAAAGCAAATTATTGTTCACGCAAATTTATTACCCAAATAATAATCCCAAATCTTTCATGTTATTGTCAGCAGTTCAATAGTAGTTGCAGTGCCAACATTATGCAATATATACCGTTGGGCTTCTTTCACTCTGTTTGTATAGCCCAAAATTGATATATGCCAAAATTGAGTTTCAATTCAACCAATATTTAATGTCAACCAAAAAGAAAAACAATTGATTCCTAGAAAAATCCTTAAAATGATGAAGGAATCAACATTCTAAAGGGATGCATCCCCAGACGTCTAGGTAATGTCCCCAAGGGAGACTTGGAATACACATACCCTTTTCTCAGGAATGGACAGCCTGCTCCATTTGGTGCATAATTTTCAGAAAAAGGTGACTTTTGAAAGAAAACAACGCTAAAGGTCCTTAAAAAGCTAAAAGGGGACGATTGTAGTTGCAAATTCAGCACAGTGTATTTATTTTTCTGAATTTCTGCTGCTTTTAGTTTGTTTAAGTGATTTTAATATCCATGTCCCACTGTCCCAAAAATTTGGAGAATTTTGGGCATCACTGAAATCACTTCCCCACACCCCCAAATCTCCCTGTCCTGGAAACTCAGAGAAACAGAATAACAAATTGGAACAGAACATAGTGAAAATTGAAAAATAAAATTAAAGAGACATAATTCAAAAGTAATGTCAATAAAAAAATTTGTGCGTAGTTAGCAGAAGAAAAGAGGACGATGATTGCTTTCGAGGGCTTTGAATATCTTCACTGCGCCATTAAAGGCAAAGAAGAGGCACAAGATAAAGAATCAGTAGGCAACACCAAGAAAAATGGAAGTTGAAGAAAAAGAAAAACATGTCCAATATGTTGGATTTCAGTATTGACACTAGAAAATTTAGAAGTTGACAATTTAGATAAAGAAGATTAATAAAGGTTGCTATAATGTCACAAAACCCTCTGTGTTCTTAATCTTCAGCAACTGGTTTGTAATTCAAAACCAACAGAGACATCCATAACATCGACAACTATTGCAGTAAGAGACATCCATCATAATATTCTCTGCGACATTACTTGTAGTCCTAAACCTTTGGAAAACCTAAAAGAGAAAAAAATGGATGTTTTGGCTTTTGGTGAAAGGACACACAATCACGAAGAAAAGCATCAGGCATGTCCGGGATTTGGATCCAGCTTTCAATGAACCAGCTTTTCCCCCATGCAGAAGGAAGGAAGAGTGCCTGGTAAAGCTTTGTTGGAAAATGCCCATATTCCAATTATTGCAGTGGCTGGAATGGGAGGAATAGGCAAAACCTATCTTCTTCAGAATGTCTACAATATTAAAAAAGAAAGGTATGAGATCTCTACATGGCTTTCAAAGTTCTATTCAGTTCCAAGTTGCAGTGTGATTTAGCCTCTCGCTTAGGTGGTTTAAGCGCTCAAATTAAGGAGGGTGGAGTGAGTGAAGAGAAAGCAACGGAATTCATTCATGACTTTTCGCGACAAAGAAGATCAGAAGCCAAAATGACATGCAGTTTCCCCATGGCAGATCATCATTTTTTTTTCGAAGAAATTAGCAGGAAAATGGGTTTCGATTCTGCTCTCTGAGCAAAATCCCTCCTAATAGTTTGTTTGGGTTTTGGAAGTCTACCGTATATAAGAGTGATAGAACATATTCAATGTTGTTCGGCGACCAATAAAGGTAAATGGAAAAAACTCAGTGAAAATTAACCGCCCAGATAAATTCAATCGTCTTGCATACAATGTAAGATGATCAGCCGTTCATAGTTAAATTTAGCTTAGTTACTTTCATATAAGGAACGCCTTGAACAAAAATATTAGGAACGTCTTGATATAAAAATCAGTTCAATAATGAAATGAAAAAAAAAATTATGAAGAGCAACTCAAAAGAAAAGCTATGTTTCTACAAAATTAAAAAAGTAATTTTTTAAAAATGTATGAAATGACAGAACATTAAAAATAATAAATATTTATATATGTAGAATAGGAAAAATCCAGGTTAAAGGTATAAAACAATAAAATTAAAATCTTAAAGCTTTAAATCAATAATGAAGCACAATTCAACATAGAAACATAAACATAAAGTAATATTACCTATGTTATAGGTACCTCCATTGTCTTTTTCCATTTTGGTGAATATGCTTGAATGCCCTTATATTTGAGTATGCAATAATAGCTTAATGACAATGATAGCAAAATATTGAAGCTTGTAGTTGTCTTTTTAGCAGCATATACTTGTACATAGACTAGGTAGATTGGAAATGACAATGATAGGTGTCTTTTATAGAAAGCTAAATTGGAATAAAGTGTTGAGATTAAAAGCCAATAAGATATGACAATCAATGGTTAAGAATGAAAGCTGTAGTATGAAATAGGGTTAGGGCTAAAGTAGGGCAAAGATAAGGATGAATGGTCAAGATTGAATTATAAGATAATTCAATCAAGGGTGGAAATTGAATGAGACAAAAAGAGATAAGATTGACATGAGGGAGGTTGGCCAGGTTGTTGGAGGAATTTAAATAATTATAAAATTATTTAATTAGGAGGGAAAGTGAATAATTACATTAAAAAAAAAAAATATTTAATTATAAAGACATGTAATTGGCTGAATTTTTTATTAAATAATGATTAAATTGGAAGAAAATGACAAATTAGAGGACAATTAAATAAATAAAATTTATTAGTTTCTTGCCAAGGAACTATAGGCACCACCAAATCCTAACTAGTTATTAATGTTTTGAACTTCAACCAATCAAAATTGATTATTTTCTTTCATACATTATATTTGAAGTTTTTTCTAAAGTTAAATGCATATTTTTTAATTTTTCTAATTGTAAAAATTATTTTTCTTGAAAATCATTGGCTAAAAAAATTTACGCAATAAGAGCAGATTTTAGGGAAACAACATAATATTTTGATTTTGCAATTTTTTTTTGGGCTTTTTTAGGCATTTTTTTGGCCACTTCTTCTTAATGTTTGCACATGGAGAAATGCAAAAAATATGACAAAGATAAAATTGGAAATTGTTAATTATTCTATATAGAAACTTCATTTAATTTAACCAGCTAAGTAACAATTGTATGTCAAATTTTTTATTTAATCCAATTTAACTATTTTAACCAAATTGAATCTCAAAAATTCAAAATCATAATTATTTTAACATGTCATAATTCAACTATTAAATCTATTTTTTTAAAATTAAATCTATTTTTTTCGTAGATTAAGTTAAATTTAAAAATTTCAATATCAATAATTATTTTACACATATTAGTAATTATTATTAGTTTCCACCAAGGGGAACTATAGGCAACCCGAGTTGTTTAACTAGTTATTAATAATTATGTTTCTAACCAATGAGAGTTAATATTTTTTTTAATTTAACAAATACTTGTATATTGTTAAAGTGCAGATGCAAATTATATAACAAAACATTTTAAAAAATGAATTTTCTTAAATATTATTGGTAGGAAATTTTTTCCCAATATGGGCAATTTATACGGTGCCATTATCATACTGGCGACAATAGTGGGCAGATGGAAACCTAGCATGTGATAATAGTGTGCATCCTTAGCTGGAATGAACGTGGTGGGCACAACTATTTCTTTATGGAGTTGTAATGAAATCTAAATATTACTAGTGAAGAGCAGCATGGTGATAAAGTAGCAGTGTTTGAGGCTTCATTATCACTGGCACCTGCATAATTTATCACATCCCCAAAACACATGGTAGTTCAAGCATTTCACCTATTCAACTAAAAAGATTTACAAACTCTTTTTGTTAAGTATGCTTGTATTGTTAACAATATTTGACTTTGCATAGGTATAATTGTAAGCTGACAATTTAAAATTTAGAGAAAATAAACCAACAATTGAAAGTTGATAGTTTAAAATTGAAAGCAAACAAACTAACATCTACAATATCTTCGTGTGTGCACTAGGAGAGGTATTATTGTCCATTAATATTTTTTTTGTTTTCTTTTGATTTATATCCTTTAGCTTCACATTAGACTTTTCTTTCATGGCAGAGTGTGTTTAGGAAAGCCCTAGTCAAGCCCAGAACAACATGCTTTGCTTCATCTTTCAGTAAATGATAGTTTGGATTTGAAACTTATGTTAAAGAATAATTCATTTCAGAATCTTGAACCCTTGATACATTCTCTGTCACAATAGCTTGCAGTCACACCATTGAGTAATGATAAATTCCACAAAAGTCCTCTCATCTGGGATGAAAATGTCACCAAGATCAAAGCGATTGAACCACTGACAGTTGGGAAGTTAAAGCCCTAATCTAAATTGAGCACAGGTTTATATTTTTTCCAATCTTAATGTTGTTAAGTCCTTAATTGGGACATGTGAGTTGGGTCCAGTGTTAAAGCCATCAAACTTTCCCAATGCTGGCCTAGGTTTGAGCCATAGCTTGGCTCCCCAATAGTGGCCTCCCCTCCGAGTTATCTATCAGAATTTTGTTTGTATGTTATTGTCTTCTACAGACTGTGTCATTTAGCATCTCTTTTATGTTTGGAATTGTAAATAAAATCTAAGAATGTGTCTTTAGTAATTACGAATAGTTGTTTACCATTGTGATTAGAATTTAAGCACATGTATTTGGTAATTGCTAGTTGTTGGTTGGCAATTTACCTGAGTCCTATTGTTGTGTAAGGTAACTTTTTGGAAATTGTAAAGAGGCCTCCTTTTCTAAAACTAGGATGTCATTATTGTATTGAGTTGTAAAGTTCTCATATTAGTTATGTATGTGATTGTGCTAGCATTAATAAGAATGTGATAGCATGTTTCTGTAATAATGATGCCATTGTTGCTAGCGCTCTTTGACTTGTTCACTTTTGTAACTAGGAGCATTCACTTGATTTTTTATTCCTTTAAAAATTCCTTGGGGAATTTTGTGCATCCTGGCAGAGTTATTTAGGAACAAACATCAATAAGTATCATGAAATTTATGTTTCTTTGCCTTACTAAGTGTTTTTCAAAACATTCAAATTGGAATTTTCTCTTATGGCTATTATACAAGGTTTGCTTAGACAGACAAAGCAAAAAGCTAGTCTTCAAGCTTTTAACTATTTGGAGAAAAATCTATGTATTGAACTTGTTTGAGGCTATAGCATTTAGTCATGTCAAGGAATACATCCTAAAAGAGTTGACATCAATAGTTTAGAGGTCCTAAAGTTCCCATAGGAAATACTATTCAACAAATGCATTTACAACTTTACACATGCCAATTGTATTTTCTTGAAAGTTTCTAAAGCATTTTCAACAAATTCATTTTGTACATATCCTGCAATCATTTCCTTCCATGAGAGGACAAATCTATTTGAGGCATTCTGTCAAGTAGTTCATTTTCCCTATCTTTTCTTATTACATGTCCCGTTGAAGTAAACATCTTCTTGGTTTGCACATTGTTTGCTATATGCTTATATACAATGGTCTCACCATAATGCTAGTAGTATAGACTTAAGTTAGCCTGCATTATTTTGTATCAAAATTACATCATTGTTTGTTGTCCAATGTTTCAAACAACAAACAAATAACGTTGATTTATGGAGTTTTTAAAAAAAATTGTGGGTCATTGTGGTTAACATTTTGTGATCTACTGAAGATAATTTAAAACAATAAAATTAGGCAGATGATAAACAATTATCATCTCATTGTTGTGTGTAAAGGTGGTGGAAATATTTTCGTTTCACAAAACTCAATTTCACACCTGAGTGCGTGGTCGGAATATATTTTGGAGTGGCAACGACCATGTTTGAGCCAGAGTTTGATACCCTAAGAGTTGTTTCCTCAAAAACTTCAATCTTTACTGTCATTCTTAGTGATCTTTATGAAGTGCAGGAATCAATCAATGACATGATGCTATTCTCTAAAACAGTTAAAAGGTTTGAACTGATTCTCTTTTCCATTTTTCCTTGCTAATGAAAAGCTTCAATGCAATCATCTAAGCCAAACTTGGGTATTTCATTAGGTGGGATCTATCACTGGTGGACCACATGCCAAAGGAAATGAAAATCTACTTCATGGGCTTCTATGAAATAGGCAATGAAATTGCAGAGGAAAGAAGGAAGACACAAGGGTGTGATGTATCACCCTACCTTCGGAACCTGCTATGTATTCAACAGACCAAATTCACCATCTTTTTTCAGTTTTGAGTGTTTTTCTTAAAGGCTTTTTCTTAGCTTTTTGTCATGTAATTTTCCAATGGGAAATGCAGCTGGCATCCTACACCAAGGAAGCAAAATGGGTTCAACATAAATATTTTCCTTCCTTCAAAGAATACATGAAGAATGTTACCTATATATTGAAGCTCCAAAATTCAATCTAGTGCATTTGTCATAGAAAACTCTCTTTTATTGTTTGCATTTCTTCTTACCCAAGGTTGCTCCTTTGAAACAACCTTGTTTGCATACTTATGTCATTTACCATTCTTGTCCATGTGTCATTACTTATGTTTCAATTTTTTTCCATTATGAAAGATTCTTCTTACTTTGCATGTGTGCATATTGTTGTTATTTTGGATTATTGGAAAATTTGTTGGTGTAAATATTATACTTTGTCTAGGATAGTTTTTATCAAAGTGTAATATTGGACTTAGTTAATAAAGTTTACTTTGGATATAAGAAATAATGGCATAGCTACACCTTCACTTGAGGTACACAAGTGCCACCACTACCTCATCAACCCTTAATTGACAATAGTTAGGTGCTAGTTTTATTTAGTCAATTCCACCTATGTTTCAATTACACTAAGTTAACTCACCTCTTCATTGAGAGTGATTAAGAGTCAATTGATGACATCTTGGGTATGTCACTATCTTGAGTCAAGCATCCAAGAGGCCTATATATTTCTACTTTACTCTTTGTAATTTGCTCCATCATATTGACTATCGTTGCTAAAACTTTCCAACCACAACAAATTGAAACAAAACTATTCTAGAAAATTTTGACAGGAACATCGTTGTTGTGTAGCTCTTGTTTAATTATGGTAGAAAAGGCTAATGAATAATTAAATACTTGAAATAATTATTTAAGAAGATAATAATTAAATAAATATAATTTAAGTTTATTTAATTATAGAGGAAAGAGACATTAGTGATCTAATTATATAAATAACATTTATTTAATTAATAAAAAAAATACTATAAATAAATTAATTTAATAATTAAAATAATGAATAGAAGAATTATGACATTAGAGAATAATCAAATAATTAAAATCATTTAAAATAGAGTTTTGTAGTTGGTACAATGTTTAGTGCCTGCAATATAAATATAAAAAAATATCTTTCTTTCCATATTTTTATTTCATTTAGAATATATCAATAACCTCTTCAAATGAGTAATGCCAACTAAAAAATTTTATCCCTTTATCATAGTCAGAACAATATGTCTATATTTGATTTTATGTGAAGGAAAAGAAACTTTTTGAGATTAATTATGTATGTATGTATAATTAATATTAATTAAATGTTTAATTTATTTAGTTAATTCATCTCATTTAATATATCTTATTTAATTTACTATTTAATTATATCATTTTACATTTTATATGGTTAAAATAATTAAATAAAAACAAAAGGGAACTTAAATGCATTTGTTTTCAACATTCTTTATGATTGCACTACCTTATTATTTTAAGTAAATGCATCTCAACTCTTGACATTCAAAAAAACTCCACCATGACTCTCCATTCCCTTAATCTTAGAAAAGTCTTCTAATCCATCACCCATCTTTCATTGTTGGCCCTTTCATCATAATTCCACTACCCATTATCCTTCACAAAAATATATAAATTGAGACACCATCTAATATATTTCATCTAGTTTAGTTAAACTAATTATGTGTTGTTCAAATAGGTAACATTTGTGTACAAGAGCATCCATAACTCAAATCACTTGAAGCAAATCACACTTCAATGGGGTTTCATGATAATTTTACTTTCAATGTTTGTTTTGATGTTATGTTTTGAACTTCATTTTATTATCAAAGGTTTGATTTGGTTTGGAATAAAGGTTTTTTTTTAACTTGTATATGTCTCCTACTTACATTTTTATACTAGTGCTTACATTCATATGACTTTGTTAAAAAGTTTGCTTTTTAAAATTTTATTATTTGTTTTATGTTTTGTAGTGGTTTTTGACTAACTGATCTTGTAAATTCTTGCTTCACTTAAGCTGATTTTAAAGACGAAGTTTTTATAAAGACTTCCAAGACAGAAGTCACAATTATATGAAAAAAAACACAAAGATAATTTTTAGCATATAATTTGATTGCAGAAAGAAAATATGACATTTTGGAAGAGAGTTTATTTCTCACTATGAAATTATGTATGACCGGACCATCCATATTGTACAAATAGCACTATACTCTGTGTAGGTTCAATGTAACTAGTTCCAATTTTTTTTGACATATACACAGATAGTTTTAACATATATCTTGGATTTCTTGCACATATCTCTATATTTAAGTATATACATACTAATTTCAAACTCACATGATGGTTTTTAACATATACCTAGGTAGGGTTCGTCCAGAGATACAGGCCAATATATGTGTATATATGCAAGTCACAGATAAGCTACTGCAAGAACTTCATTCACACAAAGCTTTGTTTTTAAAATTTGCAATTAGGGTATTAATTTTAGTTAAAATCCATATAAACCATTTTGTATACTCTTTAAAAGCCACCTACATGCCACATCCCACACACCAGCTCCTTCCACGGTGGTTGACTGTAGGATTAATAAATTAAAATGGAATTTTGAAATGTGAAAAGAGTGTCGATGGGCAGGTATGTAGGAGTGAGGTTTAAGTTTTCTTTCGTGACCATTTGGGGCAATATTTTTAGAATAAATATGGTAAAAAAAAGATTCAACTTAGCATGGAGAAAAGCCAGAAAGAAAATGCAAGAGACAAACACCATTAAATGAGATATGACGTAGCAAGAAAGAAGGGGATGCAGGTCAAAAGAAGAGCATTTGTGCCATTAAGAAGGTATGGTGACCCATCTGTTGGCATGGACATGATCGATAGAGTGTAAAACTAGCACAAAAGGCAGTCTGTAAACCCCCACGACCCTCCTCCTCTAGCTATTCACATGATATTTGGAGCGAAAAACATGAGCAATAGAGGAAGAAATTGTAGAAGAAGGTGTTGGATTGTGACAACAAGAAGAAGATTGTGAAATTCAATCACAATAAGGGAAAACCAAGATTGTTAAAACAATAAAACAATCTTTCTCTTATTTTAGAAAAAGAACAGTTTTTTGCTTTCGGAAGAAAGATTTCAATTATCTTTGAAAGAATAAATCTGATTTTTATTCTATGTTGAGAGATTCATTGTTATCTTCAAGAGGTTTTAAATATTTGTTCTCTTGAAGGAAAAAATAAGTGAATTGTACAACAATATTGCTACAGCTATGAAGATTGCAGATGTAATTGTTTTTTCCCCTGAGCAATAAGATTACCAATACTTGCCCTGTGGATGTTTCCTTGGCAAATTGTCAAGGTTTTACCACGTAAATCTGTGTATTTTCATTTGTTCTGTTATTCTTCTTTATTTTTCTCGTTACTTCTTTGCATCTAATTTGTGCTATAAATTTAATATCTCTGGGTTAAAGCTTCCGCATTTATAACAAGTGGCATCAGAACAATTTTTTTTGCAGCAACTGTGTTAGAATTTGGTGTTGATTCTACAACATCAAATGGCAAAGGTTTCAAATACAAGATTTGAGGTGGAGAAATTTAATGGAAAAAATAATTTTGAGCTTTGGAAACTCAAAATGTGTGATTTGTATGAGAGCTCTTAGCACAATTCGTTTGTGTTTGGTTGATGAGGTTATTTTTAATATTGTTGGAGAAAGTACGGCTGCAGACTTATGGAGCAAAATGGAAAGTCTTTATATGACAAAATCCTTGACAAACCAGATCTACTTGAAGAGGCAATTGTATAGTTTGCGAATGAAGGAAGGTATAAAAATTGCTAATCATTTAAATATTTTCAATACTCTTATTTGTCAATTATCTAGTATGGATGTAAAAATCGAAGATGAAGACAAGGCAGTTACTCTTCTGTGCTCATTGCCTGATTCCTGGAATCACTTAGTCACTTCTATTAGCTTTAGCACAACTGACACCCTTGAATTTGATTCTGTTGTGGGAGTTTTTTTGTCTGAAGAGGTGCGCAGGAAGTCTAATACAAAAACCTCCACATCAGAAGCAATGGTGGCTAGAGGTCGATCCACAGAAAAAGGGGAGAATTCGAGAGGAACATCCAAATCTAAGTCAAAAGGCAGAAAGGGTAAAGGAAAATGTTGGTATTGCAATAAATCTGGGCATCTCAAGAAAGATTGTTGGAAGAGGAAAGAAGAGAACGATGACTCCAAAAAGGAAGCAAATCTGGCTGAGACAAGTTCAGGTGTGGTCGATGAGGTATTATCTGTTTGTGGTTTTTCACAACGTGATGAGGATTGGTTATTAGATTCTGGTGCTTCAAATCATATGTGTCCACATAGAAATTGGTTTTCTACTTACCAAGCTATTGATGGTGGTGTTGTTCTTGTGGGAAATAATGTTTCATGTAAGACTATTGGGATTGGGAGCATTAAGATTAAAATGTTTGATGGTATTGTAAAAACATTAACAGAGGTAAGACATGTACCAGAACTTAAAAGGAATTTAATTTCTTTAGGAGTTTTAGATTCTGGTGGTTATAAATTTTCTGGTCAAGGTGGAGCATTGAAAGTATCCAAAGGAATTTTGGTGGTCATGAAGGCTACAAAAGTTGGAAACCTTTACAGGCTAAATGGGAATACTGAGATAAATGAAGCAGCGGTGGTATCTAAGGAAACAGATGATTCTACTCGTTTATGGCATCAACGTTTGGGTCATATGAGCGAGAAAGGGCTGAAGGTACTAGTAAACCGTAAGTTACTTCCAAATTTAAAGTCTTTGAATTTGAATTTTTGCAAGCATTGTGTCTTTGGAAAGCAGTGTAGACAGAAGTTTAAATCAAGTAGTCATACAAGTAAGGGTGTTCTAGACTATATTCATTCAGATGTTTGGGGAGCATCCCCTATAGTTTCTTTTGGAGAAGCTTCATATTTTGTGACATTTATAGATGATTACTCTAGAAAGGTGTGGGTCTATATTCTTAAGAGTAAAGTTGATGTGTTTGGTGTATTCAAGCAGTTTAGAGCTTTAGTTGAAAAGAATACTGGTAGATAAATCAAATGTTTAAGAACAGATAATGGAGGCGAGTTCACATCATTGGATTTTGAAAATTATTGTAAGGAAGCTAGGATTGAAAGGCATAAAACCATAGTTTTCACTCCTCAGCAAAATGGTGTTGCTGAACGCATGAATAGGACTCTTCTAGAAAGAGCAAGGAGCATGCTTAGTAATGCCAAGTTGGAGCAAGAGTTGTGGGCAGAAGCAGTTAATACAGCATGCTATCTGATAAATCGATCACCATCAGTTGCAATAGATTGTAAGATTCCTGAAGAGGTATGGACAAGTCATTCATGTAATTATTCAAATCTAAATTTTTTTGGTTGTGATGCATATGCTCTTATTTCAAAGGATCAACGTTCTAAATTAGACCCCAAATCTAAGAAATACATTTTTGTTGGTTATGGTGATGGAATTAAGGGATATAGATTGTGGGATCCTACTACCCAAAAGATCATCATTAGCAGAGATGTAGTGTTTGATGAATCTTCTCTAATAAAATCATACGTTGTAGAAGTTGATTTGGAGCAAGAACAAGTACCTCAATATCAACAAGTTCAGTTGGAAACTCAACCATCTACAAAAGATAGGGAGCAAGAAGAAGCTTCTAAAGATGAAGATGTAGATGTGAATGCAGGAAATATATAGGAAAATGTGGAAATACCACAACCATCTCTAAGGAGATCTACATGAGTCAGAAATCCTCCTAAAAGGTATGATGATTTTGTTTCATCTGTTGCTTTGATTTCTAATGATGGGGAACCAAGTTGTTATTAGGAAGCAATGGATGGCACTGAAAATGCTAAATGGAAAATAGCAATGAAAGAAGAAATCAATTCCTTGGAGAAGAATAAAACATGGGACTTGGTAGAACTTCCAAAGGGTAGGAAATTTTTTGGTTGCAAATGGGTCTACAAACTGAAGAAGGGTGTTGATGATAAAAATGAAAGGTACAAGGCAAGACTGGTAGCAAAAGGATATTCTCAAAAGGAAGGTATTGATTTTCATGAATTTTTTTCACCAGTTGTTAAGCTTATTTCTATTTGGGTTGTTTTAGCATTAGTTGCATTACTTGATCTTGAGTTGGAACAACTAGATGTTAAAACAACATTTCTACATGGAGATTTGGATGAGGAGATATATATGGAACAACTAGAAGGGTTTGTTCAAGATCGCAACAAGAAATTTGTTTGCAAACTCAAGAATTCATTGTATGGCCTGAAGCAATCACCCAGTAAATGGTACAAGAAGTTTGATTCCTTCATGGTGAGCCAAAACTTCACAAGAAGTGAGTATGACCATTGTGTTTACTTTAAAAGTTTGGAAAATGGTTTATTCATTATCTTGGTGTTATATGTTGATGATATGCTTGTAACAAGCAAAAGCATGGTTGAAATTAATAATTTGAAGGCTCAATTGGCTAGGACATTTGATATGAAGGATCTAGGAGTAGAAAAACAAATTTTGGGCATTAAAATACATAGAGATAGGGAACATGGTAAGGTTTGGTTATCACAGAAGAAATATGTGGAGAAAATCCTCACAAGATTCGGTATGCAGAATATGAAACCAGTAAATATCCCTTTAGCTTCCCATTTTAAGCTTTCTTCAAGTTTATGTCTTAGTAATAATGAAGAAAAGGATTATATGTCTCGTGTACCATATGCTAATGTAGTAGGAAGTTTAATGTATCCGATGGTATGTACGAGACCAGATATTTCACATGCAGCTGGTGTTGTCAGTAGATACATGGAAAATCCAGGAAAAGAGAATTGGGTAGCAGTGAAATGGGTGCTTCGGTATCTTAGAGGCACAAGTGATTATTGTATCACCTATAATGGTTGTAGTGATTCAGATTTTGCAGGTGATTTGGACAAAAGGAGATCCACTTCAGGTTATGTCTTTACTCTTGCAAGTGGAGCTATTAGTTGGATGTCAAAGGTTCAAGAAACAATTGCTTTATCCACAACTAAGGCAGAGTATATGGCTGTCTCACATGCATGTAAAGAGGCAATTTTGTTGAAGGGTCTTTTGGGTGAGCTTGGAAAAGTGAAGAACAAAGTGATTATATTTTGTGATAGTCAAAGTGCTATCCATTTGGCCAAAAATCTAGCTTATCACAAAAGGACCAAGCATATTGAAATTAAGTACCATCTTGTAAGACAAGTTATTGATGGAGGTGGAGTAACCCTTGAAAAGGTTCATAAACCTAAAAACTGTGCAGATATGTTTACTAAACCAGTACTGGTAGAGAAGCTGAAATGGAGTGTGGCTTCTCTTGGTTTGCAGAAGGGGTGATGCATGGGCTTGGGCAAGTATTAGGTAAATTGTTGTCAAGCTGGAGATTGTTGGATTGTGACAACAAGAAGAAGATTGTGAAAATCAATCACAACAAGGAAAAAACAAGATTGTTAAAACAATAAAACAATCTTTCTCTTATTTTAGAAAAAGAACAGTTTTTTGCTTTTGGAAGAAAGATTTCAATTATCTTTGAAAGAATAAATCTGATTTTTATTCTATGTTGAGAGATTCATTGTTATCTTCAAGAGGTTTTAAATATTTGTTCTCTTGAAGGAAAAAATAAGTGAATTGTACAACAATATTGTTGCAGCTGTGAAGATTACAGATGTAATTGTTTTTTCCCCTGAGCAATAAGATTACCAATACTTGCCCCGTGGATGTTTCCTTGGAAAATTGTCAAGGTTTTACCACGTAAATCTATGTATTTTCATTTTTTCTGTTATTCTTCTTTATTTTTCTCGTTACTTCTTTGCATCTAATTTGTGTTGTAAATTTAATATCTTTGGGTTAAAGCTTCTACATTTATAACATAAGGATGTGCCCAATTTGGGAGAAAAAAATGGTCTCATGGTAAGCACAGATTGCAGGCTATGAATGGAATGGATTGTTGAAGAGGCTAGGAAAATTCTCAAGCAAAAGCAATTGATAAATGAAAATCTAAATTGCACAACTATTGCTAGTATCCTCCTCACCTATGTATGTGTAGCAACTAGAGCAATGAGCAAGTTATGGGAACCTATCAATTGTGAAGTATAGAACAATTTCATGAGGAGCATGTTTGTCAATAAGAGCCACATACAAAGAGGAGACAAGTGGAGGGGGAGTTAGTTTTTGAAAGTCCAGACCTGCAAATTAGACGATAGAGGTGGGCAAGAGTTGAGTACCTTCATCTCGGAGCTTCACACAGGTTTGGGTGTTAATTATTAACCTTTGATGGGTGAGAATAAATAAATAATAATAACAATAATAAAAATGAAGCTTCTTTCCTTTCGGAAAGATATCTTGTAGCTACATGCTTCGGCTAGGTAGGAGATGCATGGTTTTAAAGGGTATCATTACATAAATATTTTCATTTGTTGTTTTCCTTTTTCGTGTTCATGATTTAGCCTTGAAAATTGGTTTATAAGAGTGATTTAAGGTCCAAAATGCTAGTTAAGGATCTAATCTAATAATCACTAGTAGTTGCTTTCCATTCTCTGTCTTTTGATCTAAATAAAACATCTATTTACTTCATGGTCAACAATGTCTATGGATGAAAATGTGAATAATGGAGTGTAGGAGTGAGAAAATTAGTTGTGGGAGGATTTTGCACTCTGTTGGTTCTGCAGAAGAAGGAAATCCTAACTCTGAGGACAATGGGGATGCATTTTGGTTGCTAGCAGTTGGGGTGTTGCACAGTCTCTTACTACCCTGGATGGTGGGCGTTGGGTGTTGTGTAGGCTCCTTGCTAGCCTGGATGAGGGGCAATGGTATTGTGTTATCTCCTTATGGTCTCCTTTGTCTGCCTGGGGTGATGGTGTTGGGATTGTTCTTTGCTTGTGTCAGGGGCTAGATGCATTCATGCATCTTGGTGTGTTGCACTCCATCGTGCCTTTCTCCTGTGATGGATTAAAGTTTGTCGTTGGCCTATTGGTGGATGGGTGGGTAGTTGTTGCTTGATGGAGTTTAGTTTTATCACCGGTTTTCTCTCGCAACCACTTTTCTGTGAAGTGGGATGGGACTCTCGAGTGCTTTCCTCTGTGGTTGCTTTGGCTTTGTCCTTTTCTCTTGGGGGTTTCTTTTAGATCCATTTTTTATGTATTTATCTTCATTTGGAGTCGATGAGGCTATCTTTGAGGTTGTAGATGGTGTTGTTTTGGTGCTTGCTCTTGGCCTCCTTTGTTCGGTGGCCCCTTTAAGGTTTTTGTTGGTTGTTGAGTGTGTGGGGTTTGAGCTTCCTCCTTACCCCTTGTTGGTGTTACTCGGGTGTTGGCTTTTTGTTCTTGTACCTCTTGGGTTTAAATTTTGGGTTGTTGTATGCTGCTTGGATTGTCTTGCTCTACTCCACACTTCTTTGGTGGTGGGCCTTTGCTTGACTCTCTTGTTGGAGGGAGGCCTTGGTTTTGTTGTGATGGATCTGCCATTTTTCTACTACAACCTGGAGTTGTGTAGGGTGCTTATCTTGGGTTTGGTTTTCCATACTCTTGTGGCTTTTGTGCCTTGTTTGTGGTGGTTGTTGAACCGCTATTAAGCTTCTTTATGAAGGCCCTATTTTTTGGGTTTGTCTTCTAAAGGATGTCTTGCTTTCCTTTTTGGTTAGTTTGTGCAAGGGTATGGACTATTTCTAGCCCAAGGTTTGTTCTTGGTTGGTGGTTGGTCCATTGATGATTTACATTCTTCTGGAGGACATGGGTTGTCTATGCAGGGTATTGGGTTTGTTGGCTACCTCTTGGGGTGGAAGGTGCTTTCTCTGAGGAAGGAGTTGTTGGATGTTTGGTGGTTTGGGCTGATTTTGTTGGCTGGGAGGTTGGTGTTGTCGTTCCTTTTGTTTTTGTTATTTTGGATGCTAAAGGCAGAGGTGTTTTCCTTTTCTATTGGAATTCTTGCTTGCTACCATGTTCTACATAGGTTGTATTCAATAGAGGTGAATATTTCTCCTATTAAGGTGGAGCCCTCTCCTATTGAGGCAGAGCTGGAGGTTGTAGAAATGGTGGGAAGTGCTTCTCTCCTTTTTTGGTTCCAATTGAAGTGGAGCATGCTTGCTTTCGAGGGAGGTTTCTTTGGTAGTTCTGGTACCCACTTCTTCCTCTCCTATAGAAAGGAGCTCCATCCTTTTGAGGTGGTGTCAAGGTTGGTGTCTAGTTGGTTGGTGCAATTAGAAGAACGTGTCTTTTTATAAATTTTTGATTCTTACCCCTCTTTTGTTGGGAATCTATTAGGCTCATTTTTGTCTAATTTGAGTAGAAGGTCTATTGCAATCTAGCTGTTGCAAGTGGTTTGTGGTCTGGTTGTTTTAGGAATTATTTTGGGCCTATAATGTTGTGGGTTGTTTCTTGGCTCAAGGCCTTTATTATTTCTTTTTCCTTGAGTTGGGATTGTTGTTGGTCCTAAGTGTTCCTATTGCTCTTGGTTGTGTTGCCAAATTTGGGTTGTTAGTCTATTTTGACTTAGGACTATTGTTGGTTCTAAGTGTTATATCACTCTTGGTTCTCTGGTGACTAGGTGTTGTTTTTTCTTGTGTTAATGCGGTGTTTTCGTAGGTCAGTTTCTCTGGTTCATTGGAAAAGTTTGAGACTTTGTTGTTTATAAGTTTCCTTTTCTTAGCTCTGTAAAAGGTTCCTTGGTCCTTTCAAGACCTTGCTTACCTTATCAAAAACAATGTCTATGCTTTTAGATTTTGTGTTTTCTCCATGTGTCTCAAAGGAGATAACCAACAAACCCAAGTCATTCATTTGAGTGCAAGTGTTTAACTCATATTGACTAGGTATATTTGTGGATGTCTTGAATTTTATTGAAACCATCTCTAACTAATTGGACAACAAAATGACCAAAAAAAGGGGTTATTGACCAAGATTTCCTAAAGGCAGTGTACTCAAGGGAGAGGGTGTACATTAACTATAAAATATACGCAGTATTTTGACCTTGGACAAGTTGAGTAGACTAATTTACAAAAGAAATGGGTGGTCGGTCGAAGTTTCATTGGAATCAACAATTTATATATGTTACATTTCACATTACACAACCACACATGTAACCTTTAAGTGTGATTGTACATCTTTACACATAATTTCAATTCACATATACCTACACACATTTAGACTTAATATATATTGAACAAATGGATAAATGGGTAGACATTAATGATAAATTATAAAGTTGGGTTGATTCATAATCCACTTGAGTGTGACTAAATTTTTCATGAAATCTATACCTCTAAAGGGTCATAAATCAACATAAAAATTTATTAGAATAGATCATTAAACTTAGATATGAGATAGATTTGCAAGGGAATACTTTAAGAACATGTAATGATTATAAAGTTGAAAAGTGTGCAATTATGGTTGTTATTGAACTATACAAGTCTATTAGAAAGTGTTAAGTTATATTGAGAATATATCAAGATGCATGTGATTATGGACCATTTACAAAATTATATTGTGGTGGCAATATGTGCATATGATTCTCTTAAAGTCATCCACCCTACTTAATGCAAAAACTAAGGCATGTCATATAATTCTAGAATGGTATTTTGGTATTAGGGTAAAGAACTAATATGATTAGAAAATATCTAATGAACCCTTGAGTATAAGAACTTTAATATTGAACTTATTTTATAGTGACTCTAATGCATTACATAATTATTGTGTAAAGATTTGATTTGGAGTATTTCTCCTCATAAGACACTATGGTCCAAGTTATGGTTTTAAAATGGGTGATATTTTAATGCCTAGCTAAATATATAGATGTATGGTAATAGGGACCATTATATCTAAAGGCTATTTAGAACTTTGTTCTTAGTAACGTGTCATCATAAGATGTTGAATTTAATTATTTGAGTAAACTCATTTATAGTCATGATTTGTTCCATCTTCATACAATAAAATAAATGGCATAGTGTGGCCCACTTGTCTTTAGTATGACTTAAATATTGATCATGGGTAGATCAAGTATGTAATTATTGTTATATGTATTTTGAGGTCTAGAAGGATGTTTTATACGATTATGACTTGATTTTATAGAACCATATTATGGGTGGGAAACCCCACTTGGATGTCTAGGTTCTTAGCACAATTAATGCATATTTAACAATATTTTGACTACTTATAGAGACTTATACTCTTAATCAATGTCTCAAGTTTAGATTGAGTCTAAATTTCCTAACAACCTAGTACCTAGTTATGGTTGGATCTCCATACTTGGAGAGATATATCTGAGATAACAATATTCTTGACAAAACCTAGTCCACCTATAAATTTTGAATAAGATAATCTTAAGATGAATAGAACCTTGATGTGTTTGGAAAGAAAATTATTATAAGTGCTAAGGCTTAATTAATTCCCCTTGGGTGGAAAATCATATTACCCATATTTATTAATTGAATGAGGGGTTTTTTGTGTTGGAATTCCAAGTGTAGGTTCCTTCAGAGAAATCTTGTGAGGAGAACTACGTGTGAAATTGATTTGTTTGTAAGCGAATATGTAGGAGTTCCTTGGGTGAAGGATTCCTTTGTGACCTCAAGTCCAAAGGGGGATGGTTTGTGGGATAACTCCATGGTTTGGGGTTGCTCTTAATTGATTTGACCTATCCTCCTCCATAAGCTTTAGTTTGTGGTTGAAATGGGTACCGAATGGGTATGAAATGAGTTAAAAAAAATTAATAACTTGTATTTAATGCATTATGTGTTTTGAATAGTAAATGAATAAAGTAAGTGATTTAACTACTTATAATTGGTAATTGAATATATGTATATGTTGGGTAAAGTCCATCTCGTGTTGGCTTCATGTGATTTTTCTATGTTGTGAAAACTAACTCCATATATAGAGGTCTCTATGTATAGGCCCATGTGTTTGTTGATTGTGATTGTGATTCATATTATGTATGACCCACCCAAGAGTGTACCTCCAAGATATTTGAGTAGTGACAAACAGTCATTGGATCATGCCAATGACCAATGTTTGGGCTACTATTAGGGACTGGCTGACATTCACCTGGGTCATGGAGGTGAAGGTTGCTATGGGCTACCCTAGTTATGATTATGATATAGTAACAATTGCATGGGTAGGGACCCATCTGTGCGGGTAATGGTAATCAAAGGCTAACCTTTGTATCAAGGGGGTTCATTGGATGTCACTTAGGGCATGGAAGTGACCAATGCTAGTGTTACCTAGGATTTTAAGAATATAGATGACAATATCACTAAGGTCACAAGGTGGTAAATGTCAGGAGCTACTTCTTCCTAGGTGGACAAACTTGTTGGCGGCCTATAGGAAATCAAAGTTAGAATTCATCAGTTTATGTTAGGTTCACTACTTGGGGAAATCCTTGGGATGGAGGATAGAACCATGGTGTATTATGGGATGCACTGAATCCCCTTCCTAGTTGTCAAACTATATACTTGGCCTTGTAGGGTTGAGGACGTATCCATGGTGTAGTATGGAATGCACCAAATCCTCTTCCCATTTGTCCAATTGTGTAGAAGACCAGAGGAAAGGATAGGAGCCATGGTGTAGTGTGCAATGCACCGATATTCTTTCTATCTAGGATGCATTATGGACATGTGTTAGTTAGCCATTGTGGATGCATTGTATGTTGGATCTTGTCACTTTACATGTGATGCATGATGGAGCTTGTCATTGTGTATGTGATCTATGTTGGAACTCATCACTATGTATTTATGATGTACGATGGATCTTGTCACTATGTATGTGATGTATGCTGGAGCTCATCACTTTGTAATTGTGATACATATGTTGGGGATTGTCACTATGCATGTCATGTGTGTTGGAGCTCATCACTATGTATTTGTGATGTATGCTAGATCTAGTCATTATTGTACTTGTGATGTACATATGAGCTAATCGCCATTATACTTTTTATTTGTGTATGTTGTAATTACTGTTGTACTTGTGATGTGTATGAGCTAGCTAGCTTATGAATATGGAGGTATTTTTTTGACAATCTTTGTGTATGATTGTGAATGTATGCACACTAATGTTTGGTAATGTTTGGTATGGAACCAACACTTGATGGAAAAGTTATTATCATTATATTTTAATTAACTTTAATTTGATCTCTTACATGTACTTAGTTAATAATCATGAGTTAGAAGCAAGATCAAAGATCTCATGCAAGAGGAGAGAATGAACTCCCTCTAATGTTGTGGGGAAAATTATGAATCCTCTAATTCCCACAAGGGGATACATAAGCATGGTTATCATGAACCCACGAGGCTTAGGTTGTAGGTCTAGTAAAGACCTTAATGTTGGGACTTTAACACTCTTTTGTGCAAGCATATAATTGGCAATAATGAGTTGATGCCACCATGGGAATGGAGAAGCATTGAAGCTAACACTATTAAGCTTCATGGAAGGTGCTTAATTGTTTAAGTTGGTAGATGTTGTGAATTAAAAAAAAATGTAGTGCCTAAGGGGTGGATTTCACATTGCATTATATAGTTTATTGTTTTAAATTCTATGAGCAAGGGTTAATGGTGAGTCGGTCTTTTAAAGTAAAATTGAGTGTTTTTTTGGTAGGTCTTTTAAATTGTAATTAACAATCCATAGAAACACATTGTAGAGATTTTAAATCCATGATTTTTGACTCTTAAAATTTTCAAGCACATAGTAGAGAGGTTTGAAATCCATGAACACATATGTTCCAATTTTGAAACCCTCAAATCCTCAAACACATAGTATAGAGGGTTTAAATCCTCGTGTGGGGGTTTTAATTGTCCATAAAAGCCACACTAATAAAAACTATGTTTAAACGTAGGAATATACAATTTGAGGTTGGCTAAGGCCTTTGTAAAATTTCATGGGCCCAACACTTTAATTTTGCAAGAGTAACTCTTGGTCATATTAGAGACCAAGAGACCACCCCTTTTATAGCCCCTAGTCACATGGGAGGTTAGACCCAAGACCTTTCCATATGGAGGGTGCTTATTTGTAAGCACCCAAGCTCTTTTCAACCCCAACACCCAATGATGGTCGCGTGGGTGACCAAGGGTTGTCCAATAGAGGGACTAACCTTTGCCCACCTCTATTCAAATTTTCAAAGAAACACATTTTACAAAAATAAACATAAATTTTGCATGTTTAATCATATTTTTGAACTTTAATAGGTATTGGAAAAGATATTCAAAGCTCTATATGTAGTGGAATAGGTAACATTCCTAGAAATTTCTCCATAAATCAAGTATAATCATTTAAAGTCAAATTTTTAGTTTAAAATTTTAAATATCCATAACTTTTGTACATGATATTATGTTTTAGCGAAATTTGTTTTGAAATTTATCAAAATATTATAAGAAATCTACTTACAATGTTTATTTTCTCTTAAACTTACTTTATTTTTTGGTTAACTTTTGAATTGTAACATGCCCTTTGTTCTACTAAAAAAATTTCCTGAGTTTTTATCTCACAAGTGAAATAATTCATGATGCCATCACATAGCAATAAATTTTTTCTCTTTAAAACATAGATATCATGCACATTTGAAACTATTCCAAACTTCCATTGCATTACATTGTGTCTTACCAATAATTCATCTTTTTCATTTCATTCAATGAATCGATACAATGTTTCCAAGAGATGATTTCATAAACAAGATACAAAATACTTTTTCCATCTTTTATAGTAATATATACAAGATGCATACCTAGTTCATTTGAGCTCCATTGGCACTAGAAATACAAATTAGTCTTGATTTCATCACATTGGTGCATACATTCTAGATGTCCCCTTTCCCTAGCACAAACATCCCCAAACCTCGGCTGCTAACTGATGAGGAGAAGCATCACTCAAGATCTTTTCTGCTAACCATAGACTTATTATGGTCCCTCACACATCTACCACATATGACAAGATGGCCCTACCCTTTGATGAAGATTTTGGTATGGTAACCTTATAACAATAGCCTATCTAAGCTTAGTTTTGTGTCCTACACAACTAGAACTTGTATACCAACTACAATCTTGAACTAACATGCATAAAAGGAACACAATGAATTGATAAAATGACTTCACGTCAAGAGTGTAAATCAACCAATGAGGTATTAATTCCAACTCAATAGGTAATCCCACCTATGGCTCCAATAAATTAGTAATACATAAATTCAAGTGATCATATTTAATCACATAGGTTAATCTCAACCTTGGTTTACCCTAATCCCAAGATAATGTCAACAATCAATGATTAGTTTGATCAAATAAACAACCCAACCAAGTAGGTTATCCTCAATCTATTGGTTCCAATTAGTAATCAAGTAAATATACTAACCTAGTAGGTAATTCTCAACTTTGGGTTTCAATCAGTAATCAAGTAAAGTAATGAACAAGTGTCACATCCTCTCATATCTTTATACCATCACTATCATTGTATGATATGAGGATTGTTGTACATTCACAAGGTCAATTGAGCTACACTCTTTTAGAAGCTCAAGTGCAAGTTCATGGTGTATTCATATGAGTAAAATGGTGTGTTTTTGTTCTCCATGTATAGATGGGGCTTAGGATGAGTGCGAGTCAAAAGAGTGAGTTGACGAATGGTGTACAAAATTTTTAAGCCAACTTGAGACATATCAATTCACAACAACACTACAACTCAAAAATATGGAATCATCACTTGAATTTGAACACATTAAATCTATTTCAACTAGGTAATATCTACATACATAATTTAAGGAACTTCAACATTTTATCTTATTTTGTAGTATTTTATATTGTTTGCTAAATTCATCTAATTGGATGCACATATCAATGCAGGGCATGTTAATGCATTTATTGCCAATGAATATAGTGAAGAAGGAACATATTATTATTTGTGTCATTGTATTGATGCAAAAAATAAATTGGAGGCCCCACTATTATAGATGGATAAAAAAAGGAGTATCCTATAGGGTCCATGGTTATTACTGGAACATGGCTTAGAAGGTACCCAATTAAGAAGTTTAATGTGTGGTTGTTTGAGGAATTTGGAACACAGTAGAAAATTCTTTATTTCTCTGACCTTGTTATGGCATCAAATGATCACTTGATCAAATAGGGGGTAGACCATTGAACAAGAACTTGTGGAAGGTTTGTGAGTCTGACCATGCGGCAATACTTGACACAATAAAGAGTAAATAAGATACATTAGGTTCCTTAGATTGATTATAAATATTTTTTTATAAATTTAAGCTAATTTACATATATGTACATCGAATTTGTATATTTGTACAAGTTAAATTTTGTTTCTTCTCTACAATCATGTTTCATATGGGATACTTATGTGCAATACTCCTTTTTATGCGTACGATTATTTATATATTTACATACCTACATGGCCTTGTCATTCAATGACTATACACACTTTAATGGGTTGCCCATTTGAATTGATATGTTATTCTTAGTTCTAGGTATAGGAAGATTCTTATCATCACCTTCTTGTGTATTGGTATGCCTAACTTGTGTTTTTTTATATATTACTTTATGTTAGGTTTTCATGGAAAGTATGAATTAAACTTGTATGATTGTGTGAAGGTTTTATATAATTTGTGTACATAATAATCCAATAAATTTCACTCATAGGATTCCACATTAGGTTTGATTAATTTGTATGTTATTAATTCATAATTTATTGAATCAATAGACAAAGGTTAAGACTACTTTAGAGCTTTCCCCAAATGGTTAAGCATCTTATTTGGTAATTCAACCTCCATGATAAGTTAATGAAATGGAAATATTGGAAATATTGTGTGTGCTTAAGCTTATGTGAGACTAAAGCTAATAAGATTAAATAGAAAAATAAATCTACAACTTTTTATTTACCAATTTATTTTCTACCACTTCCTTAGTAGATTCTCAAGAGAGCACACATATCCTAGCAATGACAACATCCTATCTTCATCTCCTGGCACACTAGATAATAACTTGCTACATACCTTACAACATCTTACTCTATCTTTTTCTAGATTATAGTGGTTCCTCATCCAACAAATAAGTTTTTCATTCCAATGTCTTGAATATGACATCAATTTCCTAATTTCATTCCTTAATCTCCCAAAATTTTGTATACATAGGTTCTTTTCCACTCCATGCTAGCCTATTCTGACTAAATGAAAACCTATTTCATGGACTCATGCCACATTTGATCCCCAAGTAATAATGGGTTAGATATGTTGTAGAGATAAATATTCTTCATCTTAGGACATCCATACCTTGGATTATTTTGTCCTTTGATTATTTCCTAAGATATCCAATTTTTAACTCAATCAAACTTTCTTGATGAGCATTTGTACTATTTCAAGTAACAATCCTCGTTCAAATATGTTGGTTCCCAAAAGATAAAATTTAATTGCATACCTAAATACCAAGCAAAAAAATTTCTCAATAACTCCAAATCATGAGTAATTAAATCTTTCCTTACCTATTTCATAAGCAATGATCTTACCTTTCATGATCAAGTATTTTTCCTATCCTTTTCTAAGGCATTAATGATAATAGTAGTTGATCTTATAATCAAGCATATATATATAAAGTATTGGGTGATAAATATTCCTTTCCCATTGGTCATAATCCTTGAACTTTAACTATCTTTCTCCAATAATTCCTATATCTTATCCTTGTGGTCATGGAATATATGGATTTGATTAAAATCATGACTTATGAAGAAGTCAAAATTTTCTCCAAATCAAAAATATATTTACAATCTTCATTGTATAGGTTACTTTATCTGAGTCAATCCACTCTCTTTCTTCCCCCCTTAGTGTTTCCACAATATTCAATCAACTCAAAGTTGAACTCATAGCAATCATTTTCTTTCTCAAATTTATTAATCATTCCTCATTGTTGGCTTTTGATTTCCTTTTAGACACTTTTTCTTCCAAAGTAATATTCATCATTAGTCTCTAATCTCATAGATTCAACAATTGGATCATCAATGAAGAGATCCAATGAATAATCAACAACTTTAAAAGCTAAGAATCACTCTAATATTCCAATTCCTTTTGGAATCTCTAAACATAAGTTTACTTTTTTTGATTAGATGGTGAGTTCAGTTTTTATTTCTACCCAACTTTGTACTAAATGAACCTTTGCTAGACCATTTTGATTTAACTTTCTAGGTTTCTTTCTTACAATCATCTTTCAAAGTGACTTTGTCCCAATTCTTGGTAACTTTATTCTCATAACCTTAATCACTCTAAGGTTTTTTGGTTTATTTTTCTGGGCATTATGGTTTGTTCCCTTAATCCAAGGTACTAACTCTTCTCAATTATATGTAAGATCTTGATCTTGTTCAAAATCATATTTTTTCAAGGGTTATCCACTATTTGGATACCTCCTTAGTTGATTTAGATTCACAAAACACTAACTTTCTACTTTTATTGATGTTTCCAATTTATTCCATTACTCATATAGATTTATAGTATTCTTACTAAATCCAAAAATCCTTGACTCTTTGCAACTATAGGTCGCTACCAATAAGGGGGTTATTTCAATTCTTCCTATCCCCTTAGATTTTCCTACATAACCTGATTGCATAATATTTCACAATCCAATAGGGTATCATAATGAGCTATTGAATTAGGAATTTTCAACCCTAGGGACAATTCTTCTCTAGTCCCAAACTTAAACAAGTTTCTAGGGATTTTATCTTCCTTTTTATTTCCCTTTGTTCTTTCCTCTTTCCGTCTTGGCTTAAGAAATTTTTAACCTTTAACTTACAATAAGGTTTATGTTTAACTTATGTAATGAGCCCATAGGATCTAGAGCTAAACTTGGTAGCTCTAATAATGCATGAAACAACCTCAGTGCTCTACTCTATAAAATTTCAAAGTTTTTACTTCAAGTGAATGATCCATGATGCCATAAAATAGCAATAATTTTTTGTCTTTTCCATAATGAAAATTACATGCACATTTTAAATAAACACTATTCCAAACTTCCATTGCATTTCATTATAATTTCATAAATATTTCCATAACATAGATTGCATATTGAATAAACTACAGTTTATCATTCATGATTACAATATTCCATATAAATGGGTACATGATACATGCATATGTAGCTCTCCTAAGATTTCAAGTAATAGATACATAGATGGTCCAAGAATCTCCTTTCAAATCTTGGTTGCTAGTTGAGGAGGAGAAGCATCACTCAAGTGCTTTTCCACCAACCACAGACTCAATTGTGGTCCCCCACACATCTACCACATATGGAAAGATGGCCCTACCTTTCAACAAAGAGATTGGTGGAATAAAATCATAACTATAACCACTCTGAGCTTAGTGTTATTCCCTACATAACTATAACCTAATCATACGGTAGCTACACCTATGAGTATGAAAATCTCAAACTAGAATGCATAAAAGGAACATAGTGAATTGACAGTGGAGTCATAGGCGAGCACACTACTTTGGCCAAATTATTCTCACTCAGTATTTTGAGTGACATTCATCCTATCCACATACACTACTCTAGCGCGATTTGACTTTAGGCCCTTATAATCTATGCATAGGTAATTTCCTTCAATAGGTAATCATTAACCTCAAAAATAACCTATTCTCCTTTTCCAAAACACAATGGTATCTCTAGCAATAAAGATAAGCATAAGTGACCCCATTCAATGGATAATCTAATCCCAGGTATAATATATGATCTATCAAGCATAAGTTATCCTCTTTAATGGATATTCTATCCTATGATTAACTTTATAATCTAAAGTGTAGCTACATATGATTTATCAATCATAAAATAAATATTCATAAATATTTGACTCCATTTGAGAATATATCCTAACAATAAGTGATTCTCATCAAGAGTATAATCTCATTTATAAATGATCTCAATTGAAGATCAATTATATCAGTAAATGATTCTATTCGAGAGTGTAATCTCCTTAGTAAAAAGGGTTAAACAAAAAGTGCAATCTTGTCAATAATATGACTTCAACATTAAGAGTATATTTAGCAACCAAATAGGTAACAAATCTAACCCAATAGGTAATCCCACCTATGGCTCCAAACATATATAGAATTTTGTAAACTCAAGTGATCTAATTAACCACATAGGTGAGTCTCAATCTTGGAATATCCTAAATCTAGATATAATCTATAATCAACAATCAGTCTGATTGTGTAGGTTAGTCTAAACCTATGTGCTTTAAAAAGAGCTCATCTATGTAACCCATCCAAGTAGGTTATTCTAAACCTATTGGTTTCAATAGGTGATCAAGTAAATATTCCAACCCAGTAGGTAATTCTTAACCTAGGGTTTCAACCCTCAATCAAATATACTCCTCAACCCAAATAAGTTACTCTCAACCTAGGGTTTCATACAGTAGTAAATTAATGATCAAGAGATCATTAAATATAGATTAGCAATATGACATCTCATTCTCTCTTTTCTTATCACTATTGATGTTTTACTAAACCTTGAAATTCCTAAGGTTTCCTAGCATTATAAGCTAATAGTGTCAAGTCACTTCATGGCATTGATACAATCACATTATACATGTAGTTTAAACTATCCATGTATATAAACTTCATCTAAGTTCCCATATAGGTATATAAGAGTATTAAATCACTCTTGTAAGCTATTCAAGCTTTCATTAAATCTAGTATATAATACTAATTATAAAAAATCGCTCCTTACTATGGAGTAAGTAAAACAATCATAAGAAAATCATAACATTCATGGATCTTTTCCTTTCTAAACTAGCAAATAGACCATTACTCTATTTCAAGAAATCTAATGTGTTTCTGAATAAAAACACATAAGGAAATCAATCATTCAAATAAAAGATAAAACATGAAGAAAATAGAATTTCATGCCTGATAATTGCTTATTCCAATTGACCTACTAGATCTCAAGCTTAGCCTTCTCTTAGAATCAACTTATCAAAACATTCTCTCAATTTCTCTCACTAAATTCCTCACAATAATTCTCAAAAAAATAAGAATTCTATGAATGGAAAGATATACCAAGATAGAGCAACATAGTGATGCAAAGAATAATTGTGTGCAAATGAGGTGAGAATGCCTCACATTTATGCCCAAAAACCAACTTCTACAACCTACATTCAAGGCTTAATCAATGAAACTTCTTAGCAATATACTATGAACTCAGCTTTACAAAGAAAAGGTGGGAGACTCCTATCACATTACTCACCAAAACTATATAACATATTGACTATTTGCTTGCCACAATAATTTGACCATTTCATAAGATGAGAAAAATATTAATGGGATTTTCAAATGAAGCCGGGTCTGCGTGCTTGGGAGTCGAGCTAGGGCATCCACACCCTAGTTTGTTCTGGTTCTGTGCTTGCTGTAAGATGTCTGGGTGGGTTTCTTTGTGTGCGTCTGGGGGCTTTGTTTATCTTTTTGCCTGTTGCTGTGTCTAGGGGTGCATGATTTTCCTTTGGCTTGCTCTTGCTTTCCTTCATTTTGGTGTTGGGCATCCGCCTAGGAGTTGGGTCTGCTGCATTCTTTGTGCAAGGTGGTGGTGTTTGGTGGGGTGTGTGTTTGCTTCTTGGTGCATGTGGTGTGTGCGAGGTTCTTTCTCTTCTTGATTTCTTTGTTCCTTCTCTCTGCTGCATGGGTGGGAAGGGTTTGAGGTGTGAGTGTTTGGTGCTTGGTGTGGTGTTAAGTGGAAGGGTGTGGGGAGGGCTTCCCCACCCTCTCTTTGGTGCAGGGATTGATTTTATTTCCTTGGGCTTGATGGCTTCGAAGGGTGAGACGTTAGTGGGGTGCCCTAACTTGGATTTTCGGGCAGCAATTGGCTTGTGATTTTCAAGTCAAGGGATGAAGACCTTTGATAACAATTTGTTTGCTCTGAATATAGGGAGTGTTGCTATAGGGTTATCCAATGGCACGAGGATCACGAAGATTAACAGATGTCTTGAGAGGTGCAAGGAGAGGCCAAAACTGGTTGTTCCGTTTGAAATGATTGCTGAAGATGTTGAGTATTACTTAGCTCACTCTTTATATTGTAAATTTTTGGGGATGAGGGTTTCTTTACAATTTTTGGAGGTTTGGGCCCGAAGGACATGGGAGCCAGAGGGGGAAATGGAGATAATGTTGCTAGCGAACAATTATTTCATGGTTACTTTTAATTGCATTGCTGATCGTAATAGGGTATTTGGGAGAGGCCCTTATTTTCATAATAAGGTAGGGTTGTTTATCAAGCCATGGCATGCAGGGTTTAACCCCGCTGAGGAGCTTCCAAATCGTGTCCCTATGTGGGTTCATCTACCAAGGTTCCTGGTGGAATGTTGTTGAGAGGATGTGTTGCACCTTTTGGCCTCGGTGTTGGGAAAACCAGTTGGGACTTCATTGCAAACTTTGGGTAAAAAGGTAAT
Organism: Sequoia sempervirens; assembly: GCA_007258455.2. Classification (NCBI taxonomy): domain Eukaryota; kingdom Viridiplantae; phylum Streptophyta; class Pinopsida; order Cupressales; family Cupressaceae; genus Sequoia; species Sequoia sempervirens. Next base: position 363,695,671 of record VDFB02000015.1, read on the forward strand.
GAATTTTGCACCCATTTGTGTTGAGATTGATCTAAGTAGGCCTTTGCTTGATGCAGTAGATATGTGTGCGGGCTCTTATTATTGGGTGCAGCAATTTGACTGTGAAACTCTTCCCTTTCGTTGTTGGTTTTGTCGAGAATATGGCCATTTGCAGCGAAGATGTCCAAGGTATAAGCCTGTGGAGTTGCAGCCTTCACAACCTACTAGCAATCTTCCTAAAACAGATAAGGGGAAGAGCATTTCTCCTAATGAGGTAGGTTCATCTAATGGTTTTGCTACGGTCAAGGCTCAAAACCAGAATAGGGATCAAAAGAGACCTTTTAAAGAAAGGCAGGATGAAGGTACCTTTAATAGATTTGAGGTTTTGGATGAGCTCAGCCAACAGGAAGTGAACCCAGGATTGATCAACTTAGATCAGGGGCTTGTGGGTTTAGCTCAGGAGGATTTTGTTCTTGATTCTTCTTTGGAGCCACAAAGGGATGATTGTCTATGCATGTAAGCTGATCAACTGGTGGTGGTTTCAGAGGTGCAAGAACCCTCGGCCATTGTTACATTCGTAGGGGAGGATTCTTCTCTTCCTAGGAAGAACAATGGTTCAGACTCGACTAAGAAGTTCAAGCCTCCTCCCAAATTGGGCATTTTGTAGAAGGATATTAAGAAGGTTGGGGTAGAGAAATTTGCTAAACCCCCCAGAAAAAAGGATGTGGAAAAGATTAAACTAGCAGGCGAGAATTTGGTGGAGATAGGGACAGTAAAGACTCTGGATTCTCTTTTTTCAAGCCCTTTGAAATGATTGTTCTGTCATGGAACGTACGAGGCTTGAACAATGGCCCTAGAAAAAAAGCGGTTCATGATTTAGTTAGAAGGCAAGGTCCTGATGTCTTCTTTTTGTAGGAAACTAAGTTATCTATTGAGAATATGCAAGGCTTGGCACCTAAGTTGTGGAGGAGCGGGGAGTTCCAGTGCATTGGAGCTCATGGAGCTTCTAGGGCTTTGGCATGTTTATGGAATCCTTGAATAATCTGACCTCTTTGGTGGATTTCTTCTAAATCCTCTATGTCTATGATTGCTACTTGTTTTGAGACAGGGGATGTCATTCTATTTTCTAATATATATGCCCCTACAAATTTTCAGGGTAAACAAGGTCTTTGGTCCCATATTAGGCTTATCTATAGCATGATGCCTTTTCATCCATGGATTTTGGGTGGAGATTTCAATGCTATTTGTGAGTTGGATAAGAAGCGTGGTGGTACTGGAAGGTTGGAGCCCTCTGCACTGCTGCTTCATGGCAATATCAATACCCTAAATCTTGTTGATATCAAACCCATCAATGGGCAGTTCACCTGGAATAATCATTGGGTTGGTGATTTATGCATTGCAGAAAGATTAGATCAATTTTTGGTTTCCTGTTACTAGTTTGGATGGATGTGGTCATCTTGCTCTGAGATCTTGGATTGGAGAGGATCTGACCATTGGCCTAGATTAAGCTTGCTACTGAGTCAACTCATGTGCCTCATATACCCTCTTTTAGGTTACAACTTATGTGGTTGCGGGACCCTTCTTTGAATGCCTTTGTGACTGATTGGTGGAAGAAGGTAGACCAGCCTATGGTACGACAATGTATACCTTTGCTAAATTACTTCAATATGTTAAATTTGAGATCAAATGGTGGAATCGTCAGCACTTTGGGAATGTCTTCCAAGCAAAGGTGATGGCTCAGGAAGATTTGGATGGTATCACGAGGAGGTTAAGGGAGGATGGGGTGACGGTTGAGTTGCTTCAAGACGAGGCTCGGGTTGTGAAAACTCTGGAAGAATGGGAACTGCGAGAGGAAATGCATTGGAAACAGAAGGCTCGTATTGAGTGGCTTCAAGAAGTGGATAAAAATACAACTTTCTTTTTCAATTAAGTGAAAGCCAAGTGACATGGAATTTCTATCTCTGGTCTAGTGAATGACAGGGGAGACCATCTTTCCTCCTTCCCGAAAATCTCAAGCGAGGCGGTGCAGTACTTTGAATCTCTTTTTAGGGAGGACTCGCAAGGGTGTCTCCTAAGGAAGTGTAGATTGTTTCTTGTATCCCCTCTCTCATTTTTGGAGATTTGAATCGACAACTCATGAGTGATATCTCACTTGAAGAGCTTGAAGGGATTGTTTTCAATATGAAAAAAGGGAGGGCGCCTAGTCCAGATGGCTTCCCAATTGAGTTTTTTCAAGAATTTTGGGATATCATCAAACTTGACCTCCTGGCTGTGATTCAAGCATCTCAATAAAATAAGCAGATGCTAAGGGCCCTAAATGCTACCTTTTTGGATCTTATTCCCAAAAGTGAGGGGGTCTATAGGTAAAGCCAATTTCAGCCCATTTCTTTATGCAATATTATTTATAAAATTATTTCTAAACTTATTGTTGATAGATTGAAAAAGGGGCTTGAGGAGCTGATCTTTGAAGAAAAAAGTGGTTTTGTTGCTGGTAGGAAAATTCTAGATGGGATTGTTATTGCAATTGAGGTCATCCATTCCATGGCTAGCTCTAAAGAAAAAGCGATGTTTATCAAACTGGATATGGCTAAGGCTTATGACAAAGTTAGGTGATCCTTCCTTCAGTGGGTTCTTGGTGCTTTTGGTTTTGCTGAAGAATGGATTCAATGGGTTTTGAGTTGTGTTACTTTAGTCTCTTTCTCTATGCTTATCAATGGGAGTCACTCTAAGTTATTTGGTGCTTCTAGGAGGCTTTGTCAAGGTGATCCTCTTTCACCTTACTTGTTTATTCTTTTGGTTGAAGGTTTGGGGAGATGGATTAAACGAAGTGTGGAGTCTGGTCTCATTCAAGGTTGGAGGTGGGGTGGCACCTTACCTCCACAAACTCACCTTCAATTTGTGGATGATACTGCTTTGATGGGGATGGCTACAATGCAAGAGGCCTCTAATTTACAAAGAGTGTTGGATGTTTACTTGGTTGCCTCCGGTCAACAGATTAATGAGGGAAAGTCTTCCATTTTTTTCTTCAACACTCTGAACCCCATTCAACAGAGGATTGCCCAAACTTTGAGATTTCAGATCGGGACTCTCCCTATGACTTACCTTGGAATTCCCATCTCGATGAGTAGACTGCCTAGGGAGTCTTGGCAAATCATTTTGGATAAATTTCAGGAAAAAGTTAATCACTGGACTCATCGATGGTTATCCTTTGTTGGTCGTGTCTAGTTGATTAAGTAAGTGGTGCAGGCTCTGTCCATTTATAGATGCATGCTCCAGGTTGCCCCTATGGGCTTTCTTAGGGACCTTGATCTATGGCAAGATAATTTTTATGGGCTGGTTGCTTGGAGTCCTCCAAATGGAGCCTGCTTAGATGGGAGGTTGTTTGTAGCCCGAAACAATATGGTGGACTTGGCTTGAGGCAATTGACTTTGACTGGGGAGGCTTTGGCTACTAAACTTTATTGGCAGTGGTGTAAGGAGCAGGATAAGAGTTGAGCCAAGGTTCTTTCTCAGAAGTATCCCTGGGATCCCTGAACCCAATATTTCTAGGTACCCCCTGGTGGGGAAGGGCTTTGTGATATGGGGCACCCTCAAAAAAGGGGTTGTGCTTATTAAGGAAGGATTATTTTGGATCTGCAAGAAGGGGAAAGAGGTCCAATTTTGGATTGATTCTTGGGATGGTTTTCCTCCCATCACCTCCCAATTTCCCAACTTGTTGAATCTTTGCTAGAGGTTTCTTGAGGCTAGTTGGTCGCAGGTGAGTGATTTTAAGTCCTTTTCCTCCTGTGGCCAGATGGAGATGGCCAAATGGAAGTCCCCAGATGAGTGGCCAGATGTTGGTCTATAGGAGGATTGTGTTGTACTGCAAAGTATCCTCTCTAGTCGAAGATGTAGCTCTCTCTGAGATGATGATGTGCTTGCCTGGTCCCCCAATCCTAAGGGGACATATACTGTAGCCTCTGGTTATAGTGTGTTATTATCTCATAGGTTGGTTGGGCTTCAAATTCAGTGGTGAAAGAAGGTCTGGAACAAGCTTTCTTGGCCAAAATGTAATTGTTTTTTTTTTTATGTTGGCCTAGAATAAGTGTTTGACTTGGGATAACATTCAGAAGAGAGGTTTCCAGGGTCATTCTGTTTGTGTTATGTGTGGGGCTAATGAGGAGGACTCTAATCACTTGTTTTTTCATTTCTCCTTTACACTCCAGCTTTGGCATTTTTTGTGGGGTGTTTGGAAAATTCCTTGTGTTCATGCTTCCTCCTTGATTGATTTTTGGCTGGGGATGGCTTGGCCCCCTTCTATGGCCTCCTTTTTGCAAGATGTGTGGTTTGTGGGGCCTATCTTCTTATTGTGGTAGATTTGGTTGGAATGCAATCAAAGGATATTTCGTGGAGAACGGAGGCTAGTGCAACAAATTTGGTAGAGATTATTAGGCATGGTTCAAGAAAAGTGGAAGCTAGGTGTGAAGTGGAATTCCCTTTGGTGAAAAGGGATATAGAGTTGGTGGAGAGATTGGGGTTTTAGGGGTCGTCTTTGGCTTTGGCAAGGGCTCGGAGAGGATGATGAGAGAAGCAAAAAATTGATAGGGACGACAAATGGAAACTTCCACCATATGGTGTTTTGAAGATCAATATTGATGGATCTTCAAGGGGCAATCCAGGACCAACTGGTATTGGGGGGATTGGTAGGGACTCTTTGGGCTCAATGATCTTCCTCTTTTCGATCTATGAAGGGACACAAACCATCAACCTGGTGGAAGGGTTGGCTATTCTTGACGCTCTTGAGAGAGCTCATGCTTTGGGATGGAGGAAGATTGTTTGTGAATCTGATTTCTAGATATTGATCAATTTGCTTATTGGGCAAAAAGTGGCAGATGTCAACTGGCAATTGGCTAGGGTTGTGCAACAAATTTTGCGAGTTAGTTCTTTGATGGAAATAGTGACTTTTGTCCATATTCCACGAGAGTGGAATAGGGCAGTTGATTGTTTGGTGAAATGGGCTTCTGAGCATGTTGAGGGATGGAGAATTGAGGAGTGGGAGTTGGTTCAACAAGAGCTTCATCTTGATTTAATGAATATTCTTGTTGAAGATAAGGCTGGGAATGGTGATAGATGATGGTGTTGGATGTTTTATCTTAGTTTGGTTCATTGTGCTTGTTTTTCCTTGGGACCTCAGTCCTTTGCTTCCTTTGTAATGTTGCTTTCTGATATTTAATAAAAATTTTACCCCTTTTATAAAAAAATTTTGACCATTTCATAAAGCACATGCTTCATTCAATAAATCGACTTCTAGGTTCATAAGATTTCTAAAAGATATACATAATTCATATCATGCCACCAAGTATCCACACATTTCATATTCTTAAGTTCATGATTTAATTAGAGGAATCTGTTAATAATTAACTACCTACTCATTTCATAGTCGACTTGTTCATAGACCTAAAAATCAACACAAATTAATGAATTGACCTCCAAATTAATAGCTCGCTATTAATGCTTTGACTCAACACGTTGAAATTACTACATAACACTTCATATGCCTTGACTTAGTCTTAAAGAATTATGTGTTGGATTATAAGCCTATCATACATGCTAAATAAACTTAACACATTAGATTAACACATTTGAATTTTCATCACCCACTATCAACAATGATAGATGTGATTTAATACTTAGCATCGTGCCATTATATGTAGCACTTCATTCACATTATATTTACCATGGCATGTATTCAATAATAGTTATAATACAACTTATGCACTATGCAAGCACTTGCATTACCTCCTCCCTAATTTAATTTTACTTTTGTATTTAGTATCTTTACCATAGCAAATAGCCTTTACAATTTATGCATCGGTTTACCTAATACATGTTGCGCCAAATGTAAACATTGGCTTCCAATGTATTTATGCAAAGTTTATTGTAACTACATGGCTTACCAAATCAGCCCATAATGGCCTTATCACATATCCATTTAATTGACCCTTAGAATTACTAAGCAATATCAATCCTTGCTTGCATGTTGATGGCATTAACTCATGTTTTGTTTTGCATTACTTGTTATGTAATCAAGAAATGCATTTTCCTATATGTTGGCCATATAGGTGGTGATTAAATTTGTATAAAGACCTCACATATGCGCTATTACCATAGTGCCATATACTTTGTAAAACATACATGTAATGAATACATATATTATATATATATATATATACATATTTGTATATTTAGAATAATGATTTTATATGTATATCCCCACTAATATCAAGTTCATTAAATAAACCATTCGATAGATGAATGCATAAACTCACGCTATTGTTATCATTAAACCATTAACAATACCATACATATATATCTATATACACATATACACATATATACATATATCATCATGATTGTATGGATACTCCATCACATCACACCTATGTGTATATCAACATGGGTGTATATTTGTATATATGCATATACACATATAATGTTACTATTTCATATCAACATAAATACATTCATATCCTCATCAACAGGTATATACATTAAGTGTATACACACACACACATATATTAAGGGTTCATTAAGGTTTCATTAAGGGTTATCCAACCAATCACTTCTCTTGAGTGATACTTCCCCTCCCTTCCAAAGGAATGAACCTATCCTACAACTAGCTTAGTACAACACCAAGGTAGTTAGACATTCATTGTAAATATATTTACAGCATAACAAATTTGTATCAACAAAGCATTAGAATGTTCATATTGTAATATATATGTGAATGGGTGAAAATATATGTTGGAAAAATAGTAGCAAACAAAAGAGTGCAAGAAAACAAAGATCAACACCCTACACCTCAAGATTGAGAAAATGATTAGCTTAACAAAAAAAATGGAAAATTTCACCTTATCGAGCTATTCTTTGGTTGGCCCTTGATTTGTGATGTTGTATGCTCCTTTGATGGAAAATAGATGAGGATGCAAGATGGTTGGAATTGTATGACAATGGATGCAAATGCTAAGTGTGCACTCAAATAACAAAAATACAAGATTTTGGCTATGGCATGCAAAAGTCACTAAATGAGAGAAAAGAAGGGGTATTTATAGAGAATTTTAAATTCTCTAGAGAAACAGATGGTTGAGATTAAACCAACAAGGCCAAGATGTAGGGACATGGTGAGTTGAGGACTCACAAGCCCTTACATCTTGACATGTAGAACGTGAAGTGGCTTGAAAATGATGATGTGCAAATGAGGTGGAAGGACAAGTACCTTGAAAGTACATTGAGAGATGAGAAGATTCCTTGGAGGAATAAAAAGTGAATTTAAAATTCACATGATTGGGAAATCTTGTGGATAAGACAAGGTTCCAAAGGGAGAGGTAGAAAGTACCTTGGATAAGACAAGGTGCCTAAAAAGGTAAGCACTTGTCACATGTGACTTGATGTGACAAGTCAAAAATCACATGGGGAAGAGTCCACATGTGACTTGATGTGACAAGTCAAAGATCACATGGGGAAGAGAAAAATGAATTTAATATTCCTTGGAAGGATAAAAGGAATTAAAAATTCCTTGGGAGGTTGATTATGCTAGTTAATGAAGGATTAGAGGAGGGCTAGGTGGCTAAGAGAGATTAGAGACCAACTTGCAAAAATTGAAGGATGTGACAAGTCCTAATCAAGGATTAGACATGTGCACATCTCTAATGATGAGATTAGGGGAATAATTAGGATTAAGAAAGAGATGCGACATGTGAGGAATTAAATAAATGTCATATTTATTCAATTCATTTGATGAAAGGAGGATTAAAGAGATAAGATATTTAATTTTTAATTAAATACCTTAAGGGTTTGAAAAAATTAAGGGTATTAATTAAATAACAGCGATATTACTTAATTAATACAAATAAGGGGATGCTTAGATGAAAGGGGATAAATTTGGATAAATTAAGTGTCCAAATTTAGGTGTCTACCATATAACATTCAAAAAAATTCATTCATTTGAAATCAATAACATCTTATTGCATTTTCACATATTTCATTTACTTAACATGTGGAAGTCACAATTTACATTTATCAACATATTTACCCGTGAAGGTAAAAATAACCTCTCTCAAATTTTTAAATCTTTGATTCACTTGACCATGGAAATAATGTTTTAGAATTTATAAAAAGAATTAGTTCCATTAAGTAAAAAGTTGCAAGGTGGCATATTTTACATTCTTCATCTCATGGGGCTAAATTAATTGTGCAAACATGTTGTGGTGGGTGGGTGAACACTAGGGGAGGCATTGTTTCATACCCCATCTATCTCGATTGTTTCAGGCTACACTACTATAACTATCCCAATGTAATAATGGACTGTTATGTGGATTAGGTAGTGTTTTAAACTCTTGAGATTATTAAATTTATGGGTATCCAAATAGAAAAAAAAAACAAAAGGAGAACCTAGATATAAATTTATGGGTGTCTAAATAAGATAAAGAAAAATGATTAATTACAATGCTTGCATTAGTTATTTCTAATTTGGTTTTATCTAGACTATTAAAAAATGAATAACCAATATGTAAACTATGATAAAACTCATTAGATAATATTTATTTAATTACTCAAATCAAAATATCTCCATTTTACTTGTGTAATTATTTAATTATTCAATTAATCATTTATAAAAAATATGGAGAACATTAGTAAGAAAATTGTATTAACCAAAAATCCATATAGGTATATAGTGTTATATGTTAGTCAAAGTGCAATATATGTACAAAAAAGCTAAATAGGATTACAACAAAGTCATGTACGTGTATAAAGTGGCATATCTATAACACAAAATATATGTACAAAAATTCCATATAGGCAAACAACAAAGGAACCTAATGTAGTCACTTCCCTCTATGGGAAGGAAAGAGATTATGAGCCACCTTTGAATTTTGAGTGGATGGAGATTCTAGTGATGATGGTTTCTTTCGAATCAATTCACTTGACCTCCCCTCAAAAATTGCCTAGACCTCCACCTAATATAATAAAAAGTATACACATTAATATATAAACATTGAATTATAGAATGACATATAACAAAATAATCACTTACCACATACTCTTACTCATTCTGAATCACTTTTTTCATCTCTTCGTTCATAATAGGGATATGTTCACGATCTAGAGTTATAAAGCCCTATGGAAAGCATAAATATATCAAGTAAAATACAAATAAATATCATTCAAATTTTACTAGTAGACATAAAAAAAATATAACATAAAATTACTCATACCTCTATCAAAGGCATCAAATATGATATTGTTGCATCAACACCATGCTCTATTTTGGTATGAATAGTAGGAGGAGTATGAACTAATGCCAACACATGCCAAATGAAACAATATTTTGATTAGGTAAAGCAAGAAGGGCACAAACCCATTATAAAACAAACATAGAGGCAAAAGAGATGAGTCTCACAAGGAATGAGATATAAAAAAAACTAAAAAAAAGCTAAGCAAAAAACACTAGCAAACAAAGAAAGTCTTTCAAAGGAGAGACAAAACTAGATACCAATAAGAGAGTAGAAAAGCCTAGCTAAGATTTTAACAAGAGAATGGAACCAAGGAAAAAGTTTTGGAAGGACCCAAAAGCACAAGCCAAGAAAATCAAGGCAATCTAAACCCAAATTTCACCAAAGGCATCAAAAGAGGGGTATGGAAGGAATATAATGTCATTCCACTTTTCAAATCAATTGAAGGTTTCTCAAGCATGAGTTTCCTTTTGATCTTGTGAGGCGCTCCTTTTCCCCCAACAAAGAAGTCCAATGATCTCTTATGATCCTCCAAAGGGATTTGATGATAGCCAAGGGTAGTCCTAACCTCTTTTATTCCCAACATCAACACCTCATGGGACTGAGGACCCTTAAAGTTCATCTTTTTATGAATAACATAAAACAAGGAAAATATCTTACTATTATGGAAGTGGTACCATCAAGAGGTGTCATAATGGAGTTTTTGTTCCTAGAACCCAAGCTTGGAGCATATGTTAACACTCTTGGGAAGCTCATAACCAACCTCAATGTAAACACAAAATCTAGCATAAAGAAAATGTGTTCTATATTTTTTTGACATCATCAATAATAATAAATTTACCAATGGATTAAAAAATGCCATGAATAATAATTTCCTCCTAGAACTCCAAAGGGAGCTTTGGGAGAGAAACCAAGATAGGGACCAATTTAATTTTGGAAACATAAAACCCAACATACCATCTTTATAAATAAAAATGAAACAATTTTAATAAGTTATATGGAGGCTATTTATACCTTTGACAACATTAATGGAGGATCAATAATTTAGGAGAAGGATAGTGCCATATATGGGGTACATTTGATCATGTAGAGCATTGAATGAAATAATTTTGGCAAAATAAGGATAGGTAGGTGAGTTCAAATATTCAAAGAATTGGGTGGTATCTGAGTAGAGAGTTATATGGGTAAATAAGTGAAGGTTTGATATAAAAGGTATGTGAGAAAATTGTGAAGATGTAGGTAGAACAACTAAGTTGGTGTAAAGAAGGAAGTTGTGAGAGAGAAGAAGGTTGCAAGGGAGAGAGAAGCATAGTAAAATGCAAGATAAGATTGATGATAGAGAAGAAGGTTGCAAGGGAGAGAGAAGCATAGTAAAATGCAAGATAAGATTGATGATAGAGAAGAAGGCCATCAATTTTGAGTGATATACAACAAGAAGAGTGCAAAGCAAAAGACAAATATTATAGAGGAGTCATGCATGTTTATTGTGTAGATATTTTAGAGAGAGCTAACTAAGGGAGTAAGTTATGAGCTAGATAGAAAATGTAGATGAGTGTGCAAACCATGGAGAGATTGAGAAATACCACAAAAGATATGATGATATAAGAATAAGGCATGGAGGAGTAGGTGTCTTCACTGAGGGTCGAAGATATGCTCCACAAGAAATATTGGAGTAGTGCATCTATGGAGGAGTATGTGGAAGATGTAGTAATAGAGAAGATATTGTTGGTTGGTGCAAACCAAGGAAGCTTTCCAATAGATGAGAAAGGTTACTAAATGTATGATAGAATTCCCAAGGAGCAATAAATAAGTGTAACTAAGGTGGCAAAATTGAATGCAACAAAGGAGAATATTGAGAATGCTACATTGAAGATGTTAAAAGTAATTTTAATGAAGGATAGATATAGGCATGAATCTACATGTGGAGCTAGATCAGTTTTAGAGATGCTACTAGTGGGAGTAGAAAAATATAGTGAAGAGATGATATCAATGGATGCAATGAAAGGGAATAACTAGGGAGTTTCCTAAGATATGTTGCATGTACATGCAATAAAAATGTTGTAGGTTTATACAACAATGGAGAGTAAGTAGGAAATTTTAAGTGAGATGACAGAAGTGAAGGTAGCAAGAAAAAAATACCCTATAGGAAGAAAGGAAAATCAAGATAATATGCAAACTATTAAATTAAAAAAATCTACCTAGCATTATTTTATAAGTTATTAAGAATTAGAAATATATAAGCTTACCTCAATGAAAGATGGATGAAAAGCTTGATTGGTTGGTGTTGAAATTGAATCCACAACATTAACCTATTAAACATCCAACGTGAATTATAAGATTACCATTCATACAAGGTTAAACTATTCACATGTACTATATATATTAATATTTTATTAGCTACATATGTGTGGACTCAATATTGTCATATAATCAATAGTGGAGGGTCACCAAACACAAGGTGAATGCTCTAACCCTAAATTTTTATTATAATCAATCTAATAATTTAATTAATCTTACATTTCAAAATGAAATTTAATAAATTGAATTTGAACAAGTTTAGTGAAATTTACCTGACTATCAATGTCATATGTTTCATTCAATAGATCTCCTATCATGACCATTTTCTATAGATAAATCCCATCCATGTGCATCCTAATACCCATAAACACAAAGATACCTACAATTTTGACATAAGTGAGGTGGATATTGAGGATTGGAAGACTTGCATGACTCAACTTATGCTAGAGGCCTACTACGTTGTATAAGGGACCGAGTCAATGAGCTAATGGACTCTAATTTCTCTGCCTCAACATTATCCTTCAAGATGGAAGGGATAGTGATATGCTCAAACTTTGTTCTACCTAGGGGTCTTGGTGCTTGGTTTTGGGAATGTTGTGCCCCCACTTTGTCATGTGTAAATCCCCCATATCTACCTTGGAACTCTCGTATATCAAACTAATTAGGGATATGAGTGAGGAAAAACTCACAATATGGATTCCTCAAAAAGTATTATGGCACCTCATTCTTATCACATGGAGTATGGTGAAAAACCATCCACCACCTATCTAAAAAATTATTCCTTATCCCTTAGTGGTGGCACCAATTGATGGGGAACCTCCTACAAGCACCATGCAAGGGTGTATTGATTTGTGGGTTGGTGAATAGAGCACACAATTCATATTTTATTTTTGTTTAACTTGCTCATATGATAGTTTTTCAACATAAAATTATTTTAGTTCTTCCCTCTTGTTGGACCAACTATTGATTTCTCATTGATACTATGTGAGCAATAATAGATTGTAGTAATTCAGCGAGGGTAGACCTATGGGAGTTTGTTGTTATTGGATCTTTCAACCTTGTTATTATTCCTCAAGTTCTCTTTTTATTTTTTCTTTTTGACCTATTATGTTTTCTTACATTCTTGGAGGATGTTGAGGTATTAAAGGAGGGGTTTGTTGTGGTTGTTCTTCATTAGGATTTTGATGAGAAGGTGAATTAAGGTTTTGATCATTTGGTGGTGCATTCTCAACTCTAGAAAATTAAACAAATTCCACTCAAAAAACTAATTGAATCTTGATTTAATACAAATTTTACACTATGTAACTAAAAATACTTACCTCTTTGACCTTGGCATTGTCATGAAGGAATTATGGTGATGAATTGGTGAATGAGTGATGAAGAATAGGGTTTCCAAGAATGTGAGTGTGCTTGAATATGCTTGCATGCTACAAGTTTGTAGTGAGAAAGAAAGGAATGAGAAGAAGAATTTAAATTTTGTTTATTATAGTCAAAAGACCATAATGCGCTCGTTTTTAGGTCTCTAGGGGCCCAAAAAGTGAGGTGGCCACTTTTTGGTCCCCCAGATTTGTGTAATTAGCCTATGCATGGTTTGATTGTGATAAAAAGAGTGATTTTAACCAAAAAAAATGTTTTTGCATCATAAAATATAGTAAGGCTAGGTTATATAGCTTTAACTTTAATATATCTACCTTAAGTTTTTTCCAAGGAATCCCTAGTATATATTTTCAAATGAAGGCATTATAAGAGCTAAGGATTATTTAATGTTTCACTTATCATATTCATCATTGTGTAAACATAATAATTAAGTTATATGGGAGTTATACATCATAAAATGAAATAGCATGATACACCTTATTTCAAATAGATTCAATTAATTAAGTCAGATATTATCAAAGAGTGTTAATATTTAATTGTTATCGTTTAAAGTTTTTTTTCATTACCTCATTATATAATTGTGATGCACACAATAGAAACCAATGGGATATCTTAGCTTGTGTATTCTTGATATTATCAATAGTATCATAGTCCTTTGAAGTTTGATTCATACATTAGGGGACAAAGCTATTTGTTTTAAAGGAATATTTCAACCTCTAACTAATCTTGATGTTTAAGCCCAACTATGTGATAGTATTATGAATTATCTATGAATTCAAATGTAGGTTTATCTCCACTAGAAGAAGTATGAAAACTAAAAATTGAAATGACACCATCTTGAAGACCTAGATTAGAGAATAATGAAGAGAAATGATTGAAAACTTCTCTAGAAATGTCTTGAAAGGAAGATAATTGGTATCCTTCATTCAAAGTGAGAGAAACTAAGGAATTTTTACTTTTTCTATCCTTTCAACTGAGCCGTGAAAAAAAGTAATTTTCCCATCAACTTTATTGAACTAGTCATGCCTGTTTCTTTAATTTGGAAAGCAACTCTTTCAATACTTTATTGAATCTTCTTTTTGTTTTAGAATTTTTTCTCAAAAGAGAGCCTATTCCAAAGTTTGAGCTTCTTCTTTACATATTAAAGATATTTTCAGGAGCACATGGCTATGCCATAAGTCAATATACCCTCCATCCACCAACCTTCTATAAGATGGAACAAATACGTATCATGAAGCCACGCCAATTAGAATTTAAAAGCGGAGTTTTTAGTCTTGAGATCATAGAGGAGTGAAAAATAATTGTCCAATGATTAGATCCCTTCCGATTGAGGATCGTAGAGTAGGAAGACTAGCTATTGTTGATCCAAAAATTAAAGACAAGAAATCTATCAAGATTTTTAGAAACTAAGTCATCACCAAATCTCTGAATCTTACTCCATGTGAAGATTTTGTTTCAAGGCATCATGTCCACTAGGTTAAGCAAGAAGATGTTATCCCTTAAAAATGTAGAAGTTGGGACTAATAAATTGATCCCTTTGAGCTTTTCTCATCTAAACTTGTGATAGAATTGGAATCCCTTGCTAGGATCCAAAAAAGAGTAGGAACAATTGAATGGATAAACCAAATATGAGACCAAAGTGAAAACTTACTTCGAAAATCAGAAGGAGCATATGCATTTGTAAGAAGAATGTGTTCTCCAAAATTGAAACAAGAAACCTCCATGGAAATTAAGTTTTTATTTCTAGACGACCAGGCCTAAATGACTGTACACGGGTTCCATAGACATGCCACCTCACCTAAAGATCCTTGAGCACCTATACTAACACATTTCCCTCCTTTCCAAAATTTTGAAGATACCATCACCATGTCTTTGTAGGAGAGCTTAGTTTCTTGGATGAAAAAAACATCAAGATTATGATCTCTTATAATATCTTGAAAAACTTTTTGTTTAGGGAAGCTACTCAAACCCCTTGCATTCCAAGATATAACAATATTCTTGGGAGGTTAGAGAAATGGGAATCTAATGTTGTAACCTAGATTCTACAAATGATTCCCCTATGAATTTTATTTTTTCATGGTCTTTTTTCCTCCATGTCTTCAAAGTTTTATTAGTAACACCCTTTTTAATGGGCTTCTGAAGGAGACCTAAAATAATGGGAGGCTTTATTTTTCTATCTTATTTTTCTTTTGACTCTTTGATTGGTTCTACGACTTCAGTGATTAAACTAGACTCTATAGGATTTTTTTGGCCAAAATAACAAGTCTAGTTTTTGCATGAACTTGAGAGACCTCCTGCAACAATTGACTAGAGAAAAAAGAACTAAGGGAAGGACATCTCCTTTCACTAGGTGGATTTTGAATACCCATATTAAGGCTCTAAGACGGGATAAATCAAAGGTTTGTGGGACAAGCATCTTGTTAGGAACCATATTAAATTTATGCTCACCATTAATAGTTTCTTCAAAACTTTCTATAACATCAAATCTATTATAAAAATATGCTTTCAGATTACCTTTAGTCTGGAGATTAGAATATTTTTCCTTTGTTGGGGAATTAACAAGATTGAAGTTGTAAGGGTTTAGAAAATTGGATTTCATCAAAGCCTTACCTTTAGCTTTCAAATTGGCCTTTTGAGCCTTAAGTGTTGGTGGAGATTGAATAGGGCTCAATTTGGAGCAATTCCTATACAAGTGCCCATATTCATGACATATACAACAATGGAATGGAAAAGCTTCATAATCAAACCATTGGATCTAGTTCATACTCCTCAACCTGATCTCTAGAGAATATGGAAGATGATTGTTCAAATTAATTTCAACACAAATGCAAATGAAGGTGGCTATATTCCTATCAAGTGTTTGGTGAGAAGGACCAACTATTTTCCAATGATAGCAACACGAAATTGAAGAATGTCAACATGCCAAAACTCCATAAGGAGTCTCGGGAGATGAATCCACATAGGAAATTTAGAAGGAATATCTTCTAATGAATCAAACCCCACATGCCTTGGTTTGAGAAAAATCCCCACCTAATGGTGGAAATAAGGTTTACTTTCAAAAATCTTGGTTTGATCTACCATTTGTGAGAAAACCACCAAAAACCCATTCATTTCCATAATAATTTCTAGATCACCTTGAAATATCCCCATTAGTTTTCCCCCAATTTTTTTCCATATAAAATTCACTCACCTTAGCATTAGCTCAATGAAAGATAACAAACTAGAAGCAACCCTTCACTTTTTTATCACCCAAATCCTAGAGTGGGAAAGGTGAGAGCATACGATGTAAGGGGATCTGATAATAATATGTAGAAAACTAGAAGTACAACAACCATTGGCAACAAGCTATCTAATAGTAAAAATGTAAATACTAGGCATCAAGCCAACCTCTTCCACTTTTCAGTGGGCTATTAGAAAGTAAATGAAAGCAAATAACTTGGCGGAATAGTCATCCACTTCCACTTTTTAGCGAAAAACAAAAGGTAACAAAAAATCAACCACTTCTTCAATGTGAGTGAAATACAATGTTCTAGAAATAGAAAGTTGATTAGTACTACTAGATCAATGTTACAATATGGCATTAGATTCAGTACAATATGAGAGAACCAAACCAATATGAAGCCCAAGTGTTAGGAAACCATCTCAATGCCATTATAATGATTAGGCATCATGATATTATGATAAAATACTAAAATTATTAGGTATGATATGAAGGAGCAATAGCTTGATTTTTCTAATCAACAAGCTTGATACACCTTCATTTGCTCAAAACTCCCTCCATACTTTGTTAAATAACCTCAATTCTGTTGAAAATGATGCCAAGAAGCTAGGTAAACAATTTTTAATAGTCAAACTCCTCCAACCAACTTTGAATACTCAGGAACGCTTCACAGAGACCCTATTGCAAGTGGTATGACCCTTTAGGGAGGTTGACCTCATGCCATAAATCATACACTCATTAAAAAATTATCAAATCTAGAGCAAGGGGGCACCCAAATGTAGGAATCCAATGAACCATCACCTGCAAAATTTTTCCAACTCCTTAGGAAGATCCAATCATAAATATGGGTCCACCAGGTTTGAAAAGGCAGTCCAAAAAACACCAAACAACAAAAGAACACACCAAAATGCCTCTTAGAAAACATCAAAACCATACCAAATTAGAAACACAAATGAAGCCATCGCCATTGAAGCTTAGATTGCAACCTTTGGATGAAGATGCACCGACTAATCAACTAGGAGTTATCTTGCAAACTCGAAACTAGTGAACAACTAGGAGGTGTTCCAACCTCAAAGCAAGAGTTCTGAAAATATTTCAACAACAATTCATTATGATAGAAAATGGATACCAAATGAGGAGGTAGAGAGGCGTATTTAAAGGCTCCAAACCCATAAATTCAAAACTCCTTTTCCTTCCAAAATGGGATGCCCAAATATGAGGAATAAAATAATATTTATTAAAACTCATTTGCTTGTGTATTTTGGCATTCACTTTACCTTGGCATAAATATAAATTAAAAAGTATTTTTCTCCAGCTTGGGCATCCAAAAATGAATCCCACCTTTTAAAATCAACTTAAGTTATAATGCATAGTCAAGGGGCTCCAAAAGCAACAATAAAATATAATATGACTTAAGTTATCAACTTTTCTTAAATTTGACTCCAAGAAAGTTGGAGAAGCCTTTTTCAAGCCTACATTGCCATAAATAGTAATTGATTGTTGAATTGTTGCTACCAAACCACATTGTAAAAAATAGCACACTACTAAAAATATTGACTCTAAACATTGTTTAAGCACATTTTGAGTATCCGCCGTAACTTACTAAAAATAGCAATCCTAAAAAAGGTCACTGATCAACATGCATGTTACACCTGTTGGAGCTCTCTAAAAACCTAGAAAGACCCAAAAAAGAAACTGGCAAACCATTGCATGCATCCCCTAAAAACTCAGAAAGATACCTCCTAGAAAATAGGATTTATCCTAATTCTCCCTCTAACTAGCCTATGCACCTTAGAAAATAGGCTAACGGTCTCAAAAAGGACTAGTGCTGAGAAGGGGACATTACACGCCCTTCAAAGACCAATTATTCCTAACCCATGATTCAAAGAAAGGAAAATAAATTTTTAATCCCATAAACTTATAAACAAGAGTGTGCTATGATAAATACATAATGTCTTGAACAATGGATTATGTATTTATTACCATGATGAGACAATCTTGACATTTTTGCAAACAATCATTTGGTTTAAGATAGATGCTCAAGGAATTACCTGATCTCATCTCTTGAGTTACATGCAAAAGTAAATTCACCACATCCACATGAGTTGATGAAGAAGGCTGATCACAACTCAAAGCTTCTTTGAAATACAAAATGAGGGGGTCCCTTGGACCCCTACTCGCCACTATGTAAATAAAGACTAAGAGAAATTGAATAAAATAAAACTTGTAAAAGGAAGAGGTTTGCATCCACACCAAGGAAAAGATCTTATGAAAAAATAGTCATAGGAATTGGTTGCATGTCAGTTACAACACACAAGGATGTTCCAAGCCCATGAAAGGGCATGCAAGACAATTGTGGCATAGGTGAGGCAAATTGGCCTCAATAACCTGTGCAACATGCAAGGACACCCACACCCATACCATCGCCCACTATCATTAATCATGTGCTTCATAATATATAACACATGGTTTATCCTTACTAGGTATGTGCTTATGATTATTACAAGCCATATGAGAAATACAATCAATATAAGACTCATGGACAAGTGAGTTGTATACAAAACAAAAAGATAAACACAAATCAACTCAATGGATGAAAATGCTAATACATGACAAAATAACACCTCTAGAGAAAATTGCCATCCTCATTTAGAGAGCATAAAATATATTAAGAGTATCAAGGATAGAAGGATCATGTGCCAAAAAAGATAATAACACGTCAAAATTAGAAATTTATGCACGCATATCAACCAAAGAATAATTTAAGAATAGCCATCATGGTGAATTATCCAAGGGTAGGTGGATAGGATCAAAGATATACATTGTTATGTATAATAAAAATATGACAAGCATATACAAGGAAAAGTTGATCCAAACCTAAAGAATCTAAAATAAAAGAATAAATTATAGGTATATGAAAATCTACGAAGATCTAAAATAAAATCCTAAGATGAAACTCAAGGTTACATGCAAAAGGGAGCAAGAGATTTGAATTCATAAACTAAATGAGATAGGAATGAACCTCAAAGTATCACCATGTGACAAGTGTGGAAATTAGTTGAAATATATCATTCCAACGGAAGAAAAATGGAACGTTGTTAGTTAGTTAGAGAGGGAAAAAGCAGATGAGGGTAAGAAAAAGCAGACGAGGGTAAGAAAAAGCAGATGAGATTATATGAAGCGCAGCTGCATAGATTCACGACAGTCAATGTAATTTGGGTTTTGGTTATTTTGGTGTTTGCAAGCATGGTTTGCGCGCAAGGACCGGCTCTATCACCGTCTTCTGGAGGATGTGATGCCATTAGGGAATTTTGTGCTGTGTTTGGATTATACTATGGCAAACGATACAACTCCTTCAATGTAATGAGAATATAGTTTGTCTCTGTACTCTACTGGGAAGAAGCAACACGTACACCACTATTATTTACCAAACTCGTGCTGCTGCCATGCCTACCGCCTGCAAGGTCCAGACTCCTATCAATGCATGTGCCGGTAAGCTTTAATGTTTTTTTAGAATCTTTCTAATCTGTTTGCATGCCCTCTTCATGGAATTTAGTTGAATGATAAGTATTTTTAATAGCATTAATACGACTGAAGACTGAAAATTTCAGAGACCATATAATTAATTTGTAAACGCTTCTGGAGAAAGACTCTCTACCTTTTTTCTGCATTAATATGTTAAATTCGGAGCAATGAGGTAGAGTGTGCCAATGGCATAAGATTCTAGGTTTGAGTCTTATTTGAGTAATGGTATCAGAGACAGATTTGGGGTTTTTATGGTTTCAGAGACAGAATTATGATAGGAACCTAACATCTTATAGGTGTATACTGATGAGTGGGCGTTTTTCTATTGGGTTGTGTGCTCTTTTTGAGAAAGGAGGCTTTTTAATTGGCTTCTATATTTTTAAATCTCCACAAAGTTAAAAGGTAGTTTAGGGACAACAAATCTTGTTATTTTTTGTGAAGTTTTGATCTTCTACTATTCAATTTATATTCAATTTATAGAACCAATTTTTCAATTCTTCAATATTCCTTTGATTCACACATTAATACTGAAAACTTTGAGTCTAGTACTGGGCACTTGCAATCTAACTCTAGATTGGATGTCAAGTTATTTTCCTTTCATTAGACCAGTTAGAGGCAAATGTAGGACCTCATCAGATGTCATTAGATGTCACTAAGTTATTGCCTTCTTTTATTATAGACACCTTTTAATAGAGTTTTTTAGTGACCAAGACCTTTTAGAAGGCTTTGTATAATGGTTTGGGTATCTTTTAATTTAAACATCATTCTGTTCAGTGGTTAAATAGCAATTTTATGGTGTGGCCCATGTTTTCAGTTTATTATCCTAATCTTCTTGTAACTCATCTTGTAAACACCCAGCAGTAGAAGATCCTACATCAAAAAAGACTCTGGGACTTTTGTTTTCTTTGGCTACATCTAGGTGTTGTTCTTATTAATGCTGCTCTTTTCCCTTAGACTGCTTGCTTTTGTGGGCATTATTAAAATCTACCATTTCATCTTAAGAATTTTTTAGATCTTGATTCTTTAGACTGTTTGTTCTTGTGAATATTATTAAAATCTTTCAGTTTATTTTAAGATTTATTTTAGACATTGATCGCTGAGACTACTAGCTGCACTTGATCACTTCGTTCAGATTTAATAGGCTTCCCTACTTTCCATAAGAGAAACATAATAATGGAGTTGTAAACTTTGTGCTGCGTAGGATGGATATTAATGCTCATCTTCCCCACAGTCTTCACAAATCGAAAGAATCCTATTACTCTTCCTCCCAGACTCCCAATGGTATGTAAGGATTTCACAAATGCTTAAACCTTTTTTCATGACAGTAGTTTATTCTTGGATCTGAGTGAAAGTTCTGCTATCAATTGCAGCAGAATCCTGTGGATTGCCACAATGAGCACCAAAATATATAGGGAAGGAGTTTGATGTCGTGGCTGCTATCAGGTATGAAACAATCACTCACTATTTTTTTCCTTTTGCTTCTGCCTAGGGATTCAAACTAAGGTGGTTTAGATTGTTATCTTGTGTAGATCAGATGCACAGACCTGGCTATTTGTAGCAAATCATGGGTGAAAGTTGTGGTCTCAGATTTCACCCAAAGCAGTCAGATGGATTTCGTGGTGTCTGCTTGCAGCTTCTCAAGGTTGGTGCAACCCATAAAATCTTCTCAGCTTATCAAGATGGGCCTCGTGGATATCGAATGCGAATTGTGAGTAACGAGCATTAAATCATTATTTTGAATTTTTCATCATTTTGTCATTGTTGGTTTAAAGAAGTTGTCCGACACATGGAACCAAATAATATTTCAAATTTACTCCAATTTTGTTTGGACAGAAAACTGTCCCAACTGAAGATGAATTTGAAAGGATTTTAATTTGAGGGAAAATGGAGCATTTGAAAAGAATATTTTTGTTTTATGTGACTCACAGAATACCATGTGAGTATCCAGGCAAGAACATGACAGTGAAAATAGACAAGAGCAGTTATTATCCTTGCTCTTGCCATCCAATTTCTATACAAAGGAGGCCAAACAGATATCACAGGCATAGAAGTTGCTTAGGTGAGAGACAAACATGCTTATGATTGTATCTTCAAAACAAAATGTCAGAGATGAGTAGGTAATGAATTAAATTTGCAAAGTGCAGGTGTGATGTTCAAATTGGAACTTCATTTACAGAGAGTGATTCTTTTTTTGAATGTTTTTTTCTTTTGTTTTCTTGTTTTGTCTCTACTTGTAATTTTGTTTTATTTTCCTTTAGCTTTTTCATTTTTCTGGTAAGGATTTTGTGGAGCGTGCACACTGGTCTTTTTGTCCATGATATTCATCTCTATTTTTTTTTTGGCTTTTTCTTTGTGATTTTTTATTTTTATTTTTTCTATTTGTTGGTTTGTTCTTTTTTTTTTATTTTTCTTTTTGGTTTGTTGTACTAGAAGAAGAGACAAAGCAAAAGAAGCAGCGAACTGATGGATATTCTTCTTCAAGGTAAATATTCTTACTAATTCTTTTTATTTTAAGAAATAATAGGTTGTTTATATTGATGAAATTAGAAGACATTACTAATTATTAGGTTGGTAGCAACACTAAACAAAATCCTGCATTTTGTTTGTTTAAATTCACTACTGTGTTTTATTTCATCAATTTCATTTTAGGAGTGTAGGTTTAAAAATTGAAACTATTTTGTTATGCCTAGAGGTAAATCCTTTAGTAATATTCATTTGTAGGTAACTTTAGAGAACCCAAGTTCTCCATGTATTAGACAATCAATAGAAAATTCCTTGTTGCAGAGTTTGCAATTGAGTTGAGGTAATAATTTTTTAGTTAGATTGTGCCTAATATTTCTATGCCAAAATATCCATAATCAGTAACACATCCTTTTAATTTATATTCATCTACGAGATGTTATATTGTTATTCATTGAGTAGGGCTTAAGTTTTCTTTAGCATTGGCATCCTCGAAATCCAGTGATTCCCTTCCACCTATGATCATGAAGAATAATAGACATGGCTCTCACTCTAGGAATTCACATATGGTCAGTATTTAGTGCACACTCTTTTTACTTCATTAATTTCCTTTTGTTTCACAAGGATTATGGGAAACGATTCTGTCTCAATAAGTTGATTTATATCTATGCTTCTCATAAATTAGATTAATTGCCTCAATTATAAAGACAAGGATCATTCTTGTCTTATCTATGCCACTTTAATTTTATGTTCATTACTAGAGATAAAACTTTCTCCTCCTAGAGTAGTTTGACAATATTTGAAGAATTTTAAAACTACGCTTCCTTGGTCTACTATCTACTACAAGTGGATTTGACATTGCCCATCCAGCCACAAGATAGAATGATTGATTCTTTTATTTTATTGTTTGGAGAAAGTTGAAATGCAAAAACCAAAATGAGTGTATTCATAATATTCCACAAATAAAACAATGGGTATTTTGTTTCTTATCTAGAAGCTTGGATAAGGTGTGGGTTGTTTAGGGTTTACCTTGGTATTAAAAAGGTTTTAATATTTTTGTAGGGCATATGATAGGGAAGCCATCAACTTCGGAGGCACAGATGCTGATGTAAATTTTAGCAAGATGACTATGATGAAGACATCAATCAGGTAGGTAATTCAATGACAATGATCATCCTTTTCAATTTGAAATCTTTTATTTCATATAGTGTATGAGCTTTGATCTTCAATTTGAAATCTTGTATTTCATGCAGTGCATGAATTTGAAATGACAAACAAATAAGTAATGGGATCTTGAAAGAATTGATAATCTTGAGCCTATTAGTTTTATGATCAAATAATTAAGGAAAAAATTTAATTCAAAATTAGACACAATAACAAAGCATATACCCTGGGAAAACCCTCCACTTGAGGGAGAAAAACCCAACAACAATATATCACTTATATATTGAATATCAAACAATGAACTCTTTTATGATGAGGCTAATAATGAGGCCAAGCACAACACCAAAGTAATGTGATATCACTTCAAGATAATACAACACTCTTGATAGATATATTGATCTCCTTCAATGGCTTCAATCTAAACTTGTATAAATTCGCACTTGCTTGAACTCAAACTATGAATGCAATAATAATAAAAGATGTTGCAAATGAAGAAGCATCAAATATATATACACATGATAATTAAGGGATGCATCTCCTTAATCTTCATGTCAACCTTCTTTAATAATCGTGTCTCTTGGAACTAAGATGTTGACCTCCATGCATTGTATCTCTTCAAGAATCGAGTCTCCATGATGTTGGCCTCATTAACAATAATTAAATGGTGTAATGATGAAGCCACTCTTCATCAACCATTTCCTTAACAAATTAAATATTTGTTAGGCTATCATTTAATTTGTTCTTCATAGAATGATCTGGGCTAGAAGTAGAAGCCCGACGCTACCAATAACATCATCAGAGCCAACTAATGAGGGGTGAGATCTCCTTTTTTAGACTCTACAAATCCTAGGTGTGATATTCCTTAGAGAACTCTCAACATTTTAATCAAAGAAAATACACCAACACAAAGATTTGTTACATCCAACCCCTGAGTAATAGTAGAGTTAGACTACACCACACTAGTTGCAAGCAAATACATCCACACAAAATCTCATTCAAGAGATGAGATAAGAACATGATCAAGTCATTGCTACACAACTCAAATTGTTCAATAGGATGAAGAAAACTATGATTTTGTCCTCCATCAATACGTTACAGATCAACATAAAAATTGTGAGAGTGTGCTTTAGAAAAAAACAATAAAATTATAATTAAAAGGAATAGCTATTAAGATGGATGAAAGTTGTAAGTCAAGGAAGGATTACAAAACATTACTTGACAATGAAAAACCTTATGATTTTATTGGGATAAACTCATTAATTGGGACATCCTAGAAGTTTAATGTTTGCATAAACAATCGAGGTTCCAGCTTTAACCTTGCTGTAAATTTGTTCCCTCAATACAATATGAACATATGAGAATTTAAAGGTTGGAAATTTGTTCCCTTGGCTTTCTTATAACTAATACAGGCAATAGTTTTTTAAGGAAATGACGAGAAAAAGGAAATGACGAGAAAAACATTGACACATGTACAAATAGAAACAAAATGAATTAACCCATCCAACTAAAAAATTTTAAACAAGAATACAAGAAGAAATATCGATTGATTATATTGAACGAACAAAGATATTAATTAATAAAGGTTTTAAATTCGTCTACCCTATCCACCTCTTGTATTACTCATGAACAATTTATTTGTATGTAGGACTACCCTCATTTGCATTCTATAAACATGACACATTTTGTCATGCATAGGTGCACTATTTTTATGAAGTCCACTATTCACTAGACATGACATTATATACTCAACAATTTCTTATAATGACTTCTCACATTTGATGCAACAATTTCCAAGTATGCCAACATCGTCACAACCTCCATTCTCATGCACTCAAACTGTCCTTTAAAATTATCACATAGTATGGTGACCTTTATTGACTGTGATATACAAATTGTGAAGTGATTGTGCATTCATGAGATAATTGTCCTTTATAATTGCCTAAACTTGACCCTTGCTACCACAATAGAGTGGCCTCTTCATGGATTGTCCTTTCATAGGCTAGTTGACTTGGGATCATTTATTATATTGCTTAAGCTCATCATATCTTCTTAGTTACCCTGCAAACTTGTTTAACTGAGCAATTGCAATAGTCACATCTTAGATAATGTCACCCAAAAGTGTTCTAGGTCTGATATCACATTATAATCATAGTCACAAAAATAAATAACAGTCATAAACTCATATCACTATCAGAAACTACTATTTTGAAGTCTTCATCCTGAACCTGGTAACTATTTTTATTGCCTTTTACCACTGTAGTACTAGGAATTCTAATATCTCTATAGACTATCCTTTAGCACATGATGCCCCTTCAGTAACTGCAATACCTTCTAGGCCTTTGACTGTCTATGAGTGTCTCTTGAAAGTATTCTAGGGTTGTCATCAATGTATTCTTTCATCTTTTAATTGGAAACAATATTAAATCTATGAACTTGACTCTTGATAATCATAGGATTACCTTTTATGTCATGGAACTTGTATTGCTAGGTTTTCTCTTTGTATGTATTTGACCTATTAGTTGTATGTATAGATCACTATTATACTATTTGAATTTCTATCATAATCCTTTTAGCAATTCTCCTCACAGGTCTACCAGTTTTCCCTTGTATTGAAACTCTGGATGCCCCTTGTTTCTCTCATTGTCTCATTCTTGATTCATTATAGCTTTGGTTATAGCTTCTACATTTTCTAACATGTATTGCTTCATAAATAGGGAAAAAATTTAAGACAACAATTTGAGAGGAAAATATAGGTTCTATCTCACCGGAACCACCAAATTCAACACTATAACCATGTTGTGAAACTAGATTAAGTGCCTAGACACTAAACTATTTTCCAATGAAAATACAGGAACTTTGTGATTTCAATGTTAGAATATTATATTCTTATATTGTTTAATGGTCAATTATATTTTGTATCTACAGTAGTTAGTAGGTAGACATCTTAAATTTCTACAATTGTTGTTAGTTATTTATAGTGTCTTGTAATCTCTATATATTGTAAACTTTTCTTTTGTTAATTCAAGAAATTTCCAAACTAAAATTGTTTCAAGTTAGATGCATAGTTGCACCCACTTTCATCTCTTCAATACTTTGATATTTTAAACAATTTATTCTATGGAAGAATCCCTAGTGCTCTTGTTACCATGGAATGCCTAGATTACCTCATTTGTGTCATTAAAAGAATTCAAAGTATTCTTTGGGTTGCTATTATGCTGCTATTGGACATATCTCCTCCATTGCTTCTTTATAAAGAAAACAAAAAAATAGGCTTAAAATTAAAGTCATGCCAAGGCTTTTCACATGCTACTGTTGCTATAACTTTGACTGTCTGTTACTATCAAAAACATAATCTTTGAAACTCTTCAATGGTAGAATGGAACAATAATACTATACTTTGTTGTTGGTATTACTATATATGGTCTAGTTGGAAAGGAAGCTTCCTGGACATAATCGTTACTTATTGAAAAATAATGGTTTTGCTTGTTGTGGTTACTATAATTATTCTAGTGCAATATAAAGTAGAGCTCAGAATACTGTATGTTGATGGCATTGTGATTACATTAGATATATATGTGTTTGTGTTGATTTCTTTATTCAAGATCTCTTTCTACAAATCTTGTATGTAGGAGTTGTTACATGTGCATCTATTTTTGTGGTTTCTACACATCTTCCTTCCTCATTGAGTCCAAGGTCTCTAACTTGGGTATTTTCATTATTGGTTGCACTTGTACCTATTATGTTTTTGATTGAAGGTCAGTTGAGGTTAACTACAACAGAAAAAGGAGATGTATGACAATGTTATGTTACTAAATGAAACTCTCAAGTTTCAGACCATGAAATCAAGGAAGGAAAGACCTTGGAGCTTGAATGAGGTCATAAAATGTGTTTGAGGTCCTATCAAAGTGTTGTGATTTATTGTTTAAATTTGAAGGTTCTTGGTAAGCTTAACCAAGGCCTATCAAGCCCTAGGTAATATGGGAGAAGAATTTTGGTAAGCAAAGGGCAGACTTCGAGAAGTGGACAGTCACAAATGGTAGACAATCAAGGAATTTTTTTTGAAGAGAGATGGTCATGACTGCCGTCATCATCAACATATAAAGTATAGTTCAAATGCCATTCACAAGCAAGGTTTTGAAAAGGGACAAGTCGTTTAAACCAACAATGACAAAATGACAAAAATTCAAAATAATGATTTAATGCTTATTACTCACCATTTGTATTTGGTATCCACAAGGCCCATCTTCATAAACTGAGAAGATTTTGTGGGTTGCACCATCCTTGAGATGCTACAAGTAGACACCATGAAATGCATCTGAATACGTTTGGTGAAATCTGAGATTGCAACCTTCAACCATGATTTGTTGTAAATAGCCTAGTCTATGCATCTAATCTGCATAAGATAATAGTTCAAACTAACTCATTTTGAATCCAGAGGTAGGAGCAAAAGGAAAAAAATGAGTGATTGGTTCAATTGTTCAAGCTTATTCTAAATGTGTAGCTAACCGTCCTTTACTTTGCATGATTCCATCATCATCATAAGGATTATTTTTTCCTCTGCGTGTCTATGACAGTCACATATTTTTGCTTTCCTCATGGTTTACCAAAATTACTCTTATCCAACACATCATCATGGATGAAACTTGTTGTGTATATCATCTCAATGATTTTGTGGACTAGGACTATCCTC
This sequence comes from Sequoia sempervirens, assembly GCA_007258455.2. Taxonomy (NCBI): domain Eukaryota; kingdom Viridiplantae; phylum Streptophyta; class Pinopsida; order Cupressales; family Cupressaceae; genus Sequoia; species Sequoia sempervirens. The sequence continues at coordinate 363,723,655 of VDFB02000015.1, forward strand.
TTTGGAATCTCATGATTTTCTCACCAATTTTTTACCTTTAAGATTGTCCTTTTGGTTTGAATCACTATCCATGTATAAATTGTCATTTGGAAGACTATTCCATTGTTCTTGATAATTGTTTGCTTGACTGTCCCTTTATTTGGTAACGATTATCCTCCATTCATATATGTTGGTGGCTATTATGTTTTATTTTGAGACTTTAATCCTTTTGCTTTCCAAAGGACTATTATATAGTCTTGTCAATTTCATTGAAAACCATGCCCCTTTTCAAAACCTTACTCATGAATGGAATTTGAACCCTATTTTATATGATGATGATGAGGGCAGTCATGGTCATCTTTCATCGAAACTCTGTCCTTGATTGTCTACCATTTGTGACTATCCACTTCTTGAAGTCTGCCCTTTGATTACCAAAATCCTTCTCCCATATTACCTAGGGCTTGACAAGCCTTGGTTAAGCTTACCAACAACCTTCAAATATAAACAATAAATCACAATACTCTGACAGGATCTCAAACACATTTTATGACATCATTCAAGCTACAAGGTCTATCCTTTCTTGATTTCATGGTATGAAACTTGAGAGTTTCATTTAGTAATATAACATTATCATACATCTCATTTTTTTTTTTGTAGTAAACCTCAACTAACCTTCAATCAAAAACATAATAGGTACAAGTGCAACCAATAATGCAAATACCCAAGGTACAAACCTTGGACACAATGAGGAAGGAAGATGTGTAGAAACCACAAAGACAGATGCACATCTAACAAATCCTACATCCAAGGCTTGTAGAAAGGGAACTTGAATAGAGAACTCAACACAAACATAAATATATATATATATATATTGTAATCCCAATGCTATTAGCATACACTATTTTGAGCTCTACTATATATTGCACTAGAATAACTATAGTAACCACAACAAGAAAAACCATTATTTTTTAATAAGTAACAATGATGGAAAGGAAACTTTCTTTCCAACGAGACCATCTACCATTGAATAGTTTCAAAGATTGTGTTTTTGACAGTACCGGACAGGCAATGTTATAGAAGCAACATGTGAAAAAACTTTCCATGGCTTTATGTTTAAGCCTATTTTTATGTTTTCTTTATAAAGAAGCAATGGAGGATATATGGAAAATGGAAACAAAATAGAAACCCAAAGAATACTTTGAATACTTTGAATGACAAAAATGAGGTAATCTAGCCATTTCAGGGTAACAAGGGCACTGGGGATTCTTCTATCTAGAATGAATTGTTTAAAATATCTAAGTATTGAAGAGATGAAAGTGGGTACAATTGTGCATCTAACTTACCTTTGATAGAGGCATTGAAGTTAGATGGCACATAGGATGCTCCATGTAATGCTTATGGACATCTAGAAATTACTTGTATAACCTCTTGAAAACTCTCCTTTGAATTCATTGTAATGTGCCATTATTCGTTATATTCTCCATCAACATGGATGAAGCATCTGGACAGTAAGGTGTTAGTTTCATGCTAGGAATGAACAAAAAAATATTGAAAATATCGACCTAGTCCAACTAAAACTAAACCTCCATCTAGACAAGTCTTCCCTCCAAAGCATTGTGGATTTGACAAAGTCAAGACATTTAACCCTTAACATGCTAAAATCTTTTAAAGGGTAGAATACACCATTTATAAACGTTATGATATGAAGATGAGACATCTTACTAATCCTTTGAATACTTTTCAATATTTTACACATATCAAGACTACCAAATATACTCTTCTAAATTTAGAACAAGACCAAAAAAAACATAAACAACCTTGTGATGACTATTTTAACCGATGGTAAAAATATGGCTAAGAACTTTCAATGGTATGCAAAAATTTCACAAATCTTGAAACCTTTTTCATGTCAGAGTAGTTTATTCCTAGATTTGAATGAAAATTATGCTATCAATTCCAGTAGGATCCTGTTGATTGCCATAGTGAGCAGAAAAATATATAGGGAAGGAGCACAATGAAAATGATAAAGGAATACGGTGAGAATATTGAGAGTCCAAAACCTGATAGGTTTGATTCAAACTTTCAAATAATTCATCCCTCCAGCTGTTCAATTGTATGGTTATACAAGTTTCTATCTTCCAAGTGTGTTGAAATCACCAAGTTCCTATATTGTTATTGGAAACTAGTTTAGTGACCGGGCACTTAATCTAGCTTCAAAACATGGTTATAGTGTTGAATTTGGTGGTTCTGGTGAGACAAAACCTAGATTTTCCTCTCAGATTGTTGTCTTAAAAAAATTCCCTATTTATGAAGCAATACATGTTACAAAATGTCTAAGCTATAACCAGAGCTATAATAAATCAAGGATGAGACAATGAGAAAAACAAGGGCATCCAAAGTTTCAATACAAGGGATAACTAGTAGACCTGTGAGGAGAATGGCTAAAAGGATAGTGATAGAAAAATTCAAAATATAGTGCTAGAGAAATTTGGCAAAGTGAGCAGACTGAGAAGAAATACATAGTAGACAAGGATATGTCACACTTGAGAGCATGTTGTTGTGTCAAATGGTATAACATTGATCTATGCATAAAAATGATAGGTCAAAGACATACAAAGAGAAAACCTAGCAGTAAAAGTTCCATAATATATAAGGTAATCCTATGATTATGAAGAGTCAAGTTCACAAATTTAAAAATAATTTTTCCAATTAAAAGATGAAAGTATACATTGATGACAACCCTAGAATACTTTCAAGAGACAGTCATAGAAAATCAAAGTCCTAGAAGGTATTACAATCACTGAAGGGGCATCATCTGCCAAAGGACAGTCTATAGAGATAACATACTTCCTAGTACTATAGTGGTAAAAAGCAATAAAGACAATTACCATGTTCACGGTGAAGAATTCAAAATAGTAGTTTCTGACAATGATCTGAGTTTATGACTGTGATTTATGTTTGTGACTATCATTGCAATGTGACAACAAATCTAGAACACTTATGAGTTACATTCTATAAGACATGACTATCCCAATCATTTGGTTAAGCAAGGTTGCAGGGTAACTAGGAAGATATGATGAAGTTAAAAGGTATAATAAATGAGCCCAAGTCAACTAACCTATGAAACACCAATTCATGAAGAGACCACTCTATAGTGATATCAAGGGGCAAGATTAGGCAGTGGAATCAATAGTTATGAAGGATAGTTATCTCATGAATGCACAATCACTTGAAAATTTGCATATAACAGTCAATAAAGGTCACCATACTATGTGATAGTTTTAAAGGATAGTTTGAGTGCATGAATATGGAGGTTGTGACAGTGCTGGAATACTTGGAAATTGTTGCATCAAATGTGAAAAGTCATTTTAAGAAATTTTTGAGCATATCATGTCATGACTAGTGAATAGTGGATTTCATAAGAATAGTGCACCTATGCATAACAAAATGTGTCACATTTGCGGAATGCAAATGAGGGAAGTCCTAGATACAAATAAATTGTTAATGAGTAATAGAAGTGGTGGATAGGTTAGACGAGTGCAAACCATTTATTAATTAATATCTTTGTTCTTTCAATATTATAAATCAATATTTCTTCTTGTATTCCTGTTTTGAATTTTTAAGTTGGATGGGTTAATTTATTTTGTTACTATTTGTACATGCGTTAATGTTTTGTTGTATTGTTCCTTAAAAACTATTTCCTGTATTAGTTATAACAAAGCCAAGCAAACAAATTCCAACCTTTAAATTCTGATATGGTCATATTGTAATGAGGGAACAAATTTTCAGCAAGGTTAAAATTTTATGTTGTCAGGTATTGCTTTGTAAGCCTTCCCTGACTTAAAACCTTCATCCATCTTCATACCTATGCCTTTTAATTATAGTTTTATTACTTTTTTAAAAGCACACTCTCATAGTCTTTATGTTGATCTATAACTTATTGATGCAAGACACTATCTTAGTTTTCTTCATCCTGTTGAACAATTTGAGTTGTGTAGCAATGACTTGATCATGTTCTTATCTCATATCTTGTATGAGATTTTGTATGGATCTATTTGCTTGCAACTAGTGTGGTGTAGTCTAACTCTACTATTACTCAAGGGTTGGATGTAATAGATCTTTGTGTCAGTGTATTTTCTTTAATTAAAATGTTGAGAGATCTCCAAGGAATAACACACCTAGGATTTGTAGAATCTAAAAAAGGAGATTGCACCCCTCTCAATAGTTGGCTCAAGATTATCAATTATTTGAAGATCCAATTACTTCTTTGTCTTTCATTTCAAATTCATGCACTACATGAAATAAAATATTTCAAATTGAAGATCAAATCTCATGCACTATATGAAATACAAGATTTCAAATTGAAAAGAATGATAATTATCACTGAATTACCTACTTGATTGATGTCTTTGTCAAAGTCATGATGCTAAAATTTACATAAACATTTGTGCTACTAAATTTGATGAGTACTCTATCATATGCCCTACAAAAACATTAAAACCTTTTTAATACCAAGGTAAACCCTAAACATCCCACACCTTATCCAAAATTCCAGATAAGAAACAATACGCCCATTGTTTATGTTTGGAATATTATGAAAACACTCATTTTGGTTTTTGGGTTTCAACTTTCTCCAAACATTAAAATAAAATAACCTATCATTAGATACCTTGCATCTTCATGCGTAGTGTCAAATGAGTCTAGGAGGAGAAAATTTTATCTCTAGTAATGAACATAAACTTAAAGTGACATATATAAGACAAGAATGATCCTTGTCTTTTCAATTGAGGAAATTGATCTACTTTATGAGAAGTATAGATATAAATCAACATACCAAGATAGAATTGTTTCCCACAATCCATATGAAACAAAAGGCAATTAATAAATTTTAGAGAGCGTGCACTAAATGTTGACCATATGTGAATTCCTGGTGTGAGAGCCATGTCTACTATTCTTCATGATCATGGGTGGAGGGGAATCACTGTATTTAGGGGATGTAAATGGAAAATAAAACTTAACTCCTACTCAATGAATAATAATATAAAAAATCGTAGATGGATAGAAATTAAAAGGATGTGCTAATAATTATGGATATTCTAGCATAGAAATATTAGGTACAATTTTCCTAAATAATTGTTACCTCAACTTTGTGGCAAACCCTACAACAATGAATTCCCATTGATTTTCTATTACAGGGAGAACTTGGGTTCTCTAAAGTTACCCACAAAGGGATATTACAAAAGGGTTTACCTCTAGGAATAACATAATAGTTTCAATTTTTAAACCTACACTCCTAAAATGAAATTGATGAAATAACATAAAGTAGTGAAATTAGACAAACAAAATGCAAGATTTTGTTTATTGTTTCTTCCAACAAAATAATCACTAATGCCTTTTAATTTCATCAAAAACAACCTATTATTTCTTATAATAAAGAGAATGTGTAAGAAGACTTACCTTGATGAAGAATATTGCTTCCATCAGTTTGCTCCTTTTTCTCTACCTCTTCTTCTAGTACAACAAACCAATAAACCAAAGAAAAAGAAAGAAGTAAAAAAAAAACAACAAACTAGAAAAAATAGAACAAAACAACATACAAAAAAAATTGAAAAAAAAAAAAAAAACAAAAAAAAAACAATACAAAAAAGAGATGAATAAGATGGAGAAAAAGACTAGCGTACATGTTGTACAAAATCCCTACCAGAAAAATGAAAAATTTGAAGGAAAATAAAACAAAATTACAAAGAAGACGAAACAAGTAAACAAAAGAAAAAGACATTCACAAAAAAGGATCACTTTTTGTAAATGAATTTCCAATTTGAACATCACACTTGCACTTCACAAATTTAATTCAATACCTACTCATCTCTGACATTTTGTTTTCAAGATACAATCATGAGCATGTTTGTCTCTCACCTAAGCAACTTCCACACAAAAAATATGTATTTGGCCTCCTTGGTATAAACTACAAATGAAGTTCCAATTTGAACATCACACCTGTACTTCACAAATTTAATTCATTACCTACTCATCTCTGACATTTTATTTTGAAGATACAATCATGAGTATCTTTGTCTCTCACCTAAGCAACTTCCATGCCCATGATATTTGACTAGCCTCCTTGGTCTAGAAATTGGATGACAAGAATAAAAGGATAATTACTGCTCTTCTCTACTTTCACTGTTATGATCTTCCTGGGATACTCACATGGTATTATGTGAATCACTTAAGAAAAAATATTCTTGCCAAATCCTCCATTTTCCCTCAAATAATTAAAATCCTTTCAAATTTATCTTCAATTGAGACAAGTTTCTATCCAAACAAAATTGGAGTAAATATGAGATGGTATTTGGTTTTGTGTGGGGGACATGTTTAAACCAACAATGAAAAAATAACAAAAATTCAAAATAATGATTAAATGCTCATTACTCACCATTTGTATTCGATATCAACAAGTCTCATCTTTATAAACTAATAATATTTTGTGTGTTTCACTGAGAAGCTTGAAGTAGACACCATGAAATGCATCTGAATACTTTTGGTGAAATCTGAGACCACAACCTTCACCCATGATTTGTTGCAAATAGCCTGGTTTGTGCATCTAATTTGCACAAGATAATAGTTTAAACTACCTTAGTATGAATCTCGAGGTAGAAGCAAAAGGAAAAAAATATTGAGTGATTGCTTCATACCTGATAGCAACCACCACATCCAACTCCTTCCCTATATATTTTTCCACTCATTGTGGCAATCAACAGGCTCCTATTGCAATTGATAGCAAAATTTTCAGTCAAATCCAAGAATAAACTACTCTTCCATGAAAAAAAGGTTTAAGCATTTGTGAAATTTTTGCATACCATTGAAAGTTCTTAGCCTATTTCTCCCATCGGCTAAAATAGTCATCACAAGGTTGTTTATGCTTTTTTGGTCTTTTCTTAAATTTAGAAGAGTATATTTGGTAGTCTCAGTGGTATGTGTCAAAGATTGAAAAGTCTTCAGAGGATTTGGAAAATGTCTCATCTTTATATCATAAGGTTTATAAATGATGTATTCTACCTTTAAAAGATTTTACAATGTGAAGGGTTAAATGTCTTGACTTAGTCAAATCCATGATGCTTTATAGGGAAGACTTGTCTAGATGGAGGCTTAGTTTTAGTTGGACTAGGTTGAACTTTTTAGGGTTTTGTTGTTCATGCCTAGTGTGAAACTAGCACCTTACTGTCCAGATGCGTCATCCAGGTTGATGGAGAATATGATGAATAATGGCACATTACAATGAATTCGAAGGACGTGTTTCAAGAGGTTATACAGGTCATTTCCAGACATCCAAATGCATTACATGGAACATCCTATGTCCCATCGAACTTCAATGCCTCTATCAAAGGTAAGTTAGATGCACAGTTGTACCCACTTTTATCTCTTCAATACTTTGATATTTTAAACAATTTATTCTATGGAAGAATCCCCAGTGCCCTTGTTGCCTTGGAATGCCTAGATTACCTCATTTTTTTCATTAAAAGTATTCTAAGTATTCATTGGGTTTCTATTCTACTACTATTGGCATATCTCCACCATTGCTTCTTTGTAAAGAAAACAGAAAAACAAGCTTAAAATTAAAGTCATGCCAAGCTTTTTCACATGTTGTTGCTATAACTTTGTTTGTCTAGTACTGTCAAAAACACAATCTATGAAACTCTTCAATGGTGGAATGGAATCGTAATAGTATACTCTATTGTCGATATTACTATATATGGTCTTGTTGGAAAGAAAGTTTCCTGGCCATCATCATTACTTATTGAAAAATAATGGTTTTGCTTGTTGTGGTTAGTATAATTATTCTAGTGCAATATATAGTAGAGCTCAAAATACTGTATGCTGACAGAATTGGGATTACATTAGATATATATATATATATATATATATATATATATATATATATGTTTGTGTTGAGTTATTTATTCAAGCTCCCTTTCTACAAGCCTTTCATGAAGGATTTGTTACATGTGCATTTGTCTTTGTGGTTTCTACACATCTCCTTTCCTCATTGAGTCCAAGGTTTCAACCTTGGGTATTTGCATTACTGGTTGCACTTGCACTTGTTATGTTTTTGATTTAAGGTTAGTTGAGGTTAACTACAAGAGAAAAAAGGAGATGCATGACATTGTTATGTTGCTAAATGAAACTATGATGTTTCAAACCATGAAATCAAGAAAGGAAAGACCTTGTAGCTTGAATAAAGTCATAAAATGTGTTTGAGGTCCTGTCAAAGTGTTATGATTTATTGTTTAAATTTGAAGGTGATTAGTACAGTTAACAATGGCTTGTCAAGCCCTAGGTAATATGGGAGAAGGATTTTGGTAAGAAAAGGGCAGACTTCAAGAAGTGGATATTCACAAATGGTAGATGATCAAGGATAGAGTTTCAAAGAAAGATGGTCATGACTACCCTCATGATCAACAAATAAAATAGGGTTCAAATTCCATTGACGAGTAAGGTTTGGAAAGGGGCATGGTTTTCAATGAAATTGACAAAACTATATAACAGTCTTTTGGAAAGCATTAGGGATAATGCCTCAAAAGAAAACATGATAGCCACCAATGTATATGAATGAAGGACAATTGTTACCAAATAGAGGGCCAGTCAAGAAAACGATCATTAAGAACAATGGAATAGTCTTTGAAACAACAGTTCATTCATGTATAGTGATTCAAACCAAAAGGATAGTCTTAAAAGTAAAAAATTGGTGAGGAAATCATGAGATTCCAAAGAGAACAGTCCCAATCCACAGAATCATTAGGTTGATATACAAAAAAAATTGATCCATGATGATGTGTTGGATGAGAGTAATGTTGGTAATCCATGAGGAAAACAAAAATAAGGGATTTTCAAAGACATGAAGAGAAAAAAAGAATCCTTACATGATGATGATGGAATCTTGCAAAGTAAAGGACAACCGGTTGCACATTCAACATGAGCTTGCACAATCTTGACTAGATAGAAAATTGTGTATTTTGCAATTTGTTGGAACTATAAAAATCTGGTGTTTTTACATATGAATTCACTCACAAATTTCTTGATTTGGTCCTACAATATGCATATTTCATCTATATTTTTCCCTTTTTCCCCATATAATCCATTAGGTTGTGCATTTTCCATCTTATTGGACCTATCGACATAGGTTTGTTCTGGTTTCCCTGACCCATGCTACGTTTTCTGCTTGCATGAGTCTATGTTGCCTATCGACAAGACTCATCCGATGTCATGACAGTCATAGGTTTTCTACATTCTTCATTTGACATGACTCTCGCATTGTTTCGGTGACTGAAGAGACATCTATCAGCATGTGTTGTGACGATCGGGCTAATGTCTTACCGAAACATTGATGTCTCAACGACAGGTGCACTATGGTAATCTTCAGTGAGAGCTTGGTGGTATCAGTGCAGTATCTTGGAAATTTTGTTTTGTCACACCGACCGACAAGTTTGAGTGCACTGGGCCTTTCGGTATAGCAAGGGGCTCTCTACGAGAGGTCTCCCTGATTGTTGGTTGTTATGGCGACATTCAAGATGACTTTCAGTGAGAGATATCTTGGGTCAAAGTGACACAAAGTGAATTGGGAGTTTTTGGTGTGACTAAATGAACTCTTTGAGACATCTCGCCAACCATCTATTGTCTTGGTGAAGGCGATGATGGGCACTCTTCGGTGAGAAAAACCTTATGTCACAGCGACTCGAAATAAATGAAGATCTTTAGTGAAGCAAGGCGTAATCTGTGAGACGTCTCTCTGAGATTGTGTAGTCACAGCGATGGTGATTAAAGCAAGGTGTTCTTCAATGAGAAACTTCCTAAGTCTTGGTGACTGGGAAAACACTAGGAGCTTTTGATGGAACACGAGGCGTTCTATATGAGGTCTCCCCGACGGATGGAAGCTACGGCAACAGTAAATGAGACAAAAGGAGCATATCGGTAAGAAACTATGTGTCTCGACGATTGAAAAGTGTACTGGGGAGCCCCTCTCGACATAACTGATACTAGTCTACGTGATGTCTCATCGACATCAAAGGGTCAAAGAAACTGTGAATACAACAAAAGGCTACTCCTAGACTTCGACATAACGAGCAGATGGTCACGGCAAATGCGAAGTAGGGGAACACTGGTAGGGAGCGATAAGCGATACAATTGCCTTCGACATAGCTTGAGGCCTGTCTTGGTGATTGGTTGGTGATTAAAATAGAATTTCAAAGTGCTATGGCCGACACGAATACATTTGCGAGCTATTGTGGCCGACATGATTTGGGCCCGATTTCTATAGGGGCCGACATGAATTTGAAATGATATGATTTCTAATGTTGGTGTATATGTATGCACCCAGATTGTATTTGAATGCGAGGAGATTTTAGATCATAGATAGTAGGTTAGAAATGGCTATAGTAAGATAATTTTCTCTTATCAGAGACTATGTGCATGTTTTCAAATGGTGATTTCAATTGAATCAGTTGGTGTGGTAGTTTATTTTTGGTATCAATTGTCTGTTGAAGTTTGTTGAAGAGTATTGTTGAAGCTGTCTCCAATTTGATTTTTTCTAGTTGTTTAAATTGGAATAACAAGTTTATTTTCAGTTTATCTGTGCACATTTTCTGCATTTGTATGATTAATTAACTGGTTCTCTCAAATAGGGATTAAATCATTTTCATTGATCATAGTAATCAGGAAGATTCATTTGGATTATTAAAGTAGAGCTCAGTAGTCATAATCTTGCATTGTTTATACAAGTTATAAGCAGATCATATGCTTGCAATTCGATCTTTTGCTAGAATAAGTTGCCTACTTCTGTTTCATTTGACTCCGCATACCCAACAAGGCACTGGTCTCTGCAATTTCATTATTTGAATTCGTTCAGCTTCTTTACATCTGTTTATTAATCATTTTAGGAGTTAGATTAGAAAACTGCTTTTACTATTGCTATCAAGTTTGGTTTCATTTGTTCACTATCATCTGCCATTGTGGACAAAGCATTTTAGAGGGATAATCATAAGATAAGCCTGCTCAATTCAAAAGGTACACCCACCTGGGTTTAGTAGCACCTAAAGAGTAGAGGGATGAGTTATCTTGACCTTGTTCTGTTACCCTAAAATGTATCAAGAGATTGGTAGCCTCTTGAGGTATCCTTGCCTGCATTTTTGAGAGCTAACAAATTGGTGACTCTACTGGGGAATCTATCAGAAGATTCGGTTGAAGACCATCATATAGAGTCATTGAAAAGAAAGAAATATTTTGAGAAGTTTCAAAAAGAGTGATTTCGCTGGGAAAAGATCAGAAATAATGATTTTCCTACATTTGGAAAAGTAGGTGGCGATTCTGAAAGAAAATTATTGCAGTTGTTCAAGCATAAATGAAAGAAGATCTCAGTTCTGGGGAGTTCATGTTGGAGCTCCTCATGGTCAGCAGTATATGCCATATTATCATACACAGCACTATGGTTTGATGTCCCAGCATTAGTACCCACCTAGTGCCCCCCTCATTAGCATACAACAATGATCAGGCAGTTTGATTTGTCAGGGATTCAATTATCCCCTTATCCAATGGATGGTAGTTGGAGAGGTATTGTTCCAAAGTTTACAGGGTGTGATGCAATCACTGTTGAACATCATTTAAGAAGTTTCGATGCTTTCATCCAAGATTTGGATGTGACATACGGAGATTTACACATGAGGCTATTCATGATATCACTTGTTGAAAATGATAGGGATTGGTTCAATAGCCTACCAATTATCTCAATTGATTCTCTCCAAGGATTTCAAGATCAATTCCTTGAGCAATTTGGGAATCTAAGTGCTCCAGATTTTTCTCTTCGTTAATTAATACACATTCAAAAAGATCAAAGTGATACAATTTATTATTTCAATCAGAGATTCAATAAGTTGCAGAATAACATACCTCTTGGGTCAAAGCTACCAGATTCTGTAGCACTGAGTATTTATTTGAATGATTTTGATCCAAAGACAGGGTATGAGCTGAGAAATAAATTCCCAAGAAGTTTGGCTAAAGCACAGAAGATGGCACAAACAATCGAAAACAATAGGAAGGCTGCTGGGATAATCAGTAAAAAAGATATTCCTAGGGTTTCTTAGCAAAGCAACACATACAGGAATGAAAGGCCAAGGTTGCATGACATGCCTTATAATACAGACTAGAAGGACAACAAACCTATAATAGCTAGGCCTAGAAACAAGGAAGTTCCTGATCCATTGACAAAGGGAACCTATATAGTAAGTAACAATTACTTCTGTGATTTTTGTGATATGCCACATTCCCCATATTATTGTGTTGTATCCCAAAGGATGCAAGAAGAGGGAATGCAGATGGAAAAAAATGAAGAAGATCACACAGTATATCTGGCTTCAAATACTTTTCATCAGGTTGAGGAGGATGAAGGTGCATGGCATCTCTCACGCACAATAGATTTTCACAAAGAGAGCAGTGTTTGTTGTGAATATTCTGATGCCGATGATGAACCTGAGGATTCTGATCTACAGTCAGGGGATTCTTCTTCTTCTTATGAGGATTTGGATGAAGAGGCAATGGGAGATGATGATTCATTAGATAGTAAGTATACAATACCTCTGGCTATAGTTGAAAGTTATGAAGATACATTTGATCATGATGAGGTTTGTACATTTGAAAGTGATTTCCAATTTTTTTCAAACTCGTTGTATGATGAAGAGTTAAATGAAGATCAGATGATTTTTTTCCAAGGTGTGTCAATGAGTAAGTTTTAGATATTTTCAAATCCATTCTATGAAAAGGAGGAAATAATTTTAGACAAGTAGAATGATGGAATAAATAACTGCATTGATGATGTTTCTGATTTCCCATTCTTTGATGGTATTGGACTTCTGTTTGATAATTACAAAAGCAAGGAGTATAATTGTAGTGATGAAAATATAGAGACTTGTTCACTTGTCAATGAATAGATTGTAGATTGGTTTACTTCTGAATACTAGGGATGTGCACATCAAGATGATCTTGAAGTTTTGTCTCTAGCTTACTTTTGTTTTGACAGTGAAAAATCTTTGTGTAAAGATTCTTATGACTCCCTATGTATTTCTTGGAGTGATGGTGATACTTTTGGTATTAATCAGAAGTTTGCTTCCATTCAGGATGAGGTATGTGATTCTAGAATTTCTAACTCATGTGGAAAAGTTGTTTATTTGCATACCAAGGTTGGAAAAATTCTAGATTTGATTGATTCATATATGCTAGATACTAGAGATGTGAGTTATAATCTAATGTTGATTCCAAATAATGATACTAAAGAGGTGCAAAAGGTTCTAGATTTGTGTGTTTCAGATAGTGTTGATATAACAGAACATTTTGTTTCTCCGGTAAAGCACTTTGATGATAAATTTTTAGTACAGCTGGGAGAGTGTTTCATAATATATGACAGTGAGAGAGATAATACGAAATTTTGCATTAAATATGTGTGCATTTTGTATGTTGGAGATAACATAGATTTGTCTAGTAATGAAGAGTATAAATTGTAGAATGATGTAAGGAATTTGGTCTAGGCTAAGCTTGGTGGTTTTCTCAAAACTTGCACTAACAGTGACAGGAAGGATTACATCAGTGTCTTCAAAAGAAATTTGATGAACTCAAAACAAAACCAGGTATTTGACAGGGGAAAGTATGAGATTGTAACAACTCAAAAAAAGTCAAGTTGAAACATAGAGGATTAAGGGTTGCCAGTGCATGGACAACTCTTGCTTATCCTCTTTCAAAATTCCTTTCCATGCACAGTAGTTTAGGGTTTTGGTTCACCCCCATTTTGCATTCATTTTGCATCCATTTCACTTCCATTTTTGCATTCATTTTGCATTCATTCCATCATGCTTCTGGTCCATTTCCATTATGCTCATTTTTTGTTTGGTCTGGTCTACTCACCCAAAGATTTTGGATCCTTGCAATGATCTGACTATCATTCATCCCCAGATGGAGCAACTACTGGAACTGTAAAAATCTGGTGTTTTTACATATGACTTCACTCATAAATTTCTTGTTTTGGTCCTACAATATGCATATTTCATCTATATTTTTCCCTTTTTCCCCATAGAATCCACCAGGTTGTGCATTTTCCATCTTACTGGACCTATCGGCATAGGTTTGTTCCGGTTTCCCTGACCCATGCTTCATTTTCTGCTTCCATAAGTTTGTGTTGCCTATCGGCAAGACTCATCCGATGTCACGGTGATCACAGGTTTTCTGCATTCTTCATTCGGCATGACTTTCGCATTGTTTCAGCGACTATAGAGACATCTATTGGCATGTGTTGTGATAGTCAGGCTAATATATTACTGAAATATTGATGTCTCAGTGACAGGTGCACTATGGTGATCTTCGATGAGAGCTTGGTGGTATCGGCACAGTATCTTGGCAATTTTGTTTTGTCACGCCAACCGACAAGTTTGAGTGCATTGGGCCTTTCGGTAGAGCAAGGGACTCTCTATGAGAGGTCTCCCCGATTGTTGGTTGTTATGGTGACATTCAAGATGGCTTTCAGTGAGAGATATCTTGGGTCACAATGACACAAAGTGAATTGGGAGTTTTTGGTGTGACTAAATGAACTCTTTGAGACATCTCGCCGACCATCTATTATCTTGGCGAAGGCGATGATGGGCACTCTTCGGTGAGAAAAACCTGATATCACAGCGACTCAAAATAAATGAAGATCTTCGGTGAAGCAAGGCCTAATCTGTGAGACATCTCTCTGAGATCGTGTAGTCACAGCGATGGTGATTAAAGCAAGGTGTTCTTTGATGAGAAACTTCCTATGTCTTGGCGACTGGGAAAACACTAGGAGCTTTTGGTGGAACACGAGGTGTTCTATATGAGGTCTCCCTGATGAATGGAAGCTACAGCAACAATAAATGAGACAAAAGGAGCATATCAGTAAGAAACTATTTGTGTCTTGGCGATTGAAAAGTGTACTCAGGAGCCCCTCTTGGCATAACTAATACTAGTCTGTGTGCTGTCTCATTGACATCACAGGGTCACAATGACTGTGAATACAACAAAAGGCTACTCCTGGACTTTGGCATAACGAGTAGATGGTCACGGCGAATGTGAAGTAGGGGAACTCTGGAAGGGAGCGATAAGCGATACAATTTCCTTTGGCATACCTTCAGGCCTGTCTTGGTGATTGGTTGGCGATTAAAACCAAATTTCAAAGTGCTATAGCCAACATGAATACATTTGGGAGCTATTGTGGCCAACATGATTTAGGCCTGATTTCTACAAGGGATGAAATGAATTTGAAACGATATGATTTCTAATGTTGGTGTATATGTATGCACCCAAATTGTATTTGAATGTGAGGAGATTTTAGATCATAGATAGTAGGTTAGAAATGGCTACAATAACATAATTTTTCTCTTATCAGAGACTATGTGCATGTTTTCAAATGGTGATTTCAATTGAATCAGTTGGTGTGGCAGTTTATTTTTGGTATCAATTGTCTGTTGAAGTTTGTTGAAGAGTATTGCTAAAGCTATCTCCAATTTGATTTTTTCTGGTTGTTTAAATTGGAATAACAAGTTTATTTTCAGTTTATCTGTGCACATTTGTTGCATTTGTGTGATTAATTAACTAGTTCTCTTAAGTAGGGATTAAATCCTTTTCATTGATCATAGTAATCAAGAAGATTCATTTGGATTATTAAAGTAGAGCTCAGTAGTCATAATCTTGCATTGTTTATACAAGTTATAAGCAGATCATATGCCTGCAATTCGATCTTCTGCCAGAATAAGTTACCTACTTTTGTTTCATTTGACTCCGCATACCCAGCAAGGCACTGATCTCTACAATTTCATTATTTGAATTCGTTCAGCTTCTTTACATCTATTTATTAATCATTTTAGGAGTTAGATTAGAAAACTGCTTTTACTATTGCTATCGGTTTCATTTGTTCACTATCATCTGCCATTGTGGACAAAGCATTTCAGAGGGATAATCATAAGATAAGCCTGCTCAATTCAACAGGTAGATCTGCCTAGGTTTAGCAGCACCTAAAGAGTAGAAGGTTGAGTTCTCTTGACCTTGTTCTGTTACCCTAAAACGTATCAAGAGATTGGAAGCCTCTTGAGGTATCTTGCTTGCGTTTTTGAGAGCTAATAAAAATTTGATCCATGATGATTTGTTGGATGAGAGTAATGTTGGTAATCCATGAGGAAAACAAAAATAAGGGATTTTCAAAGGCATGAGGAGAAAAAAAGAATCCTTACATGATGATGATGGAATCTTGCAAAGTAAAGGACAATCGGTTGCACATTCAACATGAGCTTGCACAATCTTGACTAGCTAGAGAATTGTGTATCTTGCAATATGCTATTGCATGGCTTAAACACTGCTACACAACTTCATCATTTGATGGCCAATTCATATTTTTTCATACACTGGGAAGGTCCTCATCTTTAGCACAATAAACATGATAGAGGAATATCATGAGAAGATTGAGAGTCCAAAACATGACAGGTTTTATTCAAACTTTAAAGCAAATCAGCCCTCCAGTTGTTCAATTGTATGGTTATACAAGTTTATATCTTCTGAGTGTGTTGAAATCACAAAGTTCTTGTATTTTCATTGGAAAATAGGTTAGTGATTGGGCACTTAATCTAGCTTCAAAACATGGTTATAGTGTTGAATTTGGTGGTTCTGGTGAGACAAAACTTGGATTTTTATCTCATATTGAGGGGAATCCAGAGTTTCAATACAAGGGAAAACTAGAAGACCTATGAGGAGAATGGCTAAAAGGATAGTGATAGAAAATTTCAAAATACAATGCCAGAGAAATTTGGAAAAGTGAGCAGATTGAGAAGAAATACATAGTAGACAAGGATATGTCACACTTGCGAGCATGTTTTTGTGTCAAATAGTATAACAATGATCTATACATACATCTGATAGGTCAAAGACATACAAAAAGAAAACCTAGCAATACAAGTTCCACGACATATAAGGTAATCCTATGATTATCAAGAGTCAAGTGCACAAATTTAATAATATTGTTTCCAATTAAAAGATGAAAGAATTTACATTGATAACAACCCTAGAATGCTTTCAAGAGACAATCATACACAGTCAAAGGCCTAGAAGGTATTATAGTCACTGAAGGAGCATCATGTGCCAAAGGATAGTCTATAGAGATAATAGGCTTCCTAGTACTATAGTGGTAAAATGCAATAAAGATGGTTACCATGTTCAGGATGAAGTCTTCAATATAGTAGTTTCTAACATTGATCTAAGTTTTTGAGTGTGATTTATGTTTGTGACTATGATTGTAATGTGATAGCATATCTAGAACACTTCTAAGTGAGATTCTATTAGACATGACTATCACAATCATTCAGTTAAGCAAGGTTGTAGGGTAACTAGGAAGATACGATGAAGTTAAAAGGTATAATAAATGAGCCTAGGTCAACTAACCTATGAAAGGACAATCCATGAAGCGACCACTCTATAGTGGTATCAAGGGGAAAGTTTAGGCAATGGCATCAATAGTTATGAAGGAAAATTATCTCATGAATGCACAATCACTTCAAAATTTGCATATCACGGTCAATAAAGGTCACCATACTATGTAACAGTTTTAAAGGAAATTTTGAGTCCATGAACATGGAGGTTGTGACAGTGCTGGCATACTTGGAAATTGTTACATCAAATGTGAAAAGTCATTTTAAGAATTTGTTGAGTATATCATGTCATGACTAGTGAGTAGTGGAGTTCATAAGAACAATGCACCTATGCATGACATAATGTGTCATGTTTGCAGAATGCAAATGAGGGTAGTCCTAAATACAAATAAACTATTAATGACTAATAGAAGCGGTAGATAGGGTAGATGAGTGCAAACACTTTATTTTTTAATATATTTGTTTGTTTGATATAATCAATTGATATTTCTTCTTGTATTTCTATTTTGAATTTTTAAGTTTGATGAGCTAATTTATTCTGTTACTATTTGGGCATGCATCAATATTTTGTTTCGTCATTCCATAAAAACTATTTTTCTGTATTAGTTATAAGAAATCAAAGCAAAAAAAATTACAACCTTTAAATTATGATATGGCCATATTGTAATGAGGGAACAAATTTGCAGCAAGATTAAAACTGGAACCTAGACTGTTTATGCAAACATTAAACTTCTAAGATGTCCAAATTAATGAGTTAATCTCAATAAAATCATAAGGTTGTATGTTGTTAGGTATTGCTTTGTAAGCCTTGCCTGACTTACAACCTTCATCCATCTTCATACATATGCCTTTTAATTATAGTTTTATTATTTGTTTTAAAGCACACTCTCACAGTCTTTATATTGATCTATAACTTATTGATGGAGGACACTATCTTATTTTTCTTCATCCTGCTGAACAATTTGAGTTGTGTAGCAATGACTTGATCATGTTCTTATCTCATCTCTTGTATGAGATTTTTTGTGGATCTATTTGCTTGCAACTAGTGTGGTGTAGTCTAACTCTACTATTACTCAGGGGTTGGATGTAACAGATCTTTGTGTCAGTGTATTTTCTTTAGTTAAGATGTTGAGAGCTCTCTAAGGAATAGCTCACCTAGGATTTGTAGAATCTAAAAAAGGATATCTCACCCATCTCATTAGTTGGCTCAAGATTATAAATTCTTTGAAGATACCATTACTTCTTTGTCTGTCATTTCAAATTCATGGACTACATGAAACATAAGATTTCAAATTGAAGATCAAAGCTCATACACTATATGAAATACAAGATTTCAAATTGAAAAGGATGATAATTGTAATTGAAGTACCTACCTGATTGATGTCTTTGTCATAGTCATCATGCTAAAATTTATATCAACATCTATGCTATTGAATTTGATGGCTTCCCTATCATATGCCCTACAAAAACATTAAAACCTTTTAAATACCAAGGTAAACCCTAAACAATATACACCTTATCCAAACTTTCAGATAAGAAACAATATGCCCACTACTTATGTTTGGAATATTATGAATACACTCATTTTGGTTTCATGGTTTTAACTTTCTCCAAATATTAAAGTAAAAGAACATTGATCCTTCTACCTTGCAGTTGGATGGGCAGTTGCAAATCCAACTATAGTTCTAGACAATAGACCTAGGTAGGGTAGTTTTAAAATTCTTCAAATATTGTTGAACTAGTCTAGGAGGAGAAAATTTTATCTCTAGTAATGAACATAAACTTAAAGTGACATAGATAAGACAAGAATGATCGTTGTCTTTTCAATTGAGGCAATTGACTACTTTATGAGAAGGGTAGTTATAAATAAACTTATCTAGATAGACTTGTTTCCCACAATCCATGTCAAACAAAAGGAAATTAATGAAGTATAGAGAGTGTGCACACTAAATGTTGACCATATATGAACTCCTATAGTGAGAGCCATGTTTGTTATTCTTCACGGTCATAGGTGCAGGTGAATCATTGTATTTAAGGGACAAAAATGCCAAAGAAAACTTAAGTCCTACTCAATGAATAATAATATAACAAATTGTAGATGAATTGAAATTAAAAGGATGTGCTACTAATTATGGATATTCTGGATTAGAAATATTAGGCACAATCTGTCTAAATTTTTTTTACCTCAACTCTATTGCAAACGCTACAAGGAATTTTCCATTTATTTTCTATTACGATGAGAACTTGGGTTCTTTGAAGTTACCTACAAAGGAATATTACAAAATAATTTACCTCTAGGCATAACATAATAGTTTATATTTTTAAACCCACACTCCTAAAATGAAATTAATGAAATAACACAAAGTAGTGAATTTAGACAAAAAAAATGAATCCTGAGGCAGAAGAAAAAGGAAAAAAAATATTGAGTGATTACTTCATACCTAATAGCAGCCACCACATCCAACTACTTCCCTATATATTTTTCCATTCATTGTGGCAATGAACAGGCTCCTAGATCAACTGGCAGCAAAATTTTCACTCATATCCAAGAATAAACTACTCTACAATCAAAAAAGGTTTAAGCATTTGTGAAATTTTTGCACACCATTGAAAGTTCTTAGCCTATTTTTTCCCATCGGTTAAAATAGTCATAACAAGGTTGTTTATATTTTTTTACATCTTGTCCTAAATTTAGAAGAGTATATTTGGTAGTCTTGATATGTGTAAAAGATTGAAAAGTCTTCAAATGATTAGTAAGATGTCTCATCTTCATATGATAAGGTTTATAAATGATGTATTCTACATTTAAAATATTTTACCATGCTAAGTGTTAAATGTCTTGTCTTTTTCAAATACATGTTGCTTTGGAGGGAAGACTTTTCTAGATGGAGGTTTAGTTTTAGTTGGATTAGGTCAATCTTTTTTGAGTTTTGTTGTTCATGCCTAGCGTGAAACTAGCACCTTATTGTCCAGATGCTTCATCCATGTTGATGGAGAATATAAGGAATAATGGAAATTGAAGTGAATTCAAAGGAGAGGTATCAAGAGGTTATGCAAGTCATTTCCAGACGTCCATATGCATTACATGGAACATCCTATGTCCCATCCGACTTCAATGCCTCTATCAAAGGTAAGTTAGATGCACAGTTGCACCCACTTTCATCTCTTTAGTACTTTGGTATTTTAAACAATTTATTCTATGGAAGAATCCCCAATACCCTTGTAGCCTTGGAATGCCTAGATTACCTCATTTTTTTCATTAAAAGTATTCTAAATATTCTTTGGGTTGCTATTATGTTGCTATTGGCCATATCTCCTCTATTGCTTCTTTATAAATAAAATAGAAAAATGTTGCTGTTGTCTATCTGGTACTATCAAAAACACAATCTTTGAAACATTTCAATGGTGGATTGGAACAATAATACTATGCTTTGTTGTTGGTACTACTACGTATTTTGTCTAGTTGGAAAGAAAGATTTTTGGCCATCATCAATACTTATTGAAAAATAATGGTTTTGCTTGATGATGTTACTATAATTATTCTAGTGCAATATATAGTAGAGCTCAGAATACTATATGTTGATGGCATTATGATTACATTAGATATAAATATTTTTATGTTGAGTTCTTTATTCAAGCTACCTTTCTTCAAGCCTTGCATGTAGGAGTTGTTACATGTGCATCTTTCTTTATGGTTTCTACACATCTTCCTTCTTTGTTGAGTCCAAGGTTTCTACCTAGGGTATTTGCATTACTAGTTGCACTTGTACCTATTATGTTTTTGATTGAAGGTTAGTTGAGGTTAACTACAATAGAATAAAGGAGATGTATGACAACATTATGTTACTAAATGAAACTCTCATGTTTCATACCATGAAATCAAGAAAGGAAAGACCTTGTAGCTTGAATGAGGTGATAAAATGTGTTTGAGCTCCTATCAAAGTTTTGTGATTTATTGTTTAAATTTGAAGGTTGTTGGAAGCTTAACCAAGGACTTTCGAGCCCTAGGTAATATGGAAGAAGGATTTGGTTAAGCAAATGGCAAACTTCAAGAATTGGATAGTCAAAAATGGTAAATGATCAAGGACAAAGTTTCAAAGAAAGATGGTCATGAATGCCCTCATGATCAGCATATAAAATAGGGTTCAAATGCCATTAACGAGTAAGGTTTTGAAAAGGGGAATGGTTTTCAATGAAGTTGACAAGACTATATAATAGTACTTAAGAAAGCAATAGGACAAAAGTCTAAAAATAAAAAATGACAGCCACTAACGTATATGAATGAAGGACAATTGTTACCAGATAGAGGGACAGTCAAGAAAAAAATCATCAAAAATAATGGAATAGTCTTCCAAATGGTAGTTCATACATGGATAGTGATTCAAACCAAAAGGACAGTCTTAAATGTAAAAAAATTAGTGAGAAAATCATGAGATGCCAAATAGGATAGTCCCAGTCCATAGAATCATTGAGATGATACATACAACAAGTTTGATCCATGATGATGTCTTGGATGAGAATAATGTTGATAAACCATGAGGAAAGAAAAACTATGGGATTGTCATAGACACAAAGAGAAAAAAGAAGCCTTATGATGATGATGGAATCCTACAAAGTAAAGGATAGTCAACTGTGCATTCAACATGAGCTTGCACAATCCCAACTATGTAGAGAATTGTGTGTCTTGCAATATGCTATTGCATTGCTTAAACGCTACTGCACAACTTTATCATTTGATGGTCAATTCATATTTTTTCATACACTGGGAAGGTTCTCATCTTTAGCATAATAAACATGATAGAGGAATATTGTGAGAATATTGAGAGTCCAAAACATGACAGGTTTTATTCAAACTTTCAAATAAATCATCTCTCCAACTGTACAATTGTATGGTTATACAAGTTTCTATCTTCCGATTGTGCTGAAATCACAAAGTTCCTATATTGTCATTGGAAAATAGTTTAGTGACTAGGCACTTAATCTAGCTTCACAACATGGTTATAATGTAGAATTTAGTGATTTTTGTTAGATAGAACTTGGATTTTCCTCTTAGATTGTTGTCATACAAAAATTCCATGTTTATGAAGCAATGCATGCTAGAAAATGTAGAAACTATAACTAGAGCTATAATGAATCAACAACTAGAAAATGAGAAAAACAAGGGGCATCTAGAATTTCAATACAAGGGAAAATTGGCAAACCTTTGAGGAGAATGGCTAAAAGGACAATGATAAAAAAATTTAAAATACAGTGCCAGAGAAATTTGGCACAGTGAGCAGAGTGAGAAGAAATACATAGTAGATAAGGATATGTCACACTTGCGAGCATGTTTTCGTGTCAAATAGTATAAAAGTGATTTATACATACAACTGGCAGGTCAAAGACATACAAAAAGAAAACTTAGTAGTACAAGTTCCATGACATATAAGGTAATCCTATGATTATCAAAAGTCAAGTTCATAGATTTAATATTTTTTGCAATTAAAAGATGAAATAATACATTAATGACAACCCTAGAATACTTTCAAGAGACAATCATAGACAATCAAAGGCCTAGAAGGTATTGTTTTCAGTGAAGGGGCATCATGTGCCAAAGGACAGTCTACAGAGATAACAAACTTTTTATTACTGCAGTGGTAAAAGGCAATAAAGGCAGTTACCATATTCAGGATGAAGACTTCAAAATAGAACTTTTCTAATAGTGATATGAGTTTATGACTGTGATTGTTGTTTGTGACTATGATTGTAAGGTGACAACAGACCTAGAAAAATTTTGAGTGACATTTTATAAGACATGACTATCGTAATCATTCAGTTAAGCAAGGTTACATGGTAACTAGGAAGATATAATGAAATTAAAAGGCATAATAAATGAGCCCAGGTCAACTAACCTATGAAAGGAAAATCCATGAAGAGGCCACTCTATAGTGGTATCAAGGGGAAATTTTAGGCAGTGGCATCAATAGTTATGAAGGACCATTATTTCATGAATGCACAATCACTTCAAAATTTGCTTATCACATTCAATAAAGGTCACCATACTATGTGACACTTTTAAAGGACAGTTCAAGTGCATGAACATGGAGGTTGTGACAGTGTTGGCATACTTAGAAATTATTGCATCAAATGTGAAAATTCATTTTAAGAAATTGTTGAGTGTATCATGTCATGAATAGTGAGTAGTGGAGTTCATAAAAATAATGCACCTAAGCATAAAAAAATGTGTAACATTTGTAGAATGCAAATGAGGCCAGTTCTAGATAAATATAAACTATTCATAAGTAATAGATGCGGTGGATAAGGTAGACGAGTGCAAACCCTTTATTAATTAGTATCTTTGTTCGTTCGATATAATCAATTGATATTTTTTCTTTTATTCTTGTTTTGAATTTATAAGTTGGATGGGTTAATTTATTTTGTTACTATTTGTAAATGCACCAAAGTTTTTTTACGTCATTCCTTAAAAACTATTGCCTATACTAGTTATCAGAAAGCTAATCAAACAAATTTCCAACATTTAAATTCTCATATGGTCATATTGTAATAAGGGAACAAATTTACAGCAAGGTTAAAGCTAGAACCTAGACTGTTTATGCAAACATTAAACTTCTAGGATGTCCCAATTAATGAGTTAATCCCAATAAAATCATAAGGTTTCCACTATCAGGTAATGCTTTTGTAAGCCTTCTCTGACTTACAACCTTCATCCATCTTCATACATGTGCCTTTTAATTACAGTTTTTCTTTTTAAAGCACACTCTTGCAGTCTTTATGTTGATCTATAATTTATTGATGGAGGACACTATCTTAGTTTTCTTCATCCTGCTAAACAATTTGAATTGTATAGAAATGACTTGATCATGTTCTTATCTCATCTCTTGTATGAGATTTTGTGTGGATCTATTTTCTTGCAACTAGTGTGGTGCTTTCTAACTCTACTATTACTTAGGGGTTGGATGTAACAAATCTTTGTGTCAGTGTATTTTCTTCAACTAAAATGTTGAGAGCTCTCTAAGGACTAGCACACCTAGTATTTGTAGAATCTAAAAAAGGAGATCTCACCCCTCTCATTAGTTGGCTCAATATTATCAATTCTTTGAAGATCCCATTACTTCTTTGTCTGTCATTTCAAATTCATGCACTACATGAAATACAAGATTTCAAATTGAAGATCAAAGCTCATACACTACATGAAATGCAAGATTTCAAATTGAAAAGGATTATAATTCTCATTGAATTACCTATCTAATTGATGTCTTCATCATAGTCATCATGATAAAATTTACATCAGCATTTGCACCGTTGAAGTTGATGGCTGCCCTATCATATGCCCTACAAAAAAACATTAAAACCTTTTTAATACCAAGGTAAAACCTAAACAACCCACACCTCATCCAAACTTCTAGATAAGAAACAATATGCCCACTATTTATGTTTGGAATATTATGAATACACTTGTTTTGGTTTCTGGGTTTCAAATTTCTTTAAACATTAAATAAAAGAACCATCCTACCTTGTAGCTAGATGTGCAGTGTCAAATCCACCTAAAGTAGACAGTAGATCAAGGAAGTCTAGTTTTAGAATTTTTCAAATATTGTTGAACTAGTCTAGGAGGACAAAATTTTATCTCTAGTAATGAACATAAACTTAAAGTGACATAGATAAGACAAGAATTATCCTTGTATTTTCAATTGAGGCAATTGATCTACTTTATGAGAATCATAGATATAAATCAACTTACCGAGATAGACTTGTTTCCAACAATCCCTATGAAACAAAAGGCAATTAATGAAGTATAGAGAGTGTGCATGAAAAGTTGACCATATGTGAACTCCTAGAGTAAGAGCCATGTTTTCTATTCTTCATGATCATGAGTGGAGGGGAATCACTGTATTTTGAGGACACACATCCCAAAGAAAACTTAACTCCTACTCAATGACTAACAATATAACAAATCCTAGATGAATAGAAATTAAAAGGATGTGCTACTAATTATGAATATTCTAGCATAGAAATATTAGGTACAATCTGCTTAAAAGATTGTTACCTCAACTCTATTGCAAACCCTACAATAATGAATTTTCCATTGATTTTCTATTATAGGGAGAACTTGGGTTCTCTAAAGTTACCTACAAAGGAATATTGCAAAAGGATTTACCTGTAGGAATAACATAATAGTTTCAATTTTTAAACCAACACTCCTAAAATGAAATTGATTAAATAACACACAGTAGTGAATTTAGACAAATGAGATGTAGGATTTTCTTTATTGCTCCCAACCTAATAATCTTTAATGCATTTTAATTTCATCAAAAACAACCTATTATTTCTTATAATAAAGAGAATGCATAAGAAGACTTACCTTGAAGAACAATATTACTTCCATCAGTTCACTCCTTTTGGTCTACCTCTTCTTCTAGGAAAAAAAAACAAAAAATGAGAGATGAATAACATGGAAAAAAAGACCAGCGTGCACGCTATACAAAATCCTTACCATAAAAATGAAAAATCTAAGGGAAATTAAAAAAAATTACAAAGAAGACAGAACAAGAAAACAAAAGAAAAAAAATTCACAAAAAGGATCACTCTCTAGAAATGAAGTTCCAATTTGAACATCACACTTTCACTTCACAAATTTAATTCATTACCAACTCATCTCTGACATTTTGTTTTGAAGATACAATCATGAACATGTTTGTCTCTCACCTAAGAAACTTCCAAGCCCATGATGTATGTTTAGCCTTCTTGGTATAAACTATAAATGAAGTTCCAATTTGAACATCACACCTACACTTCGCAAAATTAATTCATTACCTACTCATCTCTGAAATTTTGTTTTGAAGCTATAGTCATGGGTATGTTTGTCTCTCACCTAAGAAACTTCCATGCCTATGACATCTATCTAACCTCCTTAGTACAAAAATTGGATGACAAGAAAGCAAAGATAATTGATGCTCTTCTCTATTTTCACTGTTATGATTTTCCCTGGATACTCACATGGTATTTTGTGAATCACTTAAGAAAAATGATTCTTGCCAAATGCTCCATTTTCCCTCAAATAATTAAAATCCTTTCAAATTCATCTTCAGTTGGGACAAGTTTCTGTCCAAACAAAATTGGGGTAAATATGAGAAAGTATTTGGTTTCGTGTGGAGGACAAGTTGCTTAAACCAACAATGATAGAATGCCGAAAAATTCAAAATAATGATTTAATGCTAATTACTCACCATTTGTATTTGGTATCCATAAGGCCCATTTTCATAAATTGAGAAGATTGTATGGGTTGCACTAGCCTTGAGAAGCTGCAAGCAGACACCACAAAATTTATCTTAATGCTTTCAGTGAAATATGAGACTATAACCTTCACCCATGATTTGCTACAAATAGCTTGGTCTGTGCATCTAATCTATGCAAGATAACAATTTAAACTAACTTAGTCTGAATCTTGAGGTAGAAGCAAAAGGAAAAAATATTGAGTGATTGGTTTATACCTGATAGCAGCCACCACATCCAACTCCTTCCCTATATATTTTGCCACCCACTGTGGCAATCAACAAGGTCTTGTTGCAATTCACAGTAGAATTTTCACTCAGATCCAAGAATAAACTACTCTTCCATGAAAAAAGGTTTAAGCATTTGTGAAATTTTTGCATACCATTGAAAGTTCTTAGCCTATTTTTTCCCATCGGTTAAAATAGTCATCACAAGGTTGTTTATGTTTTTTTGGTCTTGTCCTAAATTTAGAAGAGTATATTTGGTAGTCTTGATATGTGTAAAATATTGAAAATTATTCAAAGGATTAGTAAGATGTGTCATCTTCATATCATAATGTTTATAAATGATGTATTCTACCTTTTAAAAAATTACCATGTTAAGGGTTAAATGTCTTGACTTTGTCAAATCCACGTTGCTTTAGAGGGAAGACTTGTCTAGATGGAGGTTTAGTTTTAGTTGGACTAGGTCAAGCTTTTTAGGGTTTTTTGGTTCATGCCTAGTGTGAAACTAGCACCTTATGTCTAGATGCTTCATCCATGTTGATGGAGAATATGAGGAATAATTGCACATTACAATGAATTCAAAGGAGAGGTTTCAAGAGGTTATATAAGTCATTTCTCGAAGTCCATATGCATTACATGGAACATCCTATGTCCCATCCGGCTTCAATGCCTCTATCAAAGGTAAGTTAGATGCATGATTGAACCCACTTTCATCTCTTCAATACTTTGATATTTTAAACAATTTATTCTATAGAAGAATCCCCAATGCCCTTGTTACCTTGGAATGCCTAGATTACCTCATTTTTGTCATTAAAAGTATTCTAAGTATTCTTTGGGTTGCTATTCTACTGCTATTGGCCATATCTCCTCCATTGCTTATTTATAAAGAAAAAGGAAAAACATGCTTAAAATTAAATTCATGCCAAGTTTTTTCACATGTTGCTGCTATAACTTTGTCTATCTGGTACTGAAAAAACCAAAATCTTTGAAACTCTTCAATGGATGAATGGAACAATAATACTACACTCTGCTACTAGTATTACTATATATGGTCTAGTTGGAAAGAAAGCGTACTGGCCATCATCATTACTTATTGAAAAATAAGGGTTTTTCTTGTTGTGGTTACTATAATTATTCTAATGCAATATATAGTAGAGCTAAGAATATTGTATGTTGATGGAATTGGGATTACATTAGATATATATGTGTTTGTGTTGAGTTCTTTATTCAAGTTCCCTTTCTACAAGCCTTGCATGTAGGAGTTGTTACATGTGCATTTGTCTTTGTGGTTTCTACACATCTTCCTTCCTTTTTGAGTCCAAGGTTTTTACCTTGGGTATTTGCATTACTGGTTGCACTTGTACCTATTACGTTTTTGATTGAAGGTTAGTTGAGGTTAACTACAATAGAAAAAAGGAGATTTGTGACAAGATTATGCTACTAAATCAAACTCTCAAGTTTTAGACCATGAAATGAAGAAAGGAAAGACCTTAGAGCTTGAATGATGTCATAAAATGTGTTTTAGGTCCTATAAAAGTGTTGTGATTTATTGTTTAAATTTGAAGATTGTTGGTAAGCTTAACCAAGCCCTGTGAAGCCCTTGGTAATATGGGAGAAGGATTTTCGTAAGCAAAAGGTAGACTTCAAGAAGTGGACAGTCATAAATGGTAGATGATCAAGGACAAAGTTTCAAAGAAAGATGGTCATGACTGCCCTCATGATCAACATATGAAACAGGGTTCAAATTCCATTCATGAGTAATGTTTTGAAAAGAGGCATGGTTTCCAATGAAGTTGACAAGACTTTATAACAGTCCTTTGGAAAGCAATAGGACTAAAGTCTGAAAATAAAACATGATAGCCACCAACGTTTATGAATGATGGATAATCGTTGCTAGATAGAGGGACAGTCAAGCAAAGAATCATCAAGAACAATGGAATAGTCTTCCAAATGATAGATCATACATGGATAGTGATTCAAACCAAAAGGATAGTCTTAAAGGTAAAAAATTGGTGAGAAAATCATGAGATTCCACAAAGGACAATCCTAGTCCACAAAATCATTGAGATGATATACACAATAGGTTTGATCCATGACGATTTGTTGAATGAGAGTAATATTGGTAAACCATGAGGAAAGCAAAACTATGGGACTGTGATAGAAACAAAGAGGAAAAAAGAAGCCTTATGATGATGATGGAATCCTACAAAGTAAAGGACAGTCAATTGCACATTTAGCACAAGCTTCCACAATCCCAACTAGATAGAGAGTTGTGTGTCTTGCATTCTGCTATTGCATTGCTTAAATGCTACTGCACAACTTTATCATTTGATGGCCAATTCATATTTTTTCATACACTGGGAAGGTTCTCATCTTTAACATAATGAACATGATAGAGGAATATGGTGATAAGATTGATAGTCCAAAACATGACAAGTTTGATTCAAAATTTCAAGTAAAACATTCCTCCAGCTGTTCAATTGTATGGTTATACAAATTTCTATCTTTTGAGTGTGTTGAATGTTAGAATATTATCTTCTCAAAATGTTTAATGGTCAATTATATTTTGTATCTATAGTAGTTAGTAGGTAGACATCTTAAATGTCTATAGTTTTTGTTAGTTATCTATAGTGTATTGTAATCTCTATACATTGTAAACTTTTCTTTTGTTAATTCAAGCAATTTCCTAGCTAAAATTGTTTCATGGTATCAGAGCCAACTATAGTTTATGGGCATTTTATTCTTGTAATTCGTGTTAAAAAAATATCTACAGAGTACTTGCACAAGTCATAATTTTTTTCTTGCTTTGTTTTAAACCCGACCTCCCTCTGCATCTAGCCTACACGACCTCTGTTGGGCGTATCCTTTCTTCAACCCACACATTTTGGATGTGATTTCATTTGGTCGTGGTTTTTATCTACTCGTGGTCATGTTTCTTGACCAGTGCAAGCCACGATTTTATACCTGTGGTTGTTAGTTGAATCTCAACACGATTTTTGTTTGCTATGCACTTTTTTTTTCTGTTTGATCACATTTTTGGCATTTTTTTACAAAAATGCATTTTTTCGTCCATTTTCAGGCACATGTTTACTAGTTTTCTAGACTTTATTGAGATTTCCTTGTCTTCCCTAGCTTAGCTACAAACCTTCTTACTACTGGATGCAATTTTCAACACCTCGTTTTTCATATTTTTCAAAAAAACGTAGCCATTTTTCTGCATTTTCTCAAAATCAACTAGGGTTTTGCCGATATCTTCTCCTAATGCCAATTTTTTTTCAATTGTAGAATACTTGTGGAGATCTCAACTGGGTTATCTTCTGATTTTTCTAGGTACCTCATTTTCTATGCCTCAAAATTTGTGCAAGTGGGTGCTACCAAATTTTTTTGGGTTTTCTCTTAAAAACTCTGTATTGGTTAAAATTTGTCAAAATCCATGCTAAGGTTTTTTATTTTTTCCTTAAAATTTATCTTGTAGAACTTGTTTTTGCTTTAGTGCAAATTTTTTTCCTTCATCAGTTTGACCTTAGGGTACATGATGGAATTTTTGACAAATATAATGCTCAAAAGCAACCAAAAGTTCAATGGGAAGAATTACAACACCTAGAAGCAGCACATGATTATGGTCTTTGAATATTGTTTCCTTGATCAAGTCATTTTGGAGAACTCAACTCATCCCAATGTAGCCAAAAAGGACCAAGACAAATGGGATGAACGCAATTCAAAAGTTGTCATGCTCATCAAACTCTCAGTCACAGATGAGTAGCTACCTGAAGTACTGTCTGACAAATCTTCTACAAAAATATGGGATCATTTGAAGGCCCTTCATGAAACCTCTGACAAGAGTAGAGCGTTCTTTCTCAAGAAAATTATTTTTTCCATCATGATGGATGAGAAAATGTCCTTACAAGAACATCTGACAAAGATTAAGGACATTTGTGATCAATTGGAGGTGATTGGTCGCACAATGGAGGAAGAGGACATGGTCATCATTACTTTGAAAAGTTTTCCAAAATCTTATGAGCATTTCATTGAAATACTCAATATTACTTCAACAAATGTTGATTTGAAGTTTCCATACTTGTGTAACAAGATTCTACAATAGGATCGTTGGAGACAGTAGTTTGGGAGCAGTACCAGTTCCACCTCCACATAGCAAGTGTTCTCTACCCAATATTCTATTAAGAACAAAGGGAAGGCACAATATTCTCAACTAAAAGACTCTGGTTCTTCTCAGGACAAGAAGAAGAAAAAGAAGAAGAACGTTCAGTGCAATTACTGCCATAAATATGGTCACATGAAGGTTGACTATCGCATTCGGTTGGCTTTTGAACAAAAGAAGCAGGGCGGGTCTCAATGTAAAGCCAATGTTGTAGAGTATACTAATCAAAAAGAATCTGCATTCTATGCGTTTATGGACAAGAGGACATAAAATCTAGTACAATCTTCTTCCTAGTATATTGATTCTAGGGCATCGCGACATTTTACTCATTATTAGGATTGGTTCACAAAATTCAAACCATTCTCTGATTTTGTCATTTTTGGAGGCAAAGAGTACACCGTTGCTGGTAAGGGCACTGTCCAGATTCACTCAGGAGGAAAAAATTTACTCTTTCTTGATTTTTAGTATGTTTCATGCATGGAACATAACCTTCTCTCAGTTAGTTAGATCATGCGGAATTCTCCCCAATTGGATGTTGTTTTTAGTTCATCCACCTAGAACATCATTGATAGGGAGACTTGTACTACAATTGCTATGGGACTTGAGGATCATGGTATGTATAGACTTGTTGATTTTGGTGATTCTCAGGAGCATGCTTTGGCCGCTAGGAGTACTTCCATCAACAAACTTTGGCATCAATGTTATGGGCACTTGAATGTGCACTATCTCTCTCAACTGTCTTGGGAGGGTTTGGTTACTAGTCTCCCTGAGATCCAAACTCAAAATCATGGAGTTTGTGGAGCTTGTCAAGCTGGGAAGCAACATTAGACACCATTCTCAGATGGTGATTCTTGGCGAGCCTCTAAGGCCCTTCAATTGGTTCATGTTGATGTATGTGGACTAATGAACACTCCATCTGTTACTGGTTCTAGGTATTTTTTTATTATTTGTTGATGATTTTAGTAGGAAAATGTGGGTGTATTTTTTGAAACATAAATCAGATGTGTTTAGTACATTTCAAAATTTTAAGGCCTTAGTTGAGAAAGAATCAGGTTCTCATATTGTCACTCTAAGGTTAGATAATGGGTGGAGTTTTGTTCAGCTAACTTCTCTACTTTTTGTGCTACACATGGCATTAAGTGCCAACTCACCACACCATACACCCTTTAGTAGAATGGTGTTGTTGAATGTAGGAATCACACCATTACTGAAATGGCTTGTTCTATGATGGAGTAAAGAAATGTCTCTAAGAAATAATAGGTTGAAGTAGTTTATACTACAGTCTACCTCCTGAATCAGTCACCTACATAGGTCGTTAAGAAGATGACTGCCAAAAAGGCCTGGTCAAGATGTAAGCCTAAGGTGGGCCATCTAAAATCCTTTGATTCTATAGCTCATGTCTGGATTCTAGAATCCAAGCATGCCAAGTTGGACTCCAAAAGCCAACAACTTATGTTTACTGGTTATAATGACAACCACAAGGCATATAGGTTGATTGATGTGGAGACAGATTGTCTCATTTTCAGTCATGATGTTGTGGTTGATGAGACTACGGTCCATTTTTTCCTACTACTAGACCTAAAAATTAGCCTATGCAAGTTTCTGATGAAGGTGTTCATCTTCCTCTTGGTTCCTCTGATGGGAGGGCTTCAGAGCATTCTGACTCTGAAGATGAGGAGTCTACCAGTCATGATATAGCACCACTTGATTTTCCTCGGGACTCACATCCAGATGACTTTGTTCCATAAATCCCATGAGATATTGTTTCTCCTATTCCATATGTTGGTACTTATACTCATCAACCTAAGTGGTGGATCAATACTATCGAAGATCTTCATGATCATGAACTTATTGAGGGTAAATCAGCTCACAAAAAGAGCAAGCAATAAAACACGACCAATTTTTATCTTATGAACAACATCCACAACATCTGTGAGCCTCAAACATATTTAGAGGCTAAAGGAATTCCAAAGTGGAAAAGGCTATGGAGACAGAATATCATAGTCTTTTGAAGAATCACACTTGGGTTCTTTCTGATCTTCCTCTTGGGAAGAAACCTATGAGTTGCAAATGGTACTTTGGATAAATACAAGGCCAAATTAGTATCTCAGGGATTCACACAATGGGAGGGCATTGACTACAAGGAGACTTTTTCTCCTACTGCCAAGATGAGCACAATTTGTCTTCTTCTCGCTATTGCAGCCCAAGTTGGATGGACAGTTCATCAAATGGACATCAAGAGTACCTTTCTCAATGGTGAGTTGTACGAAGAAGTCTACATGACATAGCCTCCTAGTTTCAAGGTTGCTGGCAAAGAACATCGAGTATGCAAGCTTGTGAAAGCACTCTATGGATTGAAACAAGCTCCTTGTGCATGGTACATCAAGATTGATCAGTACTTGGTTGATCATGGTTTTCAGCACAACCTTTATGACAATAATCTCTATGTCAAACACTCTAGTGATGATATTCTCTTTCTTGTTGTTTATATTGATGACTTGCTCATTATTGGCAATTCAACACATTTGATTACAACATTCAAATAGGATTTGTGTCAGTATTTTGACATGAAAAATTTGGGGCTTCTCCATTATTGTTTGCATATTGAGGTTTGGAAAACAATTGATAGTATTTTTATTTCTTATTCTAAATATGCTCGAAGTCTACTTGACAAAGTTTTTTTGCAGGATTACAAACCTGCCTCCACACCTATGGAAAAGGGGTTGAAGTTGTTAGCCAACTCTGATTCATCTTCGGTCGATGAAACAACATTCAGGAAACTAGTGGGAAGTCTCATCTACCTCATTTCCACTAGACCTAACATTAGTTTAGTCGTGAGCTACATTTCTCGCTTCATGACAACTCCAAAAGTTGATCATTGGATTGCAACGAAGAGATTGTTGAGATATGTTAAGGGCACTTTAGCTTATTGCATTGTATATGGCAGATGCAAGGATCCAAAGCTGATTGGTTATATAGACTCTGATTGCACAGGTTCAATGGATGACAAAAAATCCACTTATGGGTATGTATTCAGTTTGGGTACAAGTGTTGTAACATGGACTAGCAACAAGTAACAAGTAGTGGTTCTTTCCTCGACTGGAGAAAAATATTGAGGAACAATTAAGGAAACATGTGAGGCAATTTTGCTCCATAGGATGCTTTCTAACATGCACATGTCACAAGCAAGACCTTCTCCCTTGTACACTGATAATTAAGGGATGCTCAAATTGGCCAAAAATCATGTCTCCCATGAACGTACCAAGAATATCGAGCTCCATTGTCACTACATTGAAAAGCTGGTAGGAGATAGATCAATTTAGCTGCAATATGTTCCGACAATAAATCAGACTACAGATATTCTCACCAAGTCTTTGAGCCCGGATAAGTTTGTCAAATTTAGTGGGAAACTTGGTATTGTTGAAAAATTGACCATTAAGGGAGGGTGTTAGAATATTATATTCTTATATTGTTTAATGGCCAATTATATTTTGCATCTATAGTAGC
Source organism: Sequoia sempervirens (assembly GCA_007258455.2). NCBI lineage: Eukaryota > Viridiplantae > Streptophyta > Pinopsida > Cupressales > Cupressaceae > Sequoia > Sequoia sempervirens. The sequence goes on from VDFB02000015.1 coordinate 363,758,262, forward strand.
TAGTAGGTAGACATCTTAAATGTCTACAATTGTTAGTTGTAGGAGGTTAGTTCATTAGTTATCTACAGTGTCTTGTAATCTCCATCTATTGTAAACTTTTCTTTTGTTAATTCAAGCAATCTCCCAGCTAAAATTGTTTCATAAATTACCTTTGATAGAGGCATTGAAATTTGATGGGACATAGGATGTTCCATATAATGCATATGGATGTCTGGAAATGACTTGTATAACCTCTTGAAACCTCTCCTTCAAATTCACTGTAATGTGTCATTATTCCTCATATTTTCCATCAACATGGATGAAGGATCTGGACATAAGGTGCTAGTTTCACACCAAGCATGAACAACAAAACCCTAAAAAGCTTGACCTAGTCCAACTAAAACGAAACCTCTATCTAGACAAGAGTTCCCTCCAAAGCATCGTGGATTTGACAAAGTCAAGACATTTAACCCTTAACATGGTAAAAAAATTTAAAGGTAGAATACATCATTTATAAACCTTATGATATGAAGATGAGACATCTTATTAATCTTTTCAATAATTTTCAATATTTTACACATATCAAGACTACCAAACATTCCCTTCTAAAACTAGGACAAGACCAAAAAACACATAAACAACCTTGTGATGACTATTTTAACCGATGGAAAAAAATTGTCTAAGAACTTTCAATGGTATGCAAAAAATTCACAAATTATTAAACCTTTTTTCATGGAGAGTAGTTTATTCTTGGATCTGAGTGAAAATTATGTTGTCAATTGCAGCAAGAGCTTATTCATTGCCACAGTGTGTGGAAAAATATATAGGGAAGGAGTTGGATGTGGTCGCTGCTATTAGGTATGAACCAATCACTCAATATTTTTTCCTTTTGCTTCTACCTCAGGACTTAGACTAAGGTAGTTTAAATTGTTATCTTGTGTAGATTAGATGCACAAACTAGGCTATTTTCAGCAGATCATGGGTGAATGTTATGGTCTCAAATTTCATCAAAAGCATTTAGATGCATTTCATGGTGTCTGCTTGCAGCTTCTCAAGGATGGTGCAACCCACAAAATGTTATCAATTTATGAAGATGGGCCTTGTGGATACCGAATACAAATGGTGAGTAATGAGCATTGAATCATTATCTTGAATTTTTGTCATTTTTTCTTTTTTGGTTTAAACAACTTGCCCCCCACACAAAACCAAATACTATCTCATATTTACCCCAACTTTTTTCAAGGACAAAAAATTATCCCTACTAAAGATGAATTTGAAAGGATTTTAATTATTTGAGGGAAAATGGAGCATTTAGAAAGATTCCTTTTTCTTAAGTGATTCAAAAAATACCATGTGAGTATCTGGGGAAGATCGTGACAGTGAAAATAGAGAAGAGTAGTAATTATCCTTGCGTTCTTATCGTCCAATTTTTGTACCAAGGAGGCTAGACAAATGTCATGGGCATGGAAATTACTTAGGTGAGAGACAAAAATACCCATGACTATATCTTCAAAACAAAATGTCAAATTTGAGTAGGTAATGAATTAAATTTGTGAAGTGTAGGCGTGATGTTCAAACTGGAACATCATTTACAATTTATACCAAGGAGGCCAAACAAATATCACGGGCGTGGAAGTTGCTTAGGTGAGAGAAAGACATGCTCATGACTATATATTCAAAACAAAATGTCAGAGATGAGTAGGTAATGAATTAAATTTGTGAAGTCCAGGTGTGATGTTCAAATTGGAACTACATTTACAGAGAGTGATCCTTTTTTACGAATGTTTTTTTGTTTTGTCTTCTTTGTAATTTTTTTAAATTTTCCCTTAGATTTTTTTTTATTTTTTTGGTAAGGATTTTGTACAGCGTGCATGCTGGTCGTTTTGTTCATGTTATTCATCTCTTTTTTGTATTGTTTTTTTGTTTTTTCTATTTTTTTTTTCAATTTGTTCTATTTTTTATGGTTTGTTGTTTTTCCTTTTTGTTTTCTTTCTTTTTCTTTACATTTTTTTGGTTTGCTATACTAGAAAAAGAGGTAGACCAAAAGAAGAAAACTGATGGAAGCAATATTCTTCTTCAAGGTAAGTCTTCTTACACATTCTCTTTATTATAAGAAATAATAGGTTGTTTTTGATGAAATTAAAATGCATTAAAGATTATTAGGTTGGTAGCCATAAAGAAAATCCTACATTTCATTTGTCTAAATTCACTATTGTGTGTTATTTCATCGGTTTCATCTTAGGAGTGTGAGTTTAAAAAATTGAAACTATTTTGTTATGCCTAGAGGTAAATCCTTTTACAATATTCCTTTGTAGATAACTTCAGAGAACCAAATTTCTCCTTGTAATAGAAAATCAACGAAAAACTCCTTGTTATAGGGTTTGCAACAAAGTTGAGGTAACAATTTTTTAGGCAGATTGTGCCCTAATATTTCTATGCCAGAATATCCATAATTAGTAGCATATCCTTTTAATTTATTTTCATCTATGATTTGTTATATTATTATTCATTGAGTAGGACTTAAGTTTTCTTTGGCACTGGTGTCCCCTAAATCTAGTGATTCCCCACCACTCGTGATCATGAAGAATAGAAAATGTGGTTCTCGCTCTAGGAGTTCACATATGGTCAGTATTTAGTGCACACTCTCTATACTTCATTAATTTCCTTTTGCTTCATAGGGATTGTAGGAAACAAGTCTATCTTGGTAAGTTAATTTATATATATGCTTCTCATAAAGTAGATGAGTTGCCTTGATTAAAAATATAGAGATCATTCTTGTCTTGTCTATGCCACTTGAAGTTTATATTCATTACTAGAGATAAACAAAATTCGTCCTAATATAGTTCAACAATATTTGAAGAATTCTAAAACTATACTTCCTTAGTCTACTATCTACTGCAGGTGGATTTGATATTGCCCATCCAGCCGCAAGCTAGAATGATTGGTTCTTTTATTTTAGTGTTTTGAGAAATTTGAAGCGCAAAACCATAACGAGTGTATTCATAATATTCCAAACATAAATAGTGGGCATATTGTTTCTTATCTAGAAGTTTGGATAGGTGTGGGTTGTTTCGAGTTTACCTTAGTATTAAAATTGTTTTAATATTTTTGTAGGGCATATGATAGTGCAGCCATCAACTTTAGAGGCATAGATGTTGATGTAAATTTTAGCATAATGACTATGATGAAGATATAAATGAAGTAGGTAATTCAATGAAAATGATCATCCTTTTCAATTTGAAATCTTGTATTTTGTATAGTATATGAGATTTGATCTTCAATTTGAAATCTTGTATTTCATGTAGTGCATGGATTTGAAATGACAGACAAAGAAGTAATGGGATCTTCAAAGAATTGATAATCTTGAGGCAACTAATGAGAGGGGTGATATCTCCATTTTAGATTCTACAAATCCTAGGTGCACTATTCCTTAGAGAGCTCTCAACATTTTAATCAATGAAAATACACTGACACAAAGATTTGTTATATCCAACAACCAAGTAATAGTAGAGTTAGATTACACCACACTAGTTGCAAGAAAATATATCAAAAAAATATATCATACAAGGAATGAGATAATAACATGATCAAGTTATGCTAGACAACTCAAATTGTTCAACAGGATGAAGAAAACTATGATAGTTTCCTCCATCAATAAGTTATAGATCAACATAAAAATTGTGAGAGTGTACTTTAAAAAAAGAAATAGAATTGTAATTAACAGGCATAGCTATTAAGATGGATAAATGTTGTATGTCAAGGACAGCTTACAAAACATTATCTAACAGTGGAAAAATTTATGATTTTATTAGTATTAAGTCATTAATTGGGACATTGTAGATGTTTAATATTTGCATAAACAGTTTAGGTTCCAGCTTTAACCTCACTGAAAATTTGTCCCCTCATTACAATATGACCATATCAGAATTTAGAGGTTGGAAATTTGTTCCCTTGACTTTCTTATAACTAATAAAGGAAATATTTTTTAAGGAATGACAAAACAAAACATTGACCCATGTACAAATAGAAACAAAATGAATTAACCCATCAACCTTAAAAAATCAAAATAGGAATACAAGAAGAAATGTTAATTGATTATATTGAACGAACAAGATATTAATCAATGAAGGGTTTGCAATCATCTACCCTATCCACCACTTCTATTACTCATGAATAGTTTATTTGTATCTAGGACTTCCCTCATTTTCATTCTACAAATGTGACACATTTTTCCATGCATAGGTGCACTGTTTTTATGAACTCCACTACTGACTAGTCATGATATGATATGCTCAAAAATTTCTTAGAATGACTTTTCACATTTGATACAACAATTTCCAAGTATACCAACACTGTCACACCCTCCATGTTCATGCACTCAAAGTTTCCTTTAAAACTATCACATAGTATGATGATCTTTATTGACTGTGATATGCAAACTTTGAAGTGATTGTGCATTCATGAGATGACTGTCCTTTATAAATATCGATGCCACTACCCAAACTTTCCCCTTGATACCACTATAGAGTGGCCTCTTTATGGATTATAATTTCATAGGTTAGTTTATTTGGGTTCATTTATTATACCTTTTGGGCTTATCATATCTTCCTAGTTGCCCTGCAAGATTTTTTAACTAAATGATTGCAATAATCATGTCTTATAGAATTTCACTCAGAAGTTTTCTAGGTCTACTATCATAGTACAATCATAGTAACAAACAAAAATCTAAGTCATAATCTCATATCACTGTTAGAAACTACTATTTTTAAGTCTTCATCCTAAACATGGTAATTGTATTTATTGCCTTTTACCATTGTAGTACTGGGAAGTCTGTTATCTCTATAGAATTTCCTTTGGCACATGATTCCCCTTCAATGATTGCAATACCTTCTAGGCCTTTGATTGTCTCTGACTGTCTCTTGAAAGTAATCTAGGGTTGTCATCAATGTATTCTTTCACCATCTAATTGGTAGCAATATTAAATTTGCGAGCTTGACTCTTGATAATCATAGGATTACTTTATATGTCATGGAACTTGTATTGCTAGGTTTTCTCTTTGTATGTCTTTGACCTTCCAATTGTATGTATGGATCATTGTTATACTATTTGACACAACAAAATGCCCTCAAGTGTGGCATATCCTTATTTACTATATATGTCTTCTCAGTCTGCTCGCTTTGCCAAATTTCTCTAGAATTGTATTTTAAAAATTTCTACCATTTCTTTTAGTTGTTCTCATAGGTTTTCCAGTTTTCCCTTGTATTGACAATCTGGATGCCCCCTTTTTTTCTCATTGTCTGATTCTTGATTTGTTATAGCTCTGGTTATAGCTTCTATATTTTCTAACATGTATTGCTTGATAAAGAGGGAAAATTTTGAAGACAACAATTTGAGAGGAAAATCCAGGTTTTGTCTCACCAGAACCACCAAATTCAACACTATAATCATGTTGTGATGCTAGATTAAGTTCCCATTCACTAATTTTTTTTCTAATGACAATATAGGAACTTTTTGATTTCAACACACTCAAAAGATAGAAACTTTGGTAACCATATAATTGAATAGGTCAAGTGATGATTTAATTGAAAGTTTGAAACAAACCTGTCATTTTTTGGACTCTGAATCTTCTCACCATATTCCTCTATCATTTTCATTGTACTAAAGTTTAGAACCTTCTCATTATATGAGAAAATTTGAATTTAGCATCAAATGATAAATTTGTGTAGTAGTGTTTAATCCATGCAAAAGCAGATTGCAAGAGACACAATTGTCTACCCAGTAGGGATTATGCAATCTCATGTTGAATGTGTAGCTGATGTCCTTTACTTTGTAGGATTCCATAACCATCACAAGGCTTATTTTTTCCTCTTTCTCTCAATGATAGTCTCATAGTTTTCTTTCCTCATGGTTTACCAACATTACTCTCATCCAACACCACATCATGGATCAAACTTGTGTGTATCATCTCAATGATTATTTGGACTGGGACTGTCCTCTTTGAAATATTCATGATTCTCTCACCAATTTTTTACCTTTAATATTGTCCTTTTGGTTTGAATCACTATCCATGTATGAATTTCCCTTTGGAATACTATTCCATTGTTCTTGATGATTGTTTGCTTGACTACCCCTTTATCTAGTAGCGATTGTCCTTCATTCATGTGTTAGTGGTTGTCATGTTTTATTTTGAGACTTTAGTCCTATTGCTTTTGAAAGGATTGTTATATAGTCTTGTTGATTTCATTAAAAACCATTACCCTTTTCAAAACCTTGCTCATGAAAGGAATTTGAATGATGCTTTATATGTTGATCATGAGGACAGTAATGACCATCTTTCTTTGAAACTTTGTTCTTGATTGTCTACCATTTGTGACTGTCCACTTCTTGAAGTTTTACCTTTGCTTACCCAAATCCTTCTCCCATAATACCTAGGGCTTGATAGGTCTTGATTAAGCTTACCAACAACCTTCAAATTTAAACATTAAATCACAACACTTTGAAAAGACCTAAAACAAATTTTATGACCTCATTCAAGCTGCAAGGTCTTTCCTTTCTTGATTACATGGTTTGAAACTTGGGAGTTTCATTTAGTAACATAACCCTGTCATACATGGCCTTTCTTCTATTGTAGTTAACTTCAGCTGACCTTCAATCAAAAATGTAATGGGTACAAGTGCAACCAGTAATGCAAATACCAAATGTAAAAACCTTAGACTCAACGAGGAAGGAAGATGTGTAGAAACCACAAAGACATATGCACATGTAACAACTCCTACATGCAAGGCTTATAGAAAGGGAGCTTGAATAATGAACTCAACACAAAGATATATATATCTAATGTAATCCCAATGCGATCAACATATAGTATTCTGAGCTATACTATATAGTGCACTAAAATAATTTTAATAACCACAACAAAAAAAACAATTATTTTTCAATAAGTAACGATGATGGTCAGGAATTTTTCTTTCCAACTAGACCATATATAGTAATATCAGCAACAAAGTATAGTATTATTGTTCCGTTCCACCATTGAAGAGTTTCAAAGATTGTTTTGATAGTACCAAACATGCAAAGTTACAATAGTAGCATGTGAAAAACCTTGCCATGGCTTTATTTTTAAGCCTTTTTTTTCATTTTTCTTTATAAAGAAGCAATGGAGGTGATATGGCCAATAGCAGAAAAATAGCAACCCAAAGAATACATAGAATACTAACATTGAATACTTTTAAAGACAAAAATGTGGAAATCTAGGCATTACAAGGTAACAAGGGCACTAGGGATTCTTTTGTAGAATAAATTGTTTAAAATATCAAATTACTTAAGAGATGAAAGTGGGTACAATTGTGCATCTAACTTACCCTTGATAGAGGCATTGAAGTCAGATGGAACATGGGATGTTCCATGCAATGGATATGGACATCTAGAAATGACTTGTGTAATGTCTTGAAACCTCTCCTTCGAATTCACTGCAATGTGCCATTATTCCTCATATTATCCATGAACATGGATGAAGAATTTTTATAGTAAGGTCTAGTTTCACACAAGGCATAAACAAAAAAACCCTAAAAAAGCTCAACGTAGTCCAACTAAAGCTAAACCTCCATCAGGACAAGTCTTCTCTCCAAAGCATCATGGATTAGAAAGTTGAGACATTGAAACCTTACCATGGTAAAATCCTTTAAAGGTAAAATACATCACTTATAAAGCTTATGATATGAAGATGAGACATCTTACTAATCCTTTGAAGAGTTTTCATCCTTTTACACATATCTAGGCTTCCAAACACACTCTTCTAAATTTAGGACAAGACCAAAAAAACATAAACAACCTTGTGATGACTATTTTAACCGATGGGAAAAAATAGGCTAACAAGTTTCAATTTTATGTAAACATTTCACAAATGCTTAATCCTTTTTTCATGCTAGAGTAGTTTATTCTTGGATATGAGTGAATATTTTGTTGTCAATTGCAATAGGAGCCTATGGATTACTACAGTGAGCGACAAAATATATAGGGAAGGAGTTGGATGTGATGGCTACTATCAAGTATGAAAAAATCACTTAGTGTCTTTTTCCTTTTGCTTTTGCCTCAAGATTCATACTAAAGTAGTTTAGATTGTTATATTGTGCAGTTTAGATGCATAGACTAGTCTATTTGCAACAAATCATTGGTGAAGGTTGTGTTCTCAAATTTCACCCAAAGCAATCAGATGCATTTCGTGGTGTCTGCTTGCAGCTTCTCAAGGCTGGTGCAACCCACAAAATCTTCTCAGCTTATGAAGATGGGTCTTTTAGATACTGAATACAAATTATGAGTAATGAGCATTAAATCATTGTTTTGAATTTTTGTCATTCTGTCATTGTTGGTTTAAACAACTTGTCCCCCACATGAAACCAAATAATATCTCATATTTACTCCAATTTTTTTTGGACAAAAACTTGTCCCAACTGAAGATGAATTTGAAAGTATCTTAATTATTTGAGGGAAAAAGGAGCATTTGACAAAAATATTTTTTCTTAATTGATTCACAAAATATCATGTGAGTATCTAGGGAAGATCATGACAGTGAAAATATCAAAATGACTATATCATTTTTCTTAGGTGAGAGACAAACATACTCATGATTGTATCTTCAAAACAAAATGCCAGAGATGAGTAGGTAATGAATTAAATTTGTGATGTGCGGGTGTGATCTTCAAATTGGAACTTCATTTATAGTTTATATCAAGGAGGTTGGACACATGTCATGGGCACGAAAGTTGCTTAGATGAGAGATAGACATGCTCATGATTGTATCTTCAAAACAAAATGTTGGAGATGAGTAGGTAATGAATTAAATTTGTGAAGTGCAGGTGTGATGTTCAAATTGGAACTTCATTTATATAGAGTGATCCTTTTTTATGAATGTTTTTTTCTTTTTTTTTCTTGTTCTTTCTTCTTTGTAATTTTATTTTATTTTCCTTAAGATTTTTCATTTTTTTGGTAAGGATTAGTACAACCTGCATGCTGGTCTTTTTGTCCATGTTATTCATCTTTGGTTTGTATTGTTTTTTGCGTTTTTTATGTGTTTTTTTAAAATCTGTTTTGTTTGTTGGTTTGTTGTGTTTTTTTTTGGTTTGTCCTTTTTGTTTTTTTACTTTTTTCTTTTTCTTTGGTATTTTGGTATTTTGGTTTGTTGTACTAGAAGAAGAGGCAGAGCAAAAGGAGCGAGCTGATGGTTACAATATTCTTCTTCAAGGTAAGTCTTCTTACACATTCTCTTTATGATAAGAAATAATAGGTTTTTTTTTATGAAATTAAAAGGCATTAGGAGCAACAGTAAACAAAATCCTACATTTTGTTTGTCTAAATTCACTACTGTGATTTGTTTCATCAATTTCATTTTAGGTGTGTGGGTTTAAAAATTTAATGTATTATGTTATTCCTAGAGGTAAATATTTTTGCAATATTTCTTTGTAGGTAACTTCAAAGAACCCAAGTTCTCCCTGTAATAGAAAATCAATGGAAAACCCCTTGCTGCAAGGTTTGCAACAGAGTCAAGGTAACCATTTTTTGGGTAGAGTGTGTGTAATATTTCTATGCCAAAATATCCACAATAAGTAGTACATCCTTTTAATTTCTATTCTTCTATGATTTTTTATATTATCATTCATTGAGTATGATTTTTCTTTGGCATTGGCGTCCCCTAAGTCCAGTGATTCCTGATGCAGGACCACTTTGACAATGTCATGCCTCCATTTGAAAAATATTGAAGATTGATCAAATTTTGGTATCTTTATCTTGTAATAGGGATAGATGATTCATTTTACTCATGTAAAGGTTATTAGGAGGTCATTTGGCTTAAATATTGCAAACATGTAAAAAGTTGTCAACACAAATTGGCAAAATTGCAAAAAATGTAAAGTTGCAAAAATGCAACATGGGAAGGTAAAGAGTCACCTTGTTCCAATTCATTGAAAAGTAGTTAGAAGGTGAAAAGACAAGTTGGAATTCCTTTAAAAAGTATTTTTAGTCATTTTTGCAGGTGTGGGTGATTGAATGTATGATTTGGATCAATAAAAATCACTATTTCATGCATTTTCTATAGAAAATTCTTTGTTTTCTGATGTTGTACGACCATGTATGGGAAATAAATAGTTTATAATTGTTTGTAAGTGTTAAAGTGATCAATAAACTTCCATCCACTTTTTTTTTCATGCAATTTGGTTTATATTTGTGCAAGATATTGAGAATTTGCTACAGACTGTCAAAACCCTGATTAGGGCAAACAAAGACATGAAAATTCAAGTTTCTTCCAATTTTTCAAATCAAAATTTTTAATATTTGGTGGAAATAACATTCATGACGTTTAATTTCATATTATTGTGGTTTCATATCAAAATTTCAAGGTTTATGTGTAAGGAATTGTTGTTTAGGACTGTTACAATATGAAAATAGAGCATTTAGGAACAATGAAGAAGTTTCAATGCTAGGGTTTGTTAAAATATTTTTGGGAATAAAAATTTGATGGGTATTAATCCTTATCAGATCAAATTTGATATGTTTCAAGTTTTTTTTAGAATAAGTTGATGTTGGAGATAGTAAAATCAATAAGCCCCGTTATGTATAGACCTAATTAGGCCATAAATGGAACGATACAATCCAAGTTTAAGCATTTTTCATCAAAGTAACACATATTGATTTTCTAATATTTTTTAAAGTAATCAAATAGGTGTAAAAAATATTCATCACAGGCTGGAGATGTGTGAGGTTTCAAAAGATATGTTCGACAGTCCTTAATGGCAAGGCTGCTAGGAATGTGATCAGTCAAGATTATGAGTTTTGATTGAGGTTTTTTTTTTAATCCTTCTTGTATAATGATGTTTTCAAATGATGCATAGGTTCCTTGAGAATCCATTTCAAATCATGGTTCAAATATTTTATGGGTTTGAGGCCTTTGTGTATTGACTGACCTGTCAAGCAGAATTATAACAATCAACTTTTGGGATCAAGAATGGAGGCTTTGATTGGGTGTTTGGTAAAATATCTTGAATACAGATTTGGGAATGATTTAATTCTATTTTGGTAGGAATTTTTTTGCATGTTGGTGCCATTAGAAAAGATAAGGGTATTGAGTTTGCATGGTTGGTAGTTTGCATGGTCTAAAAAGGACCTAAAGGCTGATTTAGGATAGTCAACTTGAAAAGGTCTCATGTTTGAGTTGGTTAGATTGAAGAAAATATTTGGGCTTGTCTTTTGAATGTTGTCTATGGTGTTCAGTAAATCAAAAAGTGATTTGCGAGTCTTGTTCTAGCTTGGTGACTTAAAATCAAGAGTTTTGTGAAGGAAAAGTGAACTAATGATGACTAATCAAATAGAGATTGTTTTGAGTTTTACTAAATGAGATTGTGAAAGTGATTTTCTTCCTCTAGCATTGCATCAACACCCCTTCAATCATGATCATGAAGAATAGTAGATGTGGCTCTCACTCTAGGAGTTCACATATGGTCAGTATTTATTGCACACTATCTATACTCCATTAGTTGACTATACTTCATTACTAGAGATAAACTTTTATCCTCCTCAACTAGTTTGAGAATATTTGAAGAATTTTAAAACTACTCTTCCTCAGTCTATTGTCTACTACAGGTGGATTTGAGCTACAAGGTAGAATGATTGGTTCTTTTATTTTAATGTTTGGAGAAAGTTGAAACACAAAAACCAAAACAAGTGTATTTGTAATAGTCCAAACATAAACAGTGGGCATATTGTTTCTTATCTAGAAGTTTGGATTAGGTGTGGGTTGTTTAGGGTTTACCTTGGTATTAAAAGGTTTTAGTGTTTTTGTAGGGAATATGATAGGGAAGCAATCAACTTTAGAGGCACAGATGTTGATGTATATTTTAGCATGATGACTATGATGAAGACATCAATCAGGTAGGTAATGAAATGAAAATGATCATCCTTTTCATTTTGAAAACTTGTATTTCATATAGTGTATGAGATTTGATCTTCAATTTGAAAGCTTTTATTTCATGCAGCGCATGAATTTGAAATGACACACAAAGAAGTAATGGGATCTTCAAAGAATTGATAATCTTGAGCCAACTAATGAGAGGGGCGAGATCTTCTTTTTTAGACTCTACAAATCCTATGTGTGATATTCCTTAGAGAACTCTCAACATTTTAATCAAAGAAAATGCACTGACATAAAGATCTGTTACATCCAACCCTTGAGTAATAGTAGACTTCAACTACACCACACTAGTTGCAAGCAAATAGATTCGTACAAAATCGCATACAAGATACGAGATAAGAACATGATCGAGTCAATACTACACAACTCAAATTATTCAGTAGGATGAAGAAAAATATGATAGTTTCCTCGATTAGTAAGTTATAGATCAACATAAAAACTGTGAGAGCGTGCTTAAAAAAACATTAAAACTAAAATTAAAAGGCCTAGCTATTAAGATGGATGAAGGCTATAAGTTAGGGAAGTCTTACAAAACACTACATGATAGTAGAAAACCTTATGATTTTGTTGGAATTAACTCATTAATTGGGATATCCTAGAAGTTTATTGTTTGCATAAACAATCTAGGTTCCAGATTTAACCTTGCTGCAAATTTGTTCCCTCATTACAGTATGACCATATGCAGATTTAGAGGTTAGAAATTTGTTCCCTTGGCTTTCTTATAACTAAAATAGGAAATAGTTTATAAGGAACAATAAAAAAAACATTGACTTATGTACAAATAGAAATAGAATGAATTAACCCATCCAACTTCAAAATTCAAAACAGTAATACAAGAAGAAATATCGATTGATTATATCGAATGAACAAAGATATTAATTAATAAAGGGTTTGCACTCATCTACCCTATCCACCGCTTCTATTACTCATGAACAGTTTATTTGTATCTAGGAACACAATCATTTGCATTGTACAAATGTGACACATTTTTTCATGCATAGGTGCACTGTCTTTATGAAATCCACTACTCACTAGTCATGACATGATATACTCAATAATTTCTTAAAATTAATTTTCAAATTTGATGCAACAATTTCCAAATATTCCAGCACTATCACAACCTCCATGTTCATGCACTCAAACTGTCCTTTAAAGTTGTCACATAGTATGGTGACCTTTATTGATTGTGATATGCCAATTTTGAAGTAATTATGCATTCATGAGATAACTGTCCTTTATAACTATTGATGCCACTACCTAAACTTGCCCCTTGATACCACTATATAGTTTCCTCTTCATGGATTGTCCTTTCATAGTTTAGTTGACGTGGACTCATTTATTATACCTTTTGAGCTCATCATATCTTCCTAGTTACATCGCAACCTTGTTTAACTAAATAATTGTGATAGTCATGTCTTATAGAATGTCACTCAGAAGTGTTCTAGGTGTGTTGTCACATTACAATCATAGTCTCAAACATAAATTTCAGTCATAAACTCAGATCATTTTCCTTTTGGTTTGAATCACTATCCATGTATGAACTAAGTTTTAGAAGACTATTCAATTCTTCTTGATGATTGTTTGCTTGATTGTCCCTCTATTTGGTAACAATTATTTTTCATTCATATGTGTTGATGGCTGTCATGTTTTATTTTGAGACTTTATTCCTATTGCTTTCCAAAGGACTATTGTATAGTCTTGTCAATTTCATTGAACATGCCCCTTTCCAAAACCTTGCTAATGAATGGCATTTGAACCCTGTTTTATGTGTTGATAATGAGGCCAGTCATGACCATTTGTAACTATCCACTACTTGAAGTCTTTCCTTTGCTTACCCAAATCCTTCTCCCATAATACCTAGGGCTTAATAGGTCTTGGTTAAGCTTACCAATAACCTTCAAATTTAAACAATAAATCACAACACTTTGACAAGACCCCATTCACATTTTATGACCTTATTCAAGCTGCAAGGTCTTTCCTTTCTTGATTTCATGGTCTGAAACTTGAGAGTTTCATTTAGTAACATAACCCTGTCATACATCTTTTTTTTGTTGTAGTTAACCTCAACTGTCCTTCAATCAAAAACATAACTGGTACAAGTGCAACCAATAATGCAAATACCCAAGGTAAAAACCTTGGACTAAATGAGGAAGGAAGATGTGTAGAAACCACAAAGACATATGCACATGTAACAACTCCTACATGCAAGGCTTGTAAAAAGGGAGCTTGAATAATGAAATCAACACAAAGATTTATATATATATATATATATATATATATATATATATATATATATATATATATATATATATATATATATATATATATATATATATATATATATATATATATATATATATATATATATATATATATCTAATGTAATCCCAATGCCATCAACATATAGTATTCTGAGCTATACTATATAGTAAACTAGAATAATTTTAATAACCACAACAAGCAAAACAATTATTTTTCAATAAGTAATGATGATGGCCAGGAAGTTTTCTTTCCAACTAGACCATATATAGTAATATCATCAATAAAGTATAGTATTATTGTTCCATTCCACTATTGAATACTTTCAAATATTGTGTTTTTGACATAACCAGACAGCCAATGTTATAGCAGCATCATGTGAAAAACCTTGCCATGGCTTTATTTTTAAGCCTGCTTTTCTATTTTCTTTATAAAGAAGGAATGGAGTAGATATGGCCAATAGCAGCAAAATAGCAACCCAAAGAATACTTAGAATACTTTTAATGAAAAAAATGAGGTAATCTAGGCATTCCAAGGTAACAAGAGCACTAGGGATTCTTCCATAGAATAAATTGTTTAAAATATCAAAGTAATGAAGAGATGAAAGTGGGTACAATTTTGGATCTAACTTATGTTTGATAGAGGCACTGAGGTTGGATGGGACATAGGATGTTCCATTTAATGCATATGGATGTTTGGAAATGACTTGTATAACCTCTTGAAACCTCTCCTTCAAATTCACTGCAATGTGCCATTATTCCTCATATTCTCCATGAAAATGGATGAAGCATCTGGACAATAAGGTGCTAGTTTCATGCTAGTCGTGAACAACAAAACCCTAAAAGGCTCGACCCAGTCCAACTAAAACTAAAGCTCCATCAAGACAAGGATTCCCTACAAAGCATCGTGGATTTGACAAAGTCAGGACATTTAAACCTTAACATGGTAAAATCTTTTAAAATTAGAATACATCGCTTATAAAGCTTATGATATGAGTTTGAGACATCTTATTGAAGACTTTTCAATATTTTACATATCATGACTACCAAATATACTCTTCTAAATTTAGGAGAAGACCAAAAAAACATAAACAACCTTGTGACGACTATTTTAACTAATGGGAAAAAATAGGCTAACAACCTTCAATGGTATGTAAAAATTTCACAAATGCTTAAACCTTTTTTCATTTCAGAGTAGTTTATTCTTGTATCTAAGTGAAAATTTTGTTGTGAATTGCAAAAGGAGCCTGTCTATTGCCACATTGATTGGAAAAATATATAGGGAAGGAGTTGGATGTGGTGGCTGCTATTAGGTATGAACCAATCACTCATTATTATTTTCCTTTTTCTTTTGCCTCAGGATTCAGACTAAGGTAATTTAGACTCTTATATTGTGCAGATTAGGTGCATAGACTAGGCTATTTGCAGCAAATCATGGGTGAAGTTTGTGGTCTCAGATTTCACCCAAAGCAATCAAAAGTATTTCATGGTGTTTTATTGTAGCTTCTCAAGGCTGGTGCAACCTACAAAATTTTCTCAGCTTAAGTAGACAGGCCTCGTGGATACTGAATACAAACGGTGAATGATGAGCATTAAATCATTATTTTGAATTTTTGTCATTCTAACCTTATTGGTTTAAACAACTTGTCCCCCACATGAAACCAAATAATATCTCACATTTACTCCAATTTTGTTTGGAAAAAAACCTGTCCCAACTGAAGATGAATTTGAAAGGATTTTAATCATTTGAGGGAAATTGGAGGGTTTGACAAAAATATTTTTTCTTAAGTGATTCACTGAATACCATATAAGTATCTAGGGAAGATCATGGCAGTGAAAATAGACAAGAGCAGTAATTATCCATGGTTTCTTGTCATCCAATTTTTGTACCAAGGAGGCTAGACAGATATCATAGGCATGGAAGTTGCTTAGGTGAGAGAGAAACATACACATGACTATATCTTCAAAAAAGGATGTCAAAGATGAGTAGGTAATTAATTAAATTTGTGAAGTGCAGGCATGATCTTTAAATTGGAACTTCATTTATAGTTTATACTGAGGAGGCCAGTCAGATATCACGTGTGGAAGTTGCTTAGGTGAGAGACAGACATGCTCATGATTGTATCTTCTAAAAAAAATGTCAAAGATGAGTAGGTAATGAATTAAATTTGTGAAGTGTTGGTTTAATGTTCAAATTGGAACTTCATTTACAAAGAGTAATCCATTTTTGTGAATCTTTTTTTCTTTTGTTTTCTTGTTCTGTCTTCTTTGTAATTTTGTTTTATTTTCGTTCAAAATTTTCATTTTTCTGGTAAGGGTTTTCTATAGCATGCACGTTGGTCTTTTTTTCCATGTTATTCATCTTTGTTTTATATCATTTTTTTGGTTTTTTCGTTTTTTTTTAGTTTGCTCTATTTTTTCTGGTTTGTTTTTTTTTTTTTTGACTTTTCTTTTTCTTTGGCTTTTGGTTTTTTGGTTTGTTGTACTAGAAGAAGAGGTGGAGAAAAAGGAGTGAATTGATGGAAGCAATATTATTCTTCAAGGTAAATCTTCTTACACAATCTCTTTATCATAAGAAATAATAGGTTGTTTTTGTTGAAATAAAAAGGCATTACTGTTATATTCATCTACGATTTGTTATATTATTATTCATTGAGTAGGAATTAAGTTTTCCTTGACATAAACATCCTCTAAATCCAACAATTCCCCTCCAGCTATGATCATGAAGAATAGCAGACGTGGCTCCTACTCCAAGAGTTCATAGATGGTCAGTATTTAGTGCACACTCTCTATACTTCATTGATTGCCTTTTATTTCATAAGGATTGTGCGAAACATGTCTATCTTGGTAATTTGATTTATATCTATGCTTCTCATAAAGTAGATCAGTTGCCTTAATTGAAAATACAAGTATCATTGTTGTCTTATCTATGCCACTTTAAGTTTATGCTCATTACTGGAGATAAAATCTTATCCTCCTAGACTAGTTCGACAATATTTGAAGAATTCTAAAACTACATTTCCTCTATCTACTGTCTATTGTAGGTGGATTTGACACTGCCCATGCAACTACAAGGTAGAATGATTGGTTCTTTTATTTTAATTTTTGGGGAAAGTTGAAACGCAACAACCAAAATGAGTGTATTCATAATATTCCAAACATAAACAATGGACATATTGTTTGTTATCTGGAAATTTGGATAAGGTGTGAGTTGTGTAGGTTTACCTCGATATTAAAAAGGTTTTAATGTTTTTGAGGGCATATGATAGGGGCAGCCATAAACTTTAGAGGCACAGATGTTGATGTAAATTTTAGTATGATGACTATGACAAGGACATCAATCAGGTATGTAATTCAATGACAATGATCATCCTTTTCAATTTGAAATTTTGTATTTTGTATATTGTATGATCTTTGGTCTTCAATTTGAAATCTTGTATTTGATGTAGTGCATGAATTTGAAATGACACAAAAAGAAGTAATGGGATCTTCAAAAAATTGATAATCTTGAGCCAACTAATGAGAGGGGTGAGATCTCATTTTTTAGACTCTACAAATCCTAGGTGCATTGTTCCTTAGAGAGCTCTCAATATTTTAATTAATGAAAATACACTGACAAAGATCTGTTACATCCAACCCATGAGTAATAGTAGAGTTAGAATACACCACACTAGTTCCAAGCAAATAGATCCACACAAAAATCTCATAAAAGATGTGAGATAAGAGGGTATGTGCAGGATCATGATGGGCCAAAAAGTGGCAATATTATGGGTATTTGTAGGGTATGTGGTTGACAAAAAAAATTTTACCTAAAATTGATGAAATGAAAAGGATTTTTAGAGGATATTATTAGCTTTCCACCAATATAAATTATGATTTAATTTGAATTTAATAAATAATTATTATTTATTTTCTATTAGAATTACGACTAAAGTCCTGATCGATAGGCTGATTGAAA
Organism: Sequoia sempervirens; assembly: GCA_007258455.2. NCBI lineage: Eukaryota > Viridiplantae > Streptophyta > Pinopsida > Cupressales > Cupressaceae > Sequoia > Sequoia sempervirens. The sequence continues at coordinate 363,776,416 of VDFB02000015.1, forward strand.
AACATCTATAACTTTCTAATGGTATCACATTTTTTGAATCCAAAATGTGTGTCACATTCTATGCTTCACATAATATAGGATTAAAAAAAGAAAAATTAAATTTAATGAAGTTTTGACCAAGTTAAGGTGGTCAGACATACAAGTTTTTATATTTTTTTAAAAGTTGTAATAAAAAATTCATAATTAATTATTTACTTGGAAAAAAATTACAAAAAAATATGCATCACATCCGGACATGAGTTCTCTACTTATATATAAAATCTTATAAAAAAATATTATCATTTTATTGTGGTTAGGGCAGTCAGACAGACACCTACTTCTTATTTTTTCCCTAAAATTGAAGTACTCCTGCATTGAAATTTCAAATTTTCACCAAATAGATTTTATTTATTTTTAAATGAACCTAGTATTTTAGAAACTAAATTCAATTTTCTACAAATTCTATTCTTACATATTTTTGAAATAATATAGATAACTTATTCAATTTTTTACGTCAAGTTGCCTAACACTGAATTTTCTGAATTTTTTGCCACTTAAGGGCTTATTTTTTCCATGATGATCCTGCACATACCCAAGAATATGATCAAGTCATTGCTACACAACTCAAATTTTTCAGTAGGATGAAGAAAACTATGATAGTGTCCTCCATCAAATAAGTTATAAATCAACATGAAAAGTGCAAGAGTGTGCTTTGAAAAAAAAAAAAAAACTATAATTTAAAGGCATGTCTATTAAGATGGATGAAGGTTGTAAGTTAGGGAAGTCTTATAAAACATTAGCTTATAGCGGAAAACCTTATTATTAATTGGGATTAACTCATGGATTATAGCTCTGGTTATAGCTTCTACATTTTCTAACATGTATTGCTTCATAAACAGGTAAATTTTTGAAGATAACAATCTTAGAGAAAACTCCATGTTTTGTCTCACTAGAACCACCAAATTCAACACTATAACCATGTTGTGAAGCTAGATTAAGTGCCCAATCACTAAACTCTTTTCCAATGACAATACATGAACTTTGTGATTTCAACACACTCGGAAGATAGAAACTTGTACAACCATACAATTGAGCAGTTGGAGGCATGATTTACTTGAAAGTTTGAAACAAACCTGTCATCTTTGGACTCTCAATATTCTCACCATATTCCTCTGATAATGTTCATTGTGCTAAAGATGAGAACCTTCTCAGTATATGATAAAATATGAATTGACCATCAAATGATAAAGTTGAATAGTAGCATTTAATCCATGCAAAAGAAAATAGCAAGACACACAATTCTCTACCTAGTAGGGATTGTGCAAGCACATGCTGAATGTGCAACTTACTGTCCTTTATTTTGTAGGATTCCATCATCATCATAAGGCTTCTTTTTTTCACTTTGTGTCTATAATAGTCCCATAGTTTTTCTTTCCTTATGGTTTACCAAGATTACTCTCATCCAACACATCATCATGGATCAAACTTGTTGTGTGTATCATCTCAATGATTTTGTGGACTCCGAGTGTCCTCTTTGGAATGTTACAATTCTCTCATCATCCAACACATCACCATGGATTAAACCTGTGTGTCATCTTAATGATTATGTGGACTAGGACTGTCCTCATTTGAATCTCATGATTCTCTCATCAATTTTTTACCATTAAGACTGTCCTTTTGGTTTGAATCACTATCCATGAATGAACTGGCCTTTGGAATACTATTCCATTGTTCTTGATGATTGTTTTCTTGAATGTCCCTTTATCTGGTAATGTTTTTCCTTCATTCATATGCGTTTGTGGTTGTCATGTTTTATTTTGAGACTTTAGTCCTATTGCATTCCAAAGGACTACTATATATTCTTGTCAATTTCATTGAAAACCATGCCCCTTTTCAAAACCTTGCTCATGAATAGAATTTGAACCCTATTTTATATGTTGATCATGAGGGCAGTCATGACTAGCTTTCTTTGAAACTATGTCCTTGATCATCTACCATTTGTGATTATCCATTTCTTGAAGTCTACCCTTTGCTTACCCTAATCCTTCTCCCATAATACCTAGGGATTGACAGGCCTTGGTTAAGCTTACCAACAACCTTCAAATTTAAACAATAAATCATAACGGTTTGATGGGATCTCAAACACATTTTATGACCTCAATTAAGTTGCAAGGTCTTTCCTTTCTTGATTTCATGGTCTGAAACTTGAGAGTTTCATTTAGTAACATAACCCTATTATACATCCTTTTTTGTTGTGGTTAACCTCAACAAACCTTTAATAAAAAAACATAACAGGTACAAGTGCCACCAGTAATGCAAATACCCAAGGTAAAAACCTTGGACTAAACAAGGAAGGAAGATGTGTAGAAACCACAAAGACAAATGCACATGCAACAACTCCTACGTGGAAGTCTTGTAGAAAGGGAGTTGAATAAAGAACTCAAAAGAATTATATATATATATATATATATATATATATATATATATATATATATATATATATATATATATATATATATATATATATATATATATATATATATATATATATATAATCCCAATTCTATTAGCATACAATATTTTGAGTTGTACTATATATTGCACTAGAATAATTTTAGTAACCACAACAAGTAAAACAATTATTTTTCAATAAGTAACGATGATGGATAGGAAGTTTTCTTTCCAACTAGACCATATATAGTAATATCAACAATAGAGTTTAGTATTATGGTTTCATTCCACCATTGAATAATTTCAAAGATTGTATTTTTTATAGTAGTAGATAGACAAAGTTATAACAACATGTGAAAACCCTTGAGATGACTTTATTTTTAAGCCTATTTTTCCCTTCTCTTTATAAAGAAGCAATGGAGGAGATATGGCCAATAGTAGAAGAATATCAACCCAAAGAATACTTAGAATACTTTTAATGACAAAAATGAGGTAATCTAGGCATTCCAAGGTAACAAGGGCACTGGGGATCCTTCCATAGAATAAATTGTTTAAAATATCAAAGTAATGAAGAGATGAAAGTGGGTGCAACTATGCATCTAACTTACCTTTTATAGAGGCATTGAAGTCTGATGGGACATAGGATGTTTCATGTAATGCATATGGACATTTGGAAATGACTTGTATAACCTCTTGAAACCTCTCCTTCGAATTCACTGCAATGTGCCATTATTCCTTATATTCTCCCTTAACATGGATGTAGCATTTGGGTAGTAATGTTCTAGTTTCACGCTAAGCATGAACAACAAAACCCTAGAAAGTTTGACCTAGTCCAACTAAAACTAAACCTCCATCAAGACAAGTCTTCCCTAAAAAGCATCGTGGATTTTACAAAGTGAAGACATTTAAACCTTAACATGGTAAAAAATTTTAAAGGTAGAATACATCACTTATAAACCTTATGATATGAAGATGAGACATCTTACTAGTTGTTTGAGGACTTTTAAATCTTTTAAACATATCAAGACTACCAAATATACTCTTCTAAATTTAGGACACGACAAAAAAAATCATAAACAACCTTGTGATGACTATTTTAACCAATGGGAAAAAATTGGCTAAGAACTTTCAATGGTATGCAAAAATTTCACAAATGCTTAAACCTTTTTTCATGGCAGAGTAGTTTCTTCTTGGATCTAAGTGAAAATTATGTTGTCAACTGTAGTAGGAGCCTATTGATTTCCATAGTGAGTGGCAAAATATATAGGGAAGGAGTTGGATGTGGTGGCTGCTATTAGGTATGAACCAATCACTCATTATTTTTTTCCTTTTGCTTCTGCCTCAAGATTCAGACTAAGGTAGTTTAAATTGTTCTCTTGTGCAGATTAGGTGCACAAACTAGGCTATTTGCAACAAATCATGGGTGAAGGTTGTGGTCTTTTATTTCACCGAAATAATTCAAATGCATTTCGTGGTGTGTGCTTGCAGCATCTCAAGGCTGGTGCAACCCACAAAATCTTCTCAGATTATGAAGATGGGCCTTGTGGATACCAAATACAAATGTTGAATAATGAGCACTAAATCATTATTTTGATTTTTTTTCATTTTGTCATTTTTGGTTTAAATAAATTGTCTCCCACACTAAACCAAATAATATCTCATATTAACTCCAATTTTGTTTGGGAAGAAAATTGTCCCAACTAAAGATGAATTGAAAAGGATTTTAATTATTTGAGGGAGAATGGAGCATTTGACAAGAATCTTTTTTCTTAAGTGATTCACAGAATATGATGTGGGTGTTTAGGGAAGATCATGACAGTGAAAATAGACAAGAGCAACAACTATCCTTCCTTTCTTGACATCCAATTTCTATACAAAGGAGGCTAGATAGATATCATAGGGATGGAAGTTGCTTAGGTGAGAGACAAACATACTGTAACGACCTTATTCCACGTGTAAATTAAAATTTTCCAATTCTCACTTTAAATGTGTAAAGATAACAAGTAACAAAGATAATATAATAAAAAAATTCCTTTCTTTATTGATAAATATGTACAAGTTACAATATGTTTCCACATGAATTTCATTTTCATTGCAAATACAAATTAGAGTTCAAAAGTATTACAAATACATACATAGCTCGTAAGCTTTTGCACAAATAGAAGTAAGAAGGTCCAAGAGTCTGTCCTTTCAAATCTTGGTACATTGGCCGCTTCCTGTGGAGGAGAAACATCACTCGGGTGCTTTTCCGCCAACCACAGACTTATAATGCGGTCCCCCGCACACCTATCATTAGATAGATGGCCCTCCCTTCGAAGAAGAGATTGGTAGGGTATCCTTTAATGATTACCAACTGAGCATAGTGTTGTGTCCTACACAACTAGAACCTTGCTATTTCACAATCTCAAACTAGTACTCGGATCACAATGAGCTGACAGTGTAGTCTCAACTATCTCACTCCTTAGTGGATGTTGTACCTTTCACTACTTTGGCCAAAGTATTCTCATTCAATACTTTGAATGAAGGTCATCTATCATAAACACTACTTAGGGCCGATTTGACTTGAGGCTTCCTTACTCTACGCATAGGTTTTGTCTTTCTATGGGAAAATCCGTCACCCCAGACATCCTACAATCATACGAACCTACTAGAAATGAAACAGTCCACAAGTGTCTTGTATCAGTCCTCCTAACTAAGAAATATTTATCCTAGGAGTACTTAGCTTGCCTCAGTTATCCTAATAACTTAAGCGAAAAGACTTTACTTGATTATGCCTTCATTTCGATCCTAGTAGATAATAAGTACATCTATGTATTCTCCATATATAGAGATCATACACAACATGCAATAGTCATTCAAAATGCAAATAAATCCCTCCCTTTTATCTTTTTCCCATTATTTCTCTTTAATGTAAGATAAGTAAACTAATGTCTTAAGCTTTTACTCATATAATCTCTTTTTCACAATTCCTTAAATCATTGAATCCCCATATACTCCTCATATGGAGTTCATACATAATTCACACCTTAATGCAAAACACACACTAATGCAAACATGTATACACTTTAGAAAACATGCATAACTATTCCTTGAGGTAATTTACTTACATGGTGCAACATAGAACCACTTCTTTGTTTATCTTAACTGAAGTATTGAACTCAATGCAATTCCCTAACTATGCACAATCAATAATTACACTTTTAGATTTATATCAAGAAATACGCTCTAGAACATGAAAGAAGAAACAACATGCCTGGTATATGCTTTTCCTTTTAGAGGATGAACTTGGTTGTGTTTCCAGCACCTCAGACCTCCAACAAAAGACTGTGAACTTAGAAATTGTGAAGATAATGTACAGAGGATGTCTCTCAGCAAATGGTGATATATGTTCTCAGAAAATATGAAAAGTTTCTCTCAGCAATAATAAAGCTCACTCATAGCTCAAAAGGGGATAACCACAGTAACTGGTAAATGCTGGTAAAAATTCACAGTATCTTTCAAACTCAGCAGTACAGAATAATATAACCAAAACAGAGAATGATTATGGGAGCTTAATAAGAATGATAGACTCATATTGTTCAATGTGTGTCTTTCCAATGAATGGAAGGGCGTGCATATTTATAAACCCAAAATGCAATAGTTTTCCACTTAAGAAGGCATGTTGATTGACAACAAAGTGCCCAGAAACAGTCAAAAAGATACTTGGCAGATTCTTAAACCCTAAGTCGTCAAAATTGAAGGTGATTCGACCTCATTGAGCCAGCAAATCATGAATAATTCAACTAAAAAATGTAAAACACCACCTACAGGTACACGTCTTTTCCCAGTCGTATGAAATCAAATGATTCACCTGCTACGTTTTTAGGTCAAGGTTCCTATACTCCCACGTCGCCATTACTTATGGTTTGAAGAATAGCAATGGACGTTTCTCCTCCAGACCGGGTCTATGTCGTGCTCATGGCCGCATGCTTTCACAGGCGTGTTTTCATTTCATACGCCATTTCATTTCCACGAGTATGAACTTCTCAAAAATGTATTTTTCTCTTTTTCAAATGTTCACCAATAATTATTTCGACTTTACACTATATGAAGTATTTAATATTTCAAATATTTATCTCTCTTAATATTTCAATTTCCCATAGTTCAAAATCGAAATATTTCACCATTTAAATCCTTTATTTTTCTATTACCTTTGTGTTCAATTTGTATTCTATTGAATATTTTATGTGTCATTTAAATTTATACAATTCATATTTTAATATCATATATTAATATATTTTATCATATATGTATTTTAATTAAGTGTAATATATTTTTTTAAAATATATAAATATATATATTTTCCGACATTACATTGTGATATATATATAAATATTACCTTAATATTAGTACATATATTTTAAAAATATAAATATATAATATATTTACATAGGTACTTATGTATTTAAGTATATATCCATAATATAACCACATCGTTAATATATACCTTTATACATAAATATATATGTAAATTTGCTAGGCAATAATATTAAATATCATTTTCACCACAGATATCAGGCGGACTGTGTACATTTATACTCTTGTGCATTCGTATGTATGCGTATATACATGTCGACACATGTGTATGAGCATATCCGTCTACTTTACGTACACATGTACTGATATGTCTATACATATAAATACGTGTTCACAATGTATAAATGTATGTGCGTTCCCAATCAATCATTAACACATATCTTTCACATCATTCATACTTGGGTCATGGTATAGCAAGTCTGACATTTAACAATCACATCTCCTAAAGCATAAAGAAGTGAATTCAGAATCCTTATGTCAATAAACAAGCCTAAGGATGACTTACCCTTATCTCGACAAACAGACTTGGCTTACTCAATCTATAGTATGTGTGTGTATGCTCAATTTGGTATTCGTTACTGTTTACCCGACCAAGTTCCTCCCCGATGATGTCTCTCTGTCTGGAGGAACAGTCTTCATACCTGCACACCATGACATGACATCGAAAGTCATATGCTCATAACAAGGTAAAAACATCTCACAAGTTAGAATAGCATTATTCCATAATTGTATGCAACACTTAATCAAGAATTAAATCAATAGAAGTAACAATCAAATGAAACCATCATTAAATAGAACGTCATTATTGATAACAAGAACATCATTGTTTTATTCACCATAAAGATTCAAACATTATAGTCAATTGACCTATGCAATAGTAGCTATAAAATCGGGGTGTGACACATACTCATGATTGTATCTTCAAAATAAAATTTCAAAGATGAGTAGGTAATGAATTAAATTTCTGAATGGCAGTGTGATCTTCAAATTGGAACTTTATTTATAATTTACCAAGGAGCCGGACAAATATCATGAGCATGGAAGTTGCTTAGGTGAGAGACAACATGCTCATGATTGTATCTTCAAAATGAAATGTCAAAGATGAATAGGCAATGAATTAAATTTGTGAAGTGCAGGTGTGATGTTCAAATGCAACTTCATTTACAGAGAGTGATCCTTTTTGTGAATTTTTTTCTTTTTTTTTCTTGTTTGTCTTCTTTGTAATTTTGTTTTATTTTCCTTAATATTTTTCATTTTTTTGGTAAGATTTTATAGTGTGCACATTGGTCTTTTTGTCCATGTTATTCATCTTTGTTTTGTATCTTTTTTGGGTTTTTTCTTGTTTTAAATTTGTTCTGTTTGTTGGTTCTATTTTTTCTGGTTTGTTCTTTTTTTTTTCTTTTTTTTTTTCTTTTCCTTTGGTTTTTTGGTTTGTTGTACTAGAAGAAGAGGCAAAACAGAAGGAGTGAACTAATGGAAGCTTCTTCAAGGTAAAACTTCTTACGTATTCTCTTTTTTATAAGAAATAATAGGTTGTTTGTGATGAATTACTGTTTACTAGGTTGGGAGCAACAATTTACAAAATCATGAATTTTGTTTGCCTAAATTCACTATTGTGTTTTATTTTATCAATTTCATTTTAGGAGTGTAGGTTTAAAAATTGAAACTATTATGTTATGCCTAGAGGTAAATCCTTTTGCAATATTCCTTTGTAGGTAATTGAAGAGAATCCAAGTTCTCCCTGTAATAGAAAATCAATGGAAAATTCCTTGTTGTAGGGTTTACAACAGAGTCGAGGTAACAATTTTTTAGGTAGATTGTGACTAATATTTCTATGCCAAAATATCCATAATCAGTAGCATGTCCTTTTAATTTCTATTCATCTACAATTTGTTATATTATTATTCATTGAGTATGACTTAAGTTTTCTTTGGCATTGGCATCCCCTAAATCTAGTGAATCCTCTCCACCCGTGATCATGAAGAATAGCAGATACAGCTCTTGCTCCAAGAGTTCACATATGGTCAGTATTTAGTGCACACACTCTATACCTCATTAATTGTCTTTTGTTTCATAGGGATTGTGTTAAACAAGTCTATCTCGATAAGTTGATTTATATCTATGTTTCTCACAAAGTAGATCAGTTGCCTCAATTGAAAAGACAATGATCATTCTTTTCTTATCTATGCAACTTTAAGTTTATGTTCATTAGTAGAGATAAAATTTTCTCCTCCTAGACTAGTTCAACAATATTTGAAGAATTCTAAAACTAACCTTCCTTGGTCTATTCTCTACTACAGGTGGATTTGACAATGCCCATCCAACTGCAAGGTAGAATGATTGGTTCTTTTATCTTAATAGTTGGAGAAATTTAAAAGGCAGAAACCAAAACAAGCGTATTCATAATATGCAAAATATAAATAGTGGGCATATTGTTTCTTATCTAGAATTTTGGATAAGGTGTGGGTTGTTTATGGTTTACCTTTGTATTAAAAAGGTTTTAATGTTTTTGTAGGGCATATGATAGGGCAGCCATCAACTTGGGAGGCACAGATGCTGATGTAAATTTTATCATGATGACTATGATGAAGACATCAATGAGGTAGGTAATTCAATGAAAATGATCATCCTTTTCAATTTGAAATCTTGTATTTTGTATAGTGTATGAGCTTCGATCTTCAATTTAAAATGTTGAATTTCATGTAGTGCATGAATTTGAACTTACAACCAAAGAAGTAATGGGATCTTCAAAGAATTGATAATCTCAAGCCAACTAATGAGAGGGGTGAGATCTTCTTTTTTAGAATCTACAAATCCTAGGTGCATAATTCCTTAGAGAATTGTCAACATTTTTAATTGTAGAAAATACATTGACACAAAAATTTGTTACATCCACCCCCTGAGTAATAGTAGACTACACCACACTAGTTCCAAGCAAATAGATCCACATAGAATCTCATACAACAGATGAGATAAAAACATGACCAATTATTTGCTACATAACTCAAATTGTTCAATAGGATGAAGAAAACTATGCTATTGTCCTCCATCAATAGGTTATAGATCAACATAAAAACTACAAGAGTGTGCTTAAAAAATAAACAATAAAACCGTAATTAAAAAGCATAGCTATTAAGATGGATGAATGCTATAAGTCAGGGAAGCCTTAAAAAATGTTACTTGAAAGCAAAAAAAACCTTATGATTTTATTGGGATTAACTCATTAATTGGGACATCCTAGAAGTTTAATGTTCGCATAACCAATCTAGGTTCTAGTTTTAACCTTGCAGTAAATTTGTTCCTCAATACAATATGACATTATGAGAATTTAGGGTTTGGAAATTTGTTCCCTCGACTTTCTTATAACTAATATAGACAACAGTTTCTAAAGAACGATGAAACAAAACATTGACACATGTACAAATAGAAACAAAATGAATTAACCCATCCAACTTAAAACTTCAAAACAGGAATACAAGAAGAAACATCGATTGACTATATCGAATGAACAAAGATATTAATTAATAAAGGGTTTGCACTCGTCTACCCTATCCAATGCTTCTATTAGTAATGAACAATTTATTTGTATCTAGGACTGCCCTTATATGCATTATGCAAATGTGACACATTTTGTCAAGCATAGGTGCACTGTTTTTATGAACTCCACTATTCACTAGTCATGACATGATATACTCAACAATCTCTTAAAATTACTTTTCACATTTTATGTAACAATTTCCAAGCATGCCAACACTGTCACAACCTCCATGTTCATGCACTCAAAATTTCCTTTAAAACTATCACATAGTATGGTGACCTTTATTGACTGTGATATGCAAATTTTGAAGTGATTGTGCATTCATGAGATAACTGTCCTTTATAACTATTGATGCCACTTCCTAAACTTTCCCTTTGATACCACTATAGAGTGGCCTCTTCATGGATTGTCCTTTCATAGGCTAGTTGACTTGGGCTCATTTATTATACCTTTTAAGCTCATCATATCTTCCTAGTTACCTTGCAACCTTGTTTAACTGAGTGATTGTGATAATCATATTTTATAGAATGTCACTCAGAAGTGTTCTAGGTCTATTGTCACATTACAATCACAGGCACAAACATAAATCACAGTCATAATCTCAGATCACTGTTAGAAACTACTAGCTTGAAGTCTTCATCCTGAACATGATCACTGTCTTTATTGGCTTTTGCCACTATAGTACTAGGAAGTTTGTTATCTCTATAGACTTTCCTTTGGCACACAATTGCCCCTTTAATGACTGCAATACCTTCTAGGCCTTTGATTGTCTATATGACTGTCTCTTGAAAATATTCTAGGGTTGTCATCAATGTTTTCTTTCTTAAGCAAAGTATGAGCTTCAACAACCTTGCCTACCTTGACCAGGCCAGACATTAATGCATTGTAGGAATACACATCAAGGATGCAGCCTCATTGTTGCATTTTCTCAAACTGTACATTGGGATGCATCAATACAGTTTGCTTTCCCAAGGTGTTTAATCACCATGACATGAACTCTAGAGTTGGAAGTATTACCATTTTAAATTATCTCCTTGAACAGTTCGACAGCTGCATCATTTCTGTGTACCTTTCCAAGAGCATCAATCAATTATCATACTACATTAGGCAGCTGGCCAAGGTGGAAAAGACTTGTCGTCCATTTCTTCAGAAACTTTAATGCCTTTTCAAGTTTATTTTTCTTCCATAAACTAGCAGTTAGAATTGAAAATGTGAATGGACTTGGAAGAATGCCTTTCTCCTTCATTCTCTCAAACAAATTTAAGGCACCAGATACATTTTTAGCCTAAAAACACTATTAAATGTCACTACAGTAGGGGTGCATCCAACACTTTCCATCTGATCAAAGAGCTTTGAAACACTTTCAAGTTGCCCTGCACTCCCCAGAATGTGAATTAGCTTATTGAACAAAATTTTGAATGACCGTGTTATCGCTATATTTGGCAGCAAGGAAACTTTACGATTCATCTTGTTTTTGCAATTTATAAAGATGGTTTTTAAATTTGTAGCTCATTTCGAAAGGCAAGGACTTGTTACAGAATTTATCACGTGCTTTTGTGCAGATTCCATATTATATAATGGAATATTTCACCATATAGTCAGAATGATCTGACCAGATTAGGCCTTCCTCCTATCACTCATAGCGCTGTGGATGCCATGCCCACTCTTATAATTAGTCAGGTAAAACCTTAAGAGCCTTGAATTTTTCATAGAATTAGTGTCAAATCTTTTATTGTATCATTTAACTCATTTTAATTTTAACAAGTTGATCCAAATTGACTCAAAACTACACAGGTTAATCCCAATAAAATCATAAGTTTTTCTGCTATCAAGTAATGTTTTGTAAGCCTTCCTGGACTTACAGTCCCAAAAATGTTCATTCCTCTTCTTCACCTACATTATATGATAACGCTACACCTCATTTGACTCCTCATGATGTTGTTTCTAATGATCATGGTCCTTTAGAGGCCATTTTTTATCTTAATTTTACTTTTCTTGTCACTAAATATTTTGATTTCTAATAGATTGACTAGAATTTATTTTTATGTTCTTGCAGGAAAGATTCTTAGGAATATGTTGGAAGGTAAATTTAGCCTTGTGGTTTTCTTTTTTCCTTTTAGGCTTGTGGTTTTCTCTTTTCCTTCAATTCTTTCTCTCTATTTTTTTTATGTTTTGAAAGTTTATTAAGTGGATACCATTGTTTTAAATCACAAACATGTTCGTGTAATTATGTTCCAATATATTCTTTATTTTAAGTACTTTTAGTCAAGTGAAATGTTGTGCCTAACAATTGAGAGAATTTGTAGCTATCAAGATTGTCCATGGGTTGATATAATACAGATAAGTTGGAATCATTGAAGTTGATGTGCTTGGTGAGGTTGGAAATAATATAAAAAAAAGACTTGGTATGTACAAGTGCTTGATGTTTTAGATTGTTTGATAACCATTATGGTGGGATCAAGTGTAGGATTGAAGTTTCCAGTATACATCTAGAGCAGCAAAGGATGGGATTGGCCATTTGACATTTTTTATTAATATTTTGGTCAATTACATTGACCTAGTATTTTTGTAACGCGCAAAAATACAATGTTTAATAAAAAATATATTGAAAGGGGTTAAAACCCTTTCAAAGACTAAAGGGAATGGTCATTGGCCATGGCCACTCTCATCTAGAGCAACAAAGGATGGGATTGGTCATTTGACATTTCTTTATTAATATTTTGGTCAATTATATTGACCTAGTATTTTTGTAACATGTAAAACTACAATGTTTAATAAAAAAAATATTGAAAGGGGTTAAACACCTTTCAAAGGACTGAAGGAAAGAATGAAAGAATAAAGTCGCACATTTTTTTGATAGCTTAAAGAATGGTCAAAATAGGCCAAAGTCATTCTTTAAGGCATGTCTCTTGTGTCCCTTGCATTTTTTATTTCTTTTGGTTAATGTTTAATTCTTATTGAAGAATTTTGTTTTTTGATGTTAACATTAAAGCTACAAATCGCGATTGTATTAATAAATTTATTATTTATGAATCACAATATAGGCCACTTAATGAAATAGTTCATAATGGACAATCATCAATTACCCTTACAAAAACATTTAACATGGACATAATTCACATGACACAACCACACGACCATGATGACAAATTGAATATTTTGAGGTGCCACATATTAACATTGTCCACAATGGAAAATCGTAAATTACACTTATAAAAACAACATTTAAAAGGTAAGCCATTAACTCATTTTGTGAATGGAATTCACATGACATAACTATTTCTCCATAATTATAAAATGCACATTTTGACCCACCACGTATTGACATTATTTCAAATGACAAACTTCTTGCACATAATAAAACACATCACTAAAGACATTGCACTATTTCACCATCAGCTATTAAGATTATTATTACAAATGACATAACTAATAGCTATTGAAATTTTAAATAATATTTTATTTTTATGAATATATCATTTTTTTTAATAAAACATGAGGGCATGAAATATAGTTTTTATAACCATCAATATTTTAATTGAATAATTAAAAGTATGTGTTGTGTTTTATGTAATGTTGTGTTATGTTTTGTGTTATGTTGTGATGTTATGTTTGTTGTGATGTGATGTGTTGTTGTGTTGTGTTATGTTGTGGTTGTCTTAGGTCAATTAGGGGAGGCCATGCTAGCTTCCACCTTCACGTGGTTGGCCTTGTTAGTAAAGAATATTTGAATAAATATTCTTGAAGCTAAGAGAAGCTTGTTTGTAAATATTTATGTCATTTAATTATGATCAATATTTTATAAACTTAAGCTTGTTCATATTACATACATGGTGAGATTCTAAAAATTAAAAAAATTGTGATTGCAAAGGTGAAATTTAAAAAAATAAATGCATTACCAAATAGTATTTTCCTATTTAGTATAGTTTTAATTCAATAATTTTACAAAGTGTTCACAATTTGGTATTTTTTCAATGAAAATAATTTATTAAAAATGATCTTTAAAAGATAAACTTTACATATTAGTTTTAATTATAATAAAATTTCTTTATAATTTTAAATTTTGTTTCAAAGCTTAAATGTAGAAAAATATTTTATAGACTATATGTCTTGTTGGTGTATTTGATTTTAGAATAATCAAAAAATCTTTATTATACTAATAAAATTATTATGGAGTTGAGCTTTTACTTACAACTCATTTTATATGGGGTGATTATACGTGAGTTAATTTAGAGTCTTTCTCATTATTGTGATTTTTATTAAATATTTTAAAATATATGAAATATATTAATGTTAAATTGTTATGATGCACATTTGTAGAGGAGAAATGTATTTTCTTTTCACTTTTCCCATTTTTTGTTGAAACAAGGTGAGTGACTCAAAATCCTGAAGGTGTTTTTCAACACTAGTTTGACCACAATTAACTTGTCATGTAGTAGAGGTGAAAGATTTAAAGGAAAGTGGCCAAGAGTTAAAATTTCATTGTATTAAATAAGATTGTGGGAAAACCCTAGATAGAATTGTAGGTTCAATTATTTCTAATTATAGTGTAGAATCTATTAGGATCTCTCTAAATTTTATAAAATAAAACTAAGTCTTTGCATTTTGATGGAAATTTGTCATGTATGTGTAATCTGCTCATGAGGAAACCTTATGAATCACACTAGTTTATTTAGCCTTGTTGATCATGTCAATCTACTTGCACATTACACTCCTTGCAATGATGGCCTCATCATTTATAAATAGGTAATTGAATAGTCAGCTAGTTTTAACCTAGTGATGTCATTTGGGGTTTGCACTAACATTGGGCTATTAAGTTTCTCAAATTTGATCAACACTATGTGAGCTTAATTAAAATTATTCATCATGGTTTTATCATTTCATGTATGCATGTTTTGTTGGGATTAACCATGAATTGAATGTTGGCATTAAGAATTAGTTTGGAAGGCTTGAGTTTGTAGATAATTACAAGTTTATATTTTTTTTATGTTTAGTTTTTAAAAGATTGATGATTTGCATGGCTTACAAGTAGAGTACACAATAAATAAAGAGGATGGATAGGTTAGACTATAATAACACTCATCTTGAAGCTCATCGACTTATAAAAATATTTGAACAAATTATACTATTGTTTTAAGTTTATGTAGAAGACAACTCGATTATCTCACCCATCATAGTCAAAAGGGCTAATCTTTCTAGGAATATCAAGTCTCTATTCTTGTAAAGGTTTGAAAGGGAATTTAATGTTTTCATTTGTCATGATCTCCTAGAAGGTATATTTTGACATTATTCTATTAGTGATGGAAAATCATTAATGTAGTTAGAGAGCTAATTAGTTCTATATCTTATATAGCATTTATAAGGATTTAATGATTTCTAGATCTCACATCCAAGTATGAGAACAAAATCACGAACAAATGACAAGCATCTAATTATGTGTTTAAGCTATTGAGATATCATATTGTGGAGATTTTCCAAGAAATTTAGTTTGGATCATAATATATAGACAAGAGATTCAATCTAGTTGTGAGGCATGACATGGTTTTGTTGAACAATATTTTAAAAATTAATATGGCCATCATATAAATAGAGCTTGGGTTGCACTTTTTTTTTTCATCCTGAAGCATGAACCATTTCCCACTTGGGGAGAGTAGATTTATATAAATCTAAAGATGTAATCTAAGCCACCTTAGGCTAAAGTTAGCTTCTCTATGGTGTCTTATCTCTTGGATGTATTTTATGCTTCCATGCATTTCTTTCCAAGCTTGCATACCTAAGAATTTTCTTCCTCACTACTACTTAATGTGGTGTTTTTTCTTTTGCATTCTCACTTGTACTTGAAAATTTTCAAAATTATTTGTCATTCCTTTTATTCAATTGTCTATAAGCATGTGCATGAGGACCTATACTTAAGATTTCCCCCTTTCGTTATCTCTTATTTAAAAATATTTGGCATTTTGTGGATATACCCAAATTATACCATAATGAGAGTGGAATGAGGCCTACAATCTAAATACTTATTCACAAAATATGTCTCGCTTAGGATTATACATCCTAAAATTTATTTCTAACTCAACATTCAGTTCATACAACATTTCTTTAGGGAAAGAAGGTGGACACTTATCTTGCACCTCTTTATTGTTTTTGTATTATCTACCATACCTACATTAGCTACACCTATTCTTATGTGTAATTTTGATAGCTTAATTTTTAGGCATTGGGATATAACTAATAGAGTTAGTGAGTTTTGTGAAATGAGAAAGAACATCCACTAGCAACAAGTGTTTTTTTATGATAAATAATTGAATCTATGTGCGCTTTATGGTCACAAATTCATGCAAAATTTGGAAAATGCATAAAGGTGTTAATTTATGTTAGAGTGAATGGGACTTGCTTCAAAATCACCTAAAGGAATTCTAGGGATTATTCTTTGAAGATGAATATATTTCTCCTATTTATTTTAGGGCTTTTATTCAATATCTACATGAATCTTTACCTCCTACATAAATATAAATGGTTCATGAATAATTGTCTGAGAAGGATGACATTAATTATCTTAGTGGCTAATCTTCCCTATTTACAAATATTTTAAATTGATATCTGTTGTGCCTTCACACTTACACCCTATTTTTCCTTCGTCAAACAGGGACCCCCTTCTTTTATTTTTGTGTGTCCTCGTTTCCTTTTTTTCTTTCTTTCCTTTTCTTTCTCTTTTCCTTCCTCTGTTTCCTTTCTTTGTTTGGGTGTCAGATTTATAAGAAAGGATATACCTTCCTTGTCGAGCCCGACCCTCAATCCTTCCCCTTTGGTCATCGTCGCTTGCTTGTTCTATCTCCTATCAGACTTCCAATGAAGGGTCAAAGTTTCCTCTTCCAACATACTTCAACCCATGACGTATAGTGGTGACACCTAGTTTTTTGTGTGCGTCTTGACACGTCCTCTCAATCTCGCGTACTAATAGGAGACTATAATGCGTAGATATGTCTTTTTTTGCACATTAAATACAATGGATTCACAATTAGTGTCAGGTTTTTTGGGGAATTATTAAGTCGTTTTAGTTTTCATTTTAACATTCACTTATAGCTATTCGGATTTGGGAGCCGAAAAAGCTTGTTTGAGAATCTCCATCACAGACGTGTCTTTGGATTTGAGTTGAGGTGGTGATTGGTTAATTAATGGTTTCCTATTTGCTTGTTCATTTGGTGTGCTCACGTTTGGGTATTTTTTGGTGCCACATTCGTGAGTGTTGCTTTTCATTTCTTGGTGGTGTTGGTGTTCCCCACCTTTCCCTCTCATTTTCTTATGCATAATTCCAAGTTAGTCGATAATCCTTCATTGATTTAATTATTTGTAGTCGCCTCCTCTTCAAATGCACAAGATTTTGAACCTAGAGGGAATGGTATACCTTCATCGCAGTAGGATCAAGAGAAGGAAAGTAAAATGGATATAGCTAAGGGCACCCAAAAGACCTTGCTTGAGA
This sequence comes from Sequoia sempervirens, assembly GCA_007258455.2. Classification (NCBI taxonomy): domain Eukaryota; kingdom Viridiplantae; phylum Streptophyta; class Pinopsida; order Cupressales; family Cupressaceae; genus Sequoia; species Sequoia sempervirens. Next base: position 363,794,220 of record VDFB02000015.1, read on the forward strand.
TGTGCTTGAAAAGCACACCTCAAAAATCCTCATAAAGATTCTTTCGTGGAATATCAGAGGGTTGAATAATGCTCATAGATAAGATCTCCTCTCTAATCTGGTGAGAGATCATAGACTTGATATTGTTTTAATTCAAGAGACTAAGATGGTAACAAATAAGTTGGATAATATTATGAATGACCTCTTTAAAGATTGCGGGTTTCATGGATTTGATATTGATGGGGCTTCAGGTGGTGTTGCCATTTTCTGGAATCCAAAGGTTGTGAAAGGAGTTGCTCTTTATGGATATTCTAATCATATTGCCACCTCTTTTTAGAATGAGAGGGATACTTTTTCTGGATAATTTGAAATATATATGCCCCTAACATGAAGTGTGCGAGGAAGTGATTCTGGGGCAGTTTGAACTCTTTTAAACCTCACTTTCTAAATTTGAACTAGTTGGTTATGGGAGACTTTAATACTCTTTTGAATGATGTGGAGAAGAAGGGTGGCTTACAAATTGTAGATGACAACAAATGTGATCTAATGAGCTTCATTAGTGATCATGCCCTGATAGACATGGATCTCCATGGGGCTTCTTATACTTTTCAAAAAGAAGAGTTGGATCATGCTCTTCTTTCTTCAGATTGGTTCCTACCCTATTCTTGTTCTCTTACTGCGCTTACCAAGTTGGGTTTTGATCACTTTTCTATTTCTCTTTTGGTGGATTTTTGGGGTGGACGAAATCTTTTCCTTTTAGATTTGAGCATATGTGGGTAAATCATTTGGATCTTAGAGACAAAATTTTATCTTGGTGGAATATTAGAGTTGATGGTTTTGCAATGTATCTAGGGTGGCAAAAATTCTTTCTTTTGTGAAGTACAACATTCATAAATGGAACAATTCCTTTAGGCATATTTTTATGACAAATCATTGATCAAGGATGAACTTCATGTTCTACAACAGTCTATTCAATCTTTTGATTATGATCCTAATGTTGTTCAACAAAAGAATGTGCTTCTTTCTTAGTTGCATAATATTATTGCTCGAGAGGAAGAATTCTAGAAAGAAAGGTCAAGGGCAATTTGGCTGAAGAGCAAGGACCATAATACAATACTTTTCCATATTTCCACCTTAAAGCATCATGCCTCAAACCGTATTGACTATATTATTTCTAATGGATAGAGGTTGGAAAAGGAAGAGGATGTTATATAGGCTGCCACTTCTTTTTTTGTTGATTTGCTTTATGATGATCATGTTTTGGATCTAGGTAGACAAGAGGCCTTTTTAAATGTTATTCCTAAAGTCATTTTGGAGGATCTTAATAAGAAGTTAGTTTGTATCCCTTTGGTGGAGGAAGGTAAAAGAGATGTCTTTTCTTTTGAAGGAAATAAAGCCCCTCTTGATGGTTTTCCTATGTTTTTCTTCCAACTCTTCTGGGATATTATTTCAAAGGATGTTTTTGATGCTACTAAGGAGTTTTTTGGTAGTAGGAACCTTTTGAGGGAATTGAATTCTACTTTTATTTTTCTTGTCTCGAAGAAACTAAAAGCTTCTACTTTTAATGATTTATGCCTGACCAGCCTATGTAACTCTTTACAAAATTTTCTCTGAAGTTTTGACATTGAGGTTGCAGTTGGTTTTTCCTCATATTATATCTTTATAGTAGAATGGTTTTTTTCCTGGTTAAAAAATCCTCAATTCCATTATTACTGTGCATGAGAATATTCATTCTTTGACTATTAATAAGAAGGAAGGTTTTCTTCTAAAATTGGATCTTGTGAAGGCCTATGATCGGGTTAACTGGTAGTTTCTTATTAACAATTTTGAAGGCTTTTAGTTTTGTTGATAAGTTGTTGTGGCTTGTTGGGCAGTTTATTACTACTCCAAAATATTTTGTGCTTATTAATGGTTCCCCTTCAACTTTTTTTAGTTGTTCAAGAGGTTTGAGATAAGATGATCCTATCTTACCTTTACTCTTCATTATTATGGTTGAAAATCTTGGGAGATTTATCCAAAAAAAATTCAATGATGGATCTCTTAGGGGTTTATCCCCATCTTCCAACAATCAGATTTATTCTCATCAATAATTTGTTGTTGAAACTATCATCCTTAGAGAGGCTTCAGTGAAAGAGGCTAAATATATATATTTTATTTTGTAGAAGTATGAAGCTACTTTTGGGAAAAAAATTAGTCTTCCCAAGAGCACAATCTTCTTCCTTAATACTTTGGAATTGAGAAATTGTAAAATTTCTAGGATTCTGTAGTGTGAGATTAGGGAGCTACGTTCTTCTTACCTAGGATTGCCTTTTTGTACTTGTTTAGTTCTTGATTCCTTTTGGAGGGGATTAGTTGATAAATTCAACTCTAAGTTCGTTGGATGGAAAGGAGCCCTACTTACTCAAGCAAGTAAAGATCAATTCATTAAATCTATGTTCCAAAATCTTCTAATTTATTCTATGAGTTTATTTCAAATTCCTAGGAAGTTTCTTGAAAAGATTGAGAGCATTCAAAAACATTTTCTATGGATTGAGACTGAGGAGAAAAGAAGAATGCATTTATTCTCTTGGGATGAGGTTTGTAGAGTGAAGAAATAAGGTGGGTTGGGAATCATAAAAATCAAGGAATTTAATTTGGTATTGCTTGCTAAGCAGCTTTGGAATCTTATCATTGGGGGTAAAGAAAAGTCGAGGATTCTTTCCAATAAATATCTTCATGGGATAGATAGGTTCAGAGATCTTTTGGTGCATGGATTTTCCCCCCTTCAGGTTTTCCATTGTGTGCTTAAGGCTAGATGTATTGTCTCTAAGGGGCTTCATTGGTCCCTAGGAAATGGGAAGAGTATCCTCTTTTGGGAGGATTGGTGGATTTTATGTGATCCCCTCAAAGATGAACCTTGGGTGAACCCCTTTAGGGACCTTTGTACTTTTACCTTTGGGAACTATGTGGTTGATTATATCTTGGAGGGAAAAAGGAAAATAATTCATGATCGACACTAGGCGAGAGATTCTCTGCAAGTTTTTATCTTTGGTCCATATTCTAGCTTCTTCTCCTACTAACAAGTTGGTGTGGTAAGTTTTTCTCAAATGTCATATTTTTTGCTACCTCTACTTTTCATACGCAAATTGACATCTTTGGTCCCTCCCCCTTTTGAGCTAAAATTTGGTTTCCTAAGTTAATCCCTAAAGTTAATATGTTTTTCTAGTTATCTTGTCAAGACAAAGTTTTGTCCATTGATAATCTTTGTAAAAGGGGCTTATGATTCCTAATAGGTGCTATCTTTGTGAGGAAGCCTCGGATAATTCCTTCCATCTTATTGTTGGTTGCAACAATTCCTTTGTTGTTTGGGATAATGTGTTGCATCTTTTGAACTTAAGCAGGGTTTTCCCCTCTTCTTTGGGAGAAATATGGTCTCAATGGTCTACCCCTTCATCCAATCCTTCACTTTCCTTGCTATGGTCCCTTATTTTTCCTCATGTAGCTTGGGGTTTATGGTGAGAAATAAATAATATAGTATAAAATTATCTCTAAAGTGGCTTTTTTTAAGCATGTTGGTCCTAAAGTTTTTATTTTAGAGCATGATTTTCTGGTGGATAAGTGTTGGAACCTTCCTTTTGATATGTCTCTTCCCTTGTAGAAGGTGAAGACTTCCATGGATAATGTATTTTGGCAAGCTCTGCCTCAAGATTAGATTAAAATCAACTTTGATGGTGCTACAAAAGGGAATCTGAGACTTGTTAGATGTGGGGGAGTGTTGCATGATTCTCATGGTAGGATTTTTTCTATGGTGGTGCTCCCTTTGGGAACTAAAAAAAACTACTATGTGAAAGCATTTGCAACCTATCATGGTCTGAAACTTGCATAGGATAAAGGTTTTAAAAAGGATTTGGTTGGAGGGAGATTTGTTGAATATCATAATTTGTCTTAATAAGGTTCACCCTCCTTGTTGGACCATTGAAAATATTTTTAATGACTCCATTTATATTCTTAACTCTATGGAGGAGTATTATGTTTCTCATATATATCATGAAGCCAATGGGCTTGTTGATTGTCTAGCTAATTTTGGGGTCTTTTCTCAGCCTAGTCAATGGGACCTAAGCAACCCCCTACCCATTGAAATTCAAAACATTATTATGCATGATTAAAATTTGCAAGATGGCACGTGTGTTATGGCCTAGAGGTGCTTGCTTACTGTTTAATAATTCTCTCTTTAAAATGATAAGACAAATTTAGCTCGATTCATCTCCTAGAAATGATTATAGAATTTTTGGTAAGATTTCGTAACTAAATTTAATGACGACTAATGGTCCTTTAGATGTAAGCTTCTCACATATTTTGGGTGTTTATTCGAGCCTCTTTCTTTTTTTTTGGAGCTTTCTTTTGTTTCTCAATCTATTTTGGGTTCTTTTGTTCTCTGAATTGAGTTGTCTATCATCGGCCATGGGAGGGGATAGATGTTGAGTTGAGCCAGTTTCTTGCGAAGAGACAAAAAACAATGGGAAGGTGTGGGATATCTTAGTTCAAGGTGGTGTAACCCATTATATTTAGAAATTGCATAGATTTGATCCTCACATCTCTCAAGTGTTTGCTAATGGGTGGAAGAATAGAGTCTATGAGTTTATGGTATGGAGTTTAATATTACTAAGGGACTTATTGCAAACATAACAGGTTTAGCTACCACATGAAGTGTTGTACAGGATTGTCGAGCTTTAACATTTATCACTTAGGGCACAATCCTTTCCCTAAGTTTCGGTGCACATGTTTTAGCTTAGATGGTAGGTAGCTACTAAATTGTTCAATGTTTCTAACAGTTGTGTCAAGTTTTGATTTGAATTTTTCTTTTCAAGCCTATATTGACTCCCATGCCCAATGAATGCTAAGGCTACTAGTAAAATTTATCTTTAGAAAGAAAACACCTCTAAAAGTTTCCAAGAGTGTAGTCTATTTTTGCAAAAATCTTAGAATTATTTAAATATTTAATTTAAATAATCTTTTGGCTTTCTTTAAAAATCATAAAAAGGGCATTAATATTTTATTTAAAAGTCTTGTTAAAGGTTTTTATAAAAGCATCAAATTATTCCTCAATCTAGAGTTCCCATACCAAAGGAAAGTTTAAAGGAATACATGATATTAAAATATAAAAGCAATATGAAGTTTCCACACCAAAGTTGAGAAGAGAAAGAAAACTCATGTTGGAAACTAAGGTGAAGGGGAGAAAAGTTAAGTTTAGGTCCCAATAATGGAGAAAATCAAGAAAACAAAAAGGGAGCTTCACGTGAGAGATTTAGGGTTGGATTTCAAGAGGGATGCATGAATCTTTTGAAGGAGCTCTCAGTTAATCATGCTATGAGGAGAAAAAAGAAGAGGTTGTAGCTAGATATGAGTTGTTTAATCATGCCCAACCATGCAAACTTGAAGATCTGGGGAAATATTCAACAGGTGCACTCAAAAATATCTCTTTTTTCTTACTTTTAATCCTCCATTCAATGTGCAATTGTTATGAATACTTGGATTAGTTTCATAAGAAAAGAAAAGAAGGTTGAAAAAAAGAAATAATAGGCATGGGAAAACCAAAAAAATGTGTCAAAAATCCTAACCTACACCTTAGATGTTTGAAAACCACAGGAATGTCAAAAAAATTGCTCAAAGTTGGTTGCATGTGGAGAAAAACGTCCCTCAAGGGTTGAGTCCAACATACAGCTGTAGTGCTTTCCTATAGCCTATCTAGGGTTTTAAAAGAAAGTTAACACAATCATTGGAGCTACAATAAGGGTAGTTTCATTGGTGGAAATATTTTAATGGAAGCATCAATTGTGAATCAACTCCATATTTGTAGGAAGATCATAGGTTGAAGAGGTATACTTGCAATGAAGAAAGTAGAGCATGGTCATGTTAGGTGTGGTGAGATGCATGAGATGCAATGGGCAGTAGTGGATTAGAGAAATATTTTTAGAGGTCAAGGTTTTTGAGTGGATAGTAGATGAACAATGGACAACCTTTACCATCAATAGTCATGCCACTTGGTAATGTAGATCCATCACTATTTATGGACAATGAGCTTGAGAACTCAAGGACAATGGCCTTAGCAACAGTGAAGGGACTATACAAAGATAGTATAAGGATAGAACAATCAACTCTAAAAGCACGTGGTGACAAACATAAAGAGGACAGTCATAAAGGCATTTAAAGTAGGCACTATCATGAAGCAAAGAAAGAAAGTCTCAAGAGAAGCTTCATGGGATAGTTAGTAAATAGATAGAGAAAAGGGTAGTTTGCATACATTCATAGTAGTATCCATGTTATCATTTTCATGAACAATATCATATGTATATATATCTATTTACATATATATGCACATATACATATATAGGCATACTCATATGGACATTCCTTCATGTCAACACATACACGCATATCAATATGTGTATATACATGTATATGCATATATCTCATATATATACATTCACTTGTACAATCAATCACACATATATTCTAATACATTTATACATAAACATATCATGTTACTATTGGGTATGTGTAGGATAATCATGGAAAAAATAGGCCTTTAAGTGGCAAAAAATTTAGAAAAAGTAGAGTTAGACAACTTGACATAAAAAATTGAATAAGTTATCTATATTATTTCAAAAATATGTAAGAATGGAATCTGTAGCAAATTGAATGCAATTTCTAAACTACTAGGTTTGTTTTTAAGAAAATAAATCTATTTGGTGAAAATTTGAAATTTCAAAGCAGTGACCTACTTAAATTTCATGGAAAAAATAAGAAGTAGGTGTCTGTCTGAATTATTTTTTATAAGATTTTAGATATAAGTAGGGGACTCATGCCTCGATGTGATGCATATTTTTTTGTAATTTTTTTCCAATTAAATAATTAATTATGATTTTTTTGTTACAACTTTTTTAAAAATATAAAAACTCGTATGTCTGACCACCTTAACTTCGTCAAAACTTCATGGAATTCATTTTTTCTTTTTTTAATCCTATAGTATGTGAAGCATAGAATGTGGTACATGTTTTGGATTCAAAAAATTTGATACCATTTGAAAGCTATAGATATTTTTCAATTAGCCTATCAATCAAGACTTTAGTCGTAATTTGAATAGAAAATGAATAATAATTACTTATTAAATTCAAAGTAGAGAATAATTTATATCAGTGGAAATATGATAATCTCCTTTAAAAACCCTTTTCGTTTCATCAATTTTGGGTAAAAAAATAGCCATCAACCATATACCCATCATATTGCCACTTTTTGGCCCATCATGATCCTGCACATACCTTATTTCTTATCAACATAAATACATTCATATCCTCATCAACAGGCATATACATTAAGTGTTTATATATACACATATATAATTGATTCCTTGTATATGTATGCATGTAAGTATTTCTACTTACATGTGCACATGCATATGCTCTCATGCACGGATCTGTATATATATTCATATACATGTATACATTTAACCTACATATGAATCAATGTAAAGATAACTATATACAAAAAGCTCAAAGACTCAAAGATTCAATCACGATACTTCTATCCAAAGAAACAATATATCTCAATCAAGGATGACTACCCAATTATTCCAATAAGTCAGGACTATGACCAAAGGAACTTGCTTGTTTCATGGACTAACCTAACTCAAGTAAACAAATTTGGAAAGTGAGTATGTGTAACCTCAATTAGGTTCATTAAGGGTTACTAAACCAAATCCTTCTCCTGAGTGATACTTACCCTCCCTTTCGGAGGCATGGACCTGTATGTGCATCCAACTTAGCATATTTGCAACAATAGTTAGACATTCACATGAAATCCAATTTCATCATAAAACATTAGAATATTCATATTACAATTCATATTCTTTCATTGTACTTCATCAATATAAACATAATTACTCTTTCAAAGCAATAACATCTTTAATACCTATTTTAGTATTTTATTCCTTTATCAAACGTTTCAAAATCATGATTTGCATTCATCATCCTTATTACCTGTGAAGGTAAAAGTAACTCAGTAACAATATGACAAGGTGTAACATGAATACATAGCATTTTTCGTGTGATGAATAATTTCATGCTTTAAACTACTTAGTGGTTTTATAGGATGTATTTTGAAGACCTAATGTTTGAAATTTTTATTTCTAGGTGATCTGTATGTAAAAATTAGTTTATCATATTAAAAAATTAGGATAGACTTCATTTTCACATTTGGATTTTGGGTTTAAAATTAACTTTTCTTTTACTCTTGAAGTGATATTTTCCATATCCTCTCCTCTCATGCTCTTGGAATAACTTGAGGGTAAATTAATACCATTTTCCAAATACTTTTAGGGTGGCTACATTGGATTTCATCACCAAGAGGACAACCTCAACTTTATTATTTTGGCGGAGTATAAAATGTGGGGGATGAATTGAAAGTTGTGCCTTATGGAAAGGAATTTTATGATTTGAGCTAAGCCTCCAATAATCTTATACTTTGGGAAAGTGAAGGAGAAGAGTGTATTACTCTCTACTTAAGGCTATTTGACATTTTTCACTTTTATATTCAAAGATTAGGCTTCATGTACCCTTTTGGTATTTCAAGGATTCTTTTATAAAGTATTGTATAGCCTATTCTAAGACCATTGTTCATTCTTCCTTGTGGCACATTAGTAGTGGTTAGGCTTGATAAATTACCCACAATATGCCTTCAATGTGGGGAGATAAAGATAAATTTGGGTAAGATTTTAGCCTCCAAGGCAGGGTACCAAAGTGGTACATGAACTTGCATTCTCTAACCATCCATCATTCGAAAGATAACATATATGTGGGCTAACAAAGATTGATACACCTTTATTGAATAATTTAGGATTCATGTTGTGTCTTTTTTATTGGGTGTTGAGCATATCAAGTGCTTGTTTACAAACCTTCATACCAAGTCAATCAAGTTCAATTTTTTAAAACCATTTTTTTCTTTTTTCAAAATACAATCCTAAATGGTATCCCAAAATTTGAAGCCAAGTTTAGGATAACCATCATCTACAACCTTAATGTCAAAATACATTTCATCTTGGTTATAATATCATTCCAAAACACATAGCACTTACCTTTCAAACATCTAGAACATTTCTCCAAACCGTAGTCTTAATTCATACCTCATATACTTTTTTCCATCCAAAATCTATCATCCATAACAATTGTCCATTATCCTTTTGTCATAATATATTATCCTCCTACTACTCTAAGTCATAGGATTTTTTTCCTAAATACCTCATATCAAACCAATACCTTTTTTCTATTTCACTTTATCCACCCTAACTACACCCTTAGACTAGTATCCATTATCCACATTAAAATTCACTTTTTTTGAACAATTATTAATCCCACAATTTTGGGTTCAAGAGATTTTTCTCATTTTTACCAATTACTCATTGTCCAAATTGGTTCAGTGTATGTGTAGGATCATGATGGGCCAAAAAGTGGCGATATGATGGGTATTTGTAGGGTATGTGGCTGACGACTTTTTTTTAACCCAAAATTAATGAAATGAAAAGAGTTTTTAAAGGAGATTCTTAGCTTTCCACCAATATAAATTATGCTTTACCTTGAATTTAATAAATATTTATTATTCATTTTCTATTTGAGTTATGACTAAAGTCCTGATTGATAGGTTGATTGAAAAACATCTATAGCTTTCAAACAATATCAAATTTTTTGAATCTAAAACATGCGTCACATTCTATGCTTCGTATACTATAGGATTAAAAAAAGAAAAATTGAATTTCATGAATTTTTGACCAAGGTGGTTAGACATACGAGTTTTTATATTTTTTAACAATTGTAATAAAAAAATTATAATTAATTATTTACTTGGAAATAAATTACAAAAAAATATGCATCACATGGGGACATGAGTCCTCTACTTAAATCTAAAATCTTATAAAAAAAATTATCATTTTATTGTGGTTAGGGTGGTAAGACAGACACCTACTTCTTATTTTTTCCCTGGAATGCAAGTACTACTGCATTGAAATTTCAAATTTTCACCAAATATATTTTGTTTTTTAGAAATTAAACATAGTAGTTTAGAAAATATATTCAATTTGATACAAATTCTATTCTTACATATTTTTGAAATAATATATATTACTTATTCAAATTTTTATGTCAAGTTTCCTAACTCTAATTGTTCTGAATTTTTTGCCATTTAAGGGCCTATTTTTTCCATGATGATCTTGCACATACCCTTCACAACCTTAGTCTTGTATCCATTATCCATATTTAATTCACTTCCATTGTCCAATCATTAATCCATCACCTTTGGGTTCAATAGACTTGTCACTTTGTTACTCATTATCCATTTTCTAACTTGGTTCACAATCTTGGTCATTCTTAAATCAAATCCAAATCTTTGAGAACATTAGGTTATCCTTAATCATTAAACCGCCACCATCCTTTACACACATCTTCAATAATATAAATCCCACCATCATCAAAATTAATCCTTGGACACACTTGAGCATCACCTTTGGATCTTTTTTATTCAAGTTATCACCTAATACATCCTTTGGGACCCTTAAGTTATCCTAGGGCCTATAGTCCAATCCTTGGAACTCTACAACCATCTATAGATTCCAAAATACAAATCAAATCAAACCATCCTTAAGGTCCAAAAGTGTAGCATACACTTTAAATCCAACTTCAAAAAATCCATCCACATAGTTTACCTAATCATCTATTGGTCCACATTTGGGAATCATTCTATCCATCCAATTTTTCTATCAAAGTTGTTTCCAAGTCATCCAAAAGATCACCTAAGGCTATCACTCATTTATAAATTGATTATCCTTTTGACATAATAATCACATGTCCAATTTTTTGAGTCTAAAATATTTCCCCTTTGTCACTCATTTGATACAAGTCCAATTTTACCAAATCCTCCATACCTACCATCGAGTATGTGTAGGATCACCATGGAAAAAACAGGCCCTTAAGTGACAAAAAATTCAGAAATATCAGAGTTAGGCAACTTGACGTAATAATTTGAATAAGTTATCTATATTATTTCGTAGTTTCTAAACTACTAGGTTTATTTAAAAGAAAAAAAATCTATTTGGTGAAAATTTGAAATTTCAATGTAGTAGTACTTAAATTTTAGGGAAAAGATAAGAAGTGGGTGTTTGTATGACCACCCTAACCACAATAAAATGATAATATTTTTTTATAATATTTTAGACATAAGTAGAGGACTCATTTCCAGATGTGATGCATATTTTTTTGTATTTTTTTTCCCAGTAAATAATTAATTATGATTTTTTTATTACAACTTTTGAAAAATATAAAAACTCGTATGTCTAACCACCTTAACTTGGTCAAAACTTCATGAAATTCAATTTTTCTTTTTTTAATCCTATAGCATACGAAGCATAGAATGTGATGCATGTTTTGGATTCAAAAAATGTGATACCGTTTGAAAGCTATAGATGTTTTTCAATCAGCCTATCAATCAACATTTTAGTTGTAATTCAAATAGAAAATGAATAATAATTATTTATTAAATTAAAAGTAAAGCATAATTTATATTGGTGGAAAGCTGAGAATCTTCTTTAAAAAACCTTTTCATTTCATAAATTTTGGGTAAAAAAAAGTCGTCAGCCACATACCCTACAAATACCCATCATATTGCCACTTTTTGGCCCATCATGATCCTGCACATACCCCATTCACTATATCAAATTTTAAACTAAGATTAATGACTCCTATCACAAGGAAAACCACTAGACATAAATTTTTTGAAGAAAATCCTTTTCATAATCAATCCCTCCTATGATATTTCCTTCCCAAGAGAACCTTCTCAACCCAAAAATCATAGTAATGAAACTATTGATGACAATCCCAACCAACTCAATTATTAACAAGTGTGTGATCTCATGAAGATGTTTATTCAAAATATAAAAAATAGACAAAATCCTTAAACAAATTATCAAATAAGGGACTGAATTGCCTCCTAGTTATGATCTCTCCCATCTTGATCACATAATATTTCTTGAATCTTGGATCATGCTTAGTCCCATGAGAAAGTTCTAACCACAACCCATAATATCATCCATCCCATTTCAATGCTCATACCAACCTTCATTTAGACCATAATACTCCCTTCAAGACAAGAAATCCATTTCTATTAGGGGTAACCCCCTATATAAATAATATATCCCACCAAAAATACACACATCCCTTCACAATGGGTTTCAAAATCCCTTATTTATTATTCAATCCACACCAACAATAAAAAACCAACTTGAAACTAAACCAAACAATTCCCATATAGACTCCATTGGCATTCCCATCATTAATCCCTTTGATTATTCCATCTCACAAATCTCATTCCTACCTCTTTTTAAATTCCTAAGTATCACAAAGACAAAGGGAAGGAAGATTCTAGGGAATGTATAAAATGATTCTTCATGACTAGCCAAGAAGCGATACATGAAGATGTATGCCTACTACACTTATTCCCTCATAGCCTAAGTGGGAAATCATTCAAATAGTTCTTGCACCAACTGAAGAGGCCCATCACATTCTTTAGTGACCTCGTAGAAAAAAAATTCTAACACTTTTCTTATAGCATAGAATGAGTTAACCATGATGGACCTATGTAATACCAAAAAAAAATCAATGGAAATATTTTCATCATTCCTTCAAATTTGGAGAGCTTTGGCTACTACGTTTTCATGGATAATTCTAGAAAAAATCTCATACACATCTTTGTCACAAATCTCAATCCAAAACTAGTATTTCATCTACAAGTCCAATGTGTCACTTCTTTTGACAAGCTCATCAAAAGAGGAATTCAAATAAAAAAGATCTTATTGCTAAAGTGGTTATAGCAATTTATTCTAAGGACCAAAACAAAAATGATCAATCAAAAATGTCCAATGAAAAAGACAAGTTATCTATAAAAAATAAGAATGTAGAATGGTGGGGTCACTAATTCAAAGCATGTCTTACACATCCAAGAGTCTTCATCAATCATAATTCTATTCACCCCCTAAAACTAAAAGAAAAAGGAGACATTTCACACCCCTAGGAGAACCTATAAATGTAGTCTTCCATCAGTTGATCAAAGCTAACATGGTCACCTTTCCACTCATAAAACCCTTTGATGATAGTCAACCAAAACTATCTTCATATAAGGAGGATGAATATTGTGATTATCATCAAATAAAATGACATGCCATAGGAAAGTGTATAGAATTAAAACACTGCATCCAAGACATTATAGATAGAGGTGAAAATAAAATTGAAGGAACATCAAACACCTCACCTAATAAAAATTGGGCTATATCAAAACCCATTTCCTATGAATAATTAGTAGTGCACTCAAGAACATGAGTCCCATACAAACACCACCCATTAAGACAAAATACTTTAACTTTACGACTCTAATGCTAGATACACTGAGAAATCTAACAAATGAGTCAAACCATTAAAATAAAAATATCCATTTGTGTCATTTGTACCCAATGTGAAAAAGTCACAATCTAAGGTCCTATTCTAGCCAAATCAAATATCCCCAAAAAATATGACCTCACTGACCACCTTGAGTGAATGTAAACTTGTATTTATATCCTTGAGCTCCTTCAAACATCTCCTAGTCATAGGGATATATTAAATAATATCCTTCAAGAATCTTAAATTCCTAATAACATTGGTCCCTCACACTTATAGGATCTTGTTGGCCATCTTTCCACATACCATCACCTCACTTCCACATTGTAAAATGATTTTCCTTCCCTTAATCCATCACATAACTATCCTCTTTATATTGAGGCTATCATATACAAATGTAAAATAGAACATGTGCTCATATAAAATGGACCAATCCCTAACATTTGTATACTTTGACATGTGCAACATTTTTGTTATGCATTAGAAGCCTTGAAATCTTATAGATCCAAACAAGACTACAAATTCTTGCTAGCCAATTAGTCCATTTGTATGCTAGGTGTAGGCTTGTCATAAAATGATTATAGATTATATCTTATCCTACAAAAATTATCCTCATTGGGCTAATGGTTTGTAATATTATTATCATCACTCACTTTATCATATTGTAGGTGTTCCTCTAGATTACATGTTTCAAACAATGCATCATGAAACTCAATAAACTCATCAAAAAATTCAAAAATTATATGCTACCTTCTTGATCTTGACTTGCAATGAGTGGATGATTCGAAATTATTTCTTCATCTTCATGATTTTCAGCTTCTTCCCAATTTTATTGGCCAACATAATGATCTAATTTAGAATCAAATACATCCTGAATAGGAAACATTATTTTTAGGTATGTGTCAAACCTTATAGTAAAATTCTTGTAATTCATCTCAAGATACTAAATTTTGAGATGTATTATACATCCATTTGACCATGTAAAGTCTTATAATAAAATTGGAACATCCAATATTATTATTTATTTTTAATTCATCCTACATAAGTGGAATATTTATCTCAAGGAGACGATGAATAGACCTACCTACATTGTACAAATATTGATCATTCTCAAGAGATTTTTCAAATGATATATATGAAGGTGAAGAGAATTCTCTTCTCACTAACTCCTTATGATAGCAGTCTTGGGAAAATGTTGTAAATTCCTAATTCTTCTTGATTGGTCCATCATTTATTGGTGTTCTAAGATCAAATTTTGTAGCTAGGTCACCTAGTAACTTAATTTTTTAACTATGATAAAAATTTTGATTTATTTTCTCTTCAAGGAAAAATTTAGTGGCGAATCTTTTCCAATTAGCAAATTCTAGGAATCAACCAAGTCGAAATTGGCAAATTATTCGCACCCAACAGGGTGTCCAAATCGCACAGATTTTATGAACTATCAGTCCAATGCATGTCCATTCGCCAATGATTTTTTTTATGGGGCATATTTAAGCAACAAATTTTCCATAACAAACTACACGTTTCAAATGTCAAACTGACTAATATTTTTCCGTGGAATCTTGGAAGCATCTAATAAAACACCTACATATTCGCCAATACTATTAAAACAACATTGTATCAAGACCCATTTCACCAATTAAAATTTACAAATAGTTGCTTGTGAAGACCCATTTCATCAATTAAAATTTATAAATAGTTGCTTATGAGGACCTATTTCGCCAATAACATTAAAAAATAATTACAATAGAGGACACATTTCACCTTGAAAATTATAACGTATCCTTGTATAAGCACACGAGATTTGCCAAATTTTTAATATACCATTTAAAAATCTCATGGAATTTGCTAAATGTGGATTGATATAAATAAAATCAAAACTATCATTTATTCTTACACATTTGTTCAGTTCTGAGGTTCTACTTCTTGATTTGGAAGTCAACGAAAGCCAAAAATGTAGAATTTTAAAGGTGAGTGATCATTCCTTCATAGTGTTATTAGTTATATAATAATAAGTTTTCTTAATCCCTTTTCCATTCTTGCTTCATTCTTAAAGATGATATTGAGTAGGGAATGGGATCTATATTCTCTGTCCTTCTTAAACAAGAAGGTATTTTTTTCTAGTTTTTATTCAAAGTGAGAGATCAACATGCCAAGCGACTCAAGTAGCAATGGTAAGGCTCCTACCACTCCTCAGGGTGGTGAAGAGACTCCTGCCACTCCTTAGGGTGGTGAAGAGACTAGGAGGCCATCAAAACGCCCAAAACTTAGATGTACCATATAGTCTTACTTTGGAATTGACAAAGCTTATGACCCATCAAATCAAGATGGAGCTACATCATAAAATCTTCCACCAAATATTGGTAGCATTCACAATACCTCACCGCCACTAGAAGGTCAAGTTGAGATTGTCATTGAGTTAAATCAAAATGTATCAAATGAGAATGGAAATACTACAGAAGATGTTCCAAGGGATACCCTAGGCCTGGTTAGCCAGAATGAGATAATTGACTTAGATGAGGATGATGATGTTGGTAGCAAGAAAAGAAGCAAATCAAAAATGGGGCGCGAATGGGAAATGACAAGGAATTTTTAACTTGGTTGGTTGTTAAAGTACCCATTCATTGTACCAGTTGGGATTGACAATGCAAAGGATATTGAAAAGGAAACATTGGTCGAATGTACAATTTGTAGTTGGAAATGTGGAAGATCCAAGACGTTGCAGCTAAAGATAAACACTATAGAAAAGAATATTATTAAATTTTATGAAAAAAAAATCATAGACTAAAAGGAAAAATCAGTTGTATGATGGAAATCAAAGGAAGAATGTCTTCATGTTAGGTATGTCGTACATTATGAAGACCATGAAAAAAGAATTTCGAACATTGTTGTATGTAAAGGTACACTTGAGGCTCAATTTGGTAAAGCAATGGAAGCAGCAAATATATCAAAAATTGTTCAAATGAGTGTTGTTTTTCATATTTTTTCTAGAGGGCGTCCTATGACAAACTACTCAAAATATTGTGGTTTATTATCTTTTTTGAATGTTCCTCACTATCCCTTCTCATATTGGTCAGTAAATTTTGGATGGGAATGGGAAAACTATCTCACTATAGTAGAAAAGGAAGATTTAAAGGGGAAATTAAAAGAGACAAATTTCATTGCATTATCTTTAGATGAAGTTACTACAATAGACAATACTCCATGGGTCTATATGCATTTTTATACTATAGAATGACATGATCGCCAAGCTCATCTTATTTGTGCTCATAAAATGAAGGACAATTCAACATCACAAAATCTATTTGCACTAGTCAAGAAATATTTGAATGAAATTGCAGGTATGAATGAGTTGACAATTGAAAAAAAGTTGGTGTGTAGGAGTTGATGGAGTTGCAATGATGCAAGGTCAAAAGACCGGTGTTTGTACAAAGTTACAAACTACTTGTGCACCATATGTGCTTGGCATTTACTACATGGCCCACATAATGAATTTAACATTCAAAATTGTACGCAAGTTTCCTATAGTATCAAAAATTGAAAATATAGTTTGCGAGATCCACACATACTTCTGCCGAAGTCCCAAGCATTTCGCAGAATTTCAATTTTTTTTGAGGGAATAACACCAAGAAACAAGATTCTCAAGGATGATGATACCAAATGGATCTCCCTACATGGAAAAGTGCAACAAGTTCTTTCAAAATATCAATCCTTGACTGGAGTGATGTACGGGCATCACAGTGCAGTAGACAAAGCTCTTGACCTCTTACATAGGTTAAGCGATATAGAGACACTCTTAACTTTAGCTAGTATTCTCCCCATGTTGGATGTGATGAACAATCTTGTGAAGAAATCCCAAGACAGAACTATGTATATTAATGAATATGCCAATCTATGTAAACATACAAGCTTGGCCCTCGATCATCTATATCTAGATCTAACACAAGATGGCCCAAATTATTTCATGTGGCAAAAAATTATTGATTTGAATATTCCTGATAATTATTTATAGTTTAATGCAAGAAAGCACTTATGTATCTTTGTACATGGATATGAGATACCAATGCACCATTGTAAGATATCCAGGCACTCTAGGAGAGAAGTAGTTGTTAAGGAGGAATATTTTAACGGCATTGTTAAATTTTTCAGTGATAATTTGAAGGAAATTGCAAAATCTATTTCCTCAAAGATTCATGAAATATTCCCTCGATGTGAAATAATTGAAGCCATGGGTATTGTATATCCCCAATTTTGGGAAAACCAAGAGAACCCAAAATATTTTTATGATCAAGTAAAAATCTTGATCGAACAATTTTCAAAAAGTGTAACATATAATGAGTAGAAAATAGAAGGAATTTTAAATGAAGATAAGCTTAGAAAACAATCTAGGAGTTCTTCAATAGCTATGAGGGACCAGTATAAATCCATGGACATGGAGAAGGCCTTTGAACTAGGATTAATAAAAAAGGTTTGGACAAACTTAGGTCAGAGTGAAATATTGAGTGGTTCAATATCATAATATTTCAAACTTGTTGATTTATGTCAAACAATGATATTGGGATCGGTAGAGGATGAGAGAGTTTTTAGTACATTGAAGTTTTTGAAATCAAAGTAAAGAAACAAACTAGACAATAATTTGGAAAATTTCTTGAGGTTGAAAGGAACTGTGTATAATGTCTTTAATTTTCCTTTTGAAAGGGCACTCGCAATTTGGAGGTCCACATGTGAAAGAAGAAGGATCGTGTCGTGTAACACTCCAATTCCAAATGTTGGTACTCATGGCAGTGGCTATAGTAGTGGGACTGGGATATATGACATTGACACAAATCACACAATGAATGTTGAATTTGAGACCCAGACCGAAGAAAATGAAGAGTAGACTAGGAATTAAATCCAAGACAACTCTTTTACTTTATCTCAAGATGAACATCAGTTTGAGGACCCTAACTCTGTTTGGGAAATGGAAGAGAATTAGCAACTTTTAGGTATTTATGTTGAACTTCATGGATCAATTTCCATTGTTTCATACTGTAGTTGATGATATTTTATATTGTATTCAATGAAATTGTGAATCATTGCACTTCATGATATTTTATTTTATATTGGACTTCATGAATCATATTCAAAAGTCCAAACTGTAGTTGATGATATTTTATGTTGTATTCCATGAAATTGTGATATTTTATATTTTATATTGTATTCCATGGTATTGAATTTGATATGTGATTCTGCATCATTTTTAAAGAACAACACTTATCACACTACTTATAAATTTGTATTGCATTTCCATTCACGTAATCTTTGATAAATAATTGAAAGGAATATTATTAATCCATTCCTTGAACAAAAGCTAACAGTTCAATTAATCAACATCCATAAATTATAAGTTATAAGCTAACAAAAGCTAGCAATTCAACATAAATAACTTATAAAGGCATCCACACAACTTAAACAATAAAAGCTTAAACTACCAATCACCTAAATTTCATACTGATTCTTTGCTTATTTTACATGGTGGCAGCTACCTTTTATGATATGCAATGAATAGAAATTTAGGTTGCTTTTAACCAAAAAGCAAAGAAAGGTGTAGCTTTTAACCAGAAAGCTTTGAAAGGCATGCCAATATCAAACAATAAACTAAAGCACAAAGACTTGAATTACTTCAAACTAATAAATTTCTTTAATTGAACTCAACCATTTCCATAAGCATTCATTCAAAGATAAACATTCGACAATAATGAAATATATTAAACATCCAAAACACCAACATAGATAACCATTGGAAAAATATTCAAAATAAACAAAATAAATCCATTCACCACAACAGAAAGATTATGTCTATATGAACTTCACCATATGAGTTTCTATATTGAAAATTTGAAAGAAAATTGTAAAACAAACTTGAAAGCATAAAATATTTTTTTCTCTAATGAGGAAAATCAAAGTTTTTCCCAAAAGATCCTAACTGCATTGGCCAAACCCATATTTAAAGCATAAAACAATTGTCTATGGTAACGGTTTCTTGAAGACAACTGCACTCAAAAATTAAAATAGTCTTCAACTTAAAAGAGCTAAAATTAAAGAAAGTGTCATGAAATGCTCAAAATAACTATGCATCACTTTTCCACCTCATCTTCAGATTCATTTTCCAGAACTTCAACTGCTTCATATCCCAATGCCTTTTCCTGTGCCCTCATCCTAGACCTATAACTTCGATATCTGGTGACAATTGCAAATATGTCCTTGCTCCTTGGTGTTGTAGTAATCTGTAACTTGGTTCTCCATTTTCCCAAATCAATTTTAGACTCAACCAACATCTCAAATCTTTTCTATTCTCCATATTTATAAGACTTTAGGTGGATCTACATTGCACTGAGTTTAAAGGACTCCCATGTCACTGTAGCAGGATCAACTATTTCTTTATTGAATATCTCTCTAAACTTCAGAGAGATCTCTTTTATATCTAGAATCCTTTCATCAAACTCATAAGTAATTTCCACTCCCACAATATGACAATCTTCTTTAATTTCCCCCAACATTTCAAAATATTGATCAAGTGTTTTATTAATTTCCTTCACCAAATTATCATATATATTCAATTTCCATTCCAATAAATCAAACTAGGAAGGGTATAGCTCCGTAGGATTATTCACAATTTTCTCACCAATTAATATCTTTCGATCCATAGACATCAATTCTTTCATTTCCTGAGAGAGCACATAGAGACTAGTTTGATCTTTTCTTACCTGCTAAAGTTCTGTTACTAACTCCTTCCTCTTGTTAATAACTCGAGTGTAATTTATTCAAAAAGAAGATAGCCTCTTGAGATATTTTTGTGAATGGTGGATCTAGACTTGCACAAACACAAACACAAACAAACAACACAATATTAGTCCATTATGCAAATCAAAACCATCATTCCCGGTGAGATTCATTTGAAACATGAAGAACAAGAAATAAAATGAAGAACACAAATGAAAGTAAACTAAATCTTATTCAAATGATCAAACTCTCAATGCCATGGGGGAATTGGTGCTATTTTGATGTGGAAAATATCCCTTCCCAATTCCTTGCAAGCTTGATGATGATCAATGGAGCTCCTTGATAAAATTTTCCATAACCTAGCTATGAAATTATGAAAGAATATGAAAATGGATGACAATGGATGAAGCTGCTCAATACATGAAGATGATGATGTTGCATAAAGTTGTGGATCCAAAATTAGTAAAAGATCCTTCTATTTATAGAAGATAAGGATGGAGGAATGAGAAAAAAGGATGAATGTGGGACTAAACATGAGCCAATAGCAAAATGCCACTTGTCAACATGCTAGTGGAGAGGAGTTGAGCACATTTTGATGAATGTGCAAATAAATGCATTTAGGTGAAATTTGAAATTTGAGAAGTGACATGTTGGAGGGAGATGAAAGAAGACTTAAATGCCACTTGGCTCAAGAAAAAGGACATGTAAGAGGCCTTTAATGCCTTGTTGGATGGACAAGTCCTTTTGGGAGGGATATTTTGAATTTGAAGAATATTCCTATTTGATGTCCTTTTTGAATGAAAAGAAGGAATTTATAAATCAATTAAATTGATTTACTTATGCAAGTTGCAAAATCTAGAGGATTTGATGGATTAGTGTTATGATTAATAAAGATTTGATTAACTTTGATGAAGATTAGTTGATTTGACATTTTAACTTAGACTTTTAAATTTATTTAAATCAAAATGAGAGGAATTTGAGATATTAGTGATTTAATTAAATAAATTTGATCTATTCAATTAAATGAAGAACTTCAGGAGTTAATCAAAATAAAATTGATTTATTTGATTAAAGAGATGACTTTAGGATTTAATTAAATAAAAGTTGATTTATTTAATTAAAGGAGGAATATGATGATTTAATCAAATAAAGAATAATTTATTTAATTAAAAGAAGACCTAAGGATTAATTAAACAAAATGATTTATTTAATTAATAAAAGATAGTGATTTAATTAGATAAAATTGATTTATTTAATTAAAAGATGAAATGTGATGAATTTAATCAAATAAAGATTATTCAATTAAATGGTTAACAAAGGAGATGTTTTAGGATGAACTGGTGTTAGTAAATCAGGATCAGGTGCACAGGATCAATTAGTATATTTTACGTTTCTACATTTTTCCCCTCTTTGAAGCAATGTACTTTCTATGTTGGTTCAAAGAATAAACCTATCGATATCAAAATTAAAAAAAAAATTATTTTTTTAGATGCCCCATTGCTACCCTAGCGGAAGAATTACGTTGGTACATTTCGCCCATGAGAGATCGAGTGAAAAGTTCAATTTGAGGGTCAATCTCATGATAAAGAGGTTCAAGATCAGTTCAACTCAGAGAGGACTAGAAAGCTTGAATGTTTGATGTAGACAAATTTGATGATGTATAGACAGTCATCGGCCATGGATAGCCTCATGTATATTTTGATATAACACACAGATTTGATACTTGGATAGAAATGTTAGTAAAGATAGAAGAATGAGAAGAATAAGATGGATATAAGTAGAAGAATAAGATGGATGAACCCTTGATTCTAAGAAGATGCAGAAGTCCAACAAGTCCATGAGTCATCAAGACTTTATTAGAAATGGTGATGAATGATGATGATGTATTGCTTATCAGGAATTGGGATTTTAAAAGGGCTTACTTACCTTATGTTTGATAACACACATAGGGACAATGCATCAAGGTATAATGAACCAGGATGGTATTATGTCTAGTGTGATGAAATTTGACTTGACAATCAGATAGGAGTACTCCTATTCACACCTGGCATATGAAACCTTATTTAAAATGTAGTTCAGGTATTCAAATCATATCAGACCAAAACATAGAAAGGAAAGCCTTCCTATGTGGTCAACAGGACACCTCAAACAACTTCCCTATAGACTAAACAAACCATGCATGACCAAGGTTATATTACAAGAATATTCAACAAGCACAATAGATAAAAAGATAATGATCAATGCCCCATTCCTTTCTCTCTAAATCATTTTGTTTAGACATCATCAAGAGGTTATTGGAATGAGTGCAATAAGATAAATCAAAAGAAAAGATCAAGTACACAAACAAGCCAATGTTCTTCATACCTCTAGCCAAGGGGATGTGTTTTGTTTAGGATAAGTATCTAAAGTGATTTTCCAATAGATATTGCACATTGTAGGAAGGATGCATCCTCAGACATGTTAATGGATGGTGGCAAGTTGTTTAGGTTGTTTGAAAGGTTGTTGATATAAGGCTGATTAACATGTTTGCGAATGATCAAGAGTTTGATTTTGCATTTAAAAGTTTGTTGTTTTGATTTTCATTTTATGTTTGAAGTTTTCTTTTGTTGATTGTTGTGGTTGTTTCTATTTGTTTTTCCAAAGGATAAAGGTGATGATTGATTTATTATGGATGAGATTATTGCAGGTGAAAGTGAAATGGGATGGATGGATTTTTTCAAATATTTGAATGTTTTTGGTGTTTTTGAAATGTTTTGAGGTTGTTTTTGGTATTTTCAAGATGTTTTACAAATGTTTTGATTTTTGAATTTTCTAATGTTTTTGTGTTTTCTAAGATTTTATAAATGTTTTTGGATTTTGTGTCTTAGAAGTTGATCAAAGATTATCCTTTCCTACGTTTAAGCTTAGAGACGACGTAGTTTGGCTGACCATGTTTTTGATTTTTTTTGTTTTTATGATTTTTTTGGATTTTGATATGATTTTGGATGTTTTTGGATTTTCTTGGTTTTTTGAATGTTTTTGGATTTTTCACATGATTTTGACATTTTGTATATGTGTGATGATATCAGTAATCTATTTTGGATTTTGTTGAAAACCAAGCTAAGGTTGATTGATCTGATCAATGGATTGATGATGATAACATTGTTGAGGATGCACAATAATACAAGGATAGTGTTAAAAGCAACACAAGGATTAGGATGGATATACCAAGATAATGATGGATTGATTGGATTTGATTGATCAGGATTTTGAAGCTTTATTTTGGAACAAAAGTTGTTTTGAATGATTAGATGCAACTAATATTGATTGTTTGGATCGATGTTCGATGAAGGATAATGCTTAATAAGGAACATCTTCTTGTCAAAATATTCCATGGGATAGTGATTTGTATTTTTTTGCTCACAAGTGTTTTAACCAACTTAATTTTATGTTTTCCAATGTTCAGATCACCACATAAGTTGGAAGATATAGATCAAGATTTACTCCCGAAGCAAGATGTAAATATCTACCCCCAGTGTCTAGCAATGTATGGAATTCCATGGGTGGATGTTGGGATAGATGTTTGGATGGAGGGATATGGATTATCTTGTGATAAGATAAGGTATTCAAATAGAGGATGCTCATTTGGATAGTACTTCATGGCTCAGATAATGTTGGGTAGGATAGGATCAATGAAAATGACCCATGTCAAGATATTTACCATAAGCAAGTGTACAATGTGCATCAAAATTTTACCAAGATCAAGATAATGTGGAAGATGAATGTAGATGGATGAAAATGGATTGGCTAAATGGTTCATGGATGAATGGATTTATTATGGATGAGGTGGATGGAATGTTGGATTTATTATGGATGGGATGAGATGTTTTCACCTGAATTAGCGCATGCAGATGCTTGATTCTACACATGATGCCCGTTTGCAAATTTTTCATCATGGCACCTTCCCAAAGCGTCGCCATAGCTTCTTTCACTAGAGGACGATTTTTTTTCTTTACTATTTTCATGATTTTTTTAAATTTTTTTGGTTTTTCATATTTTTTAATTTTTTTGTATTTCTCTATTAATGATTTTTAAGCTCATGTTGAATCACTTGGTGGTGTTGATGTAGATGCTTTTTTCATAATGTTCCATCGATATCCTACCTGAAGAGACTGCTTTGCTAAGATACATGCACTTGAATACAACTTTTGAGATTCCTAATCTACTTTATTGATACTAGAGTTAACTTTGTCTTTGTGCGCACATCGCGATAGAGTACCTTCTGAATCCTTATGATGAAGGGTTGCTTCCAATACATGGTCAATGTGAGAATTGGATATCATGCATGGAGGCATGGATGGAGTGTGTTTAGGAATAAAATATGGATTGGTTGATAGTTTGGAACCTTTGACTCTCCAAACTTGGGAAGATGAGCAATGATGGGTGGATATGAAAGTGTGCATGGAATTAGGACCAATTGCTTAGTATACTTTGTATGTCACTTGAGAAGTCTTCTTTTTCCTTTGTGGACATCTTTGATGGATAATTTTACCTTTTTTACTTTGTCCCATAGTTTTTTTGACTAATGGAGTTTGATAGGGATAATCTTTCTTTGTAATTTTTGGTATCCATGTGTATTTGATTTGTCTATTATGCTTCTCAACTTCTTTTGCTTTGATGATGTTCTTCTTGCTTTGATTCACATCCTTCTTTAGATGTTGGTCCCAATTCGTGGATGGGGTGATGGGTGGATGAAGATTCGTGACATGGCTGGTTGTAGTATTGGCATCGGTTTCACTATAAGGATTCTTCATGCTCCCTATGTTGACATTTTCTTGAGACATTGTTTCCCCCAATATGGTCGTAGTAGCATATTTTTTCTTTGATTCTACCTATTTTGAGATGTTTTGTTCAGTAAGCATTCTCTGATAAATGACCACTATAGATGACATTATTTCAATTTGTTGCTCTACTGACTCCAGAATATCTTGTTTTGACTGACTTGTTTCCTTGAGTGGATAATGTTGAATATCTTTATTCATAATGTCCTTAGTCTGAATTTGAGATATATCTAATCCTGATGTTGACAACTCAGTTTGACTATAGGAATCAATAACCTACTCTTTTTGTGTAATAATGTCAGGAGTAAAGGAATCATGTTCTGAATGAAGATCACCTATGTGTCCATCCAAAGAAAGCATCTCATGGGTAGATCGAGGAGTATGTGCTATGTGGATGTGATCATCATTTGTAACATCACATATAGATTGGAGAGCATCCATTAGATCATTGTAGTAGCTTGGAGATACACATTCTTGATCTCAAATGATTTTAGAATTGCTTTCGACATGCTTTGGATCAAGTTCTTGACATGGGTCAATTTCAAAGGATGGATTGCTTATAAATGGTTCTTGGATATCTTCATTAGGAATGGGAAGTGGCTCAATATCCTCTTGATCTTTGAGTGGACTTGTATCAAATGTTGAGTTGACGATCCCTTTAGTATCTATAACCATGAGGTCAAAGGATGTCAATATTTCTTGGAAAGGACCATTGCTAGACTTTGGTGAAAGATGTTTATCATGCTTTGGAATAAATTCTTGAGATATGTTCTCTAATTGATTAGGTGATGTCAAGACATTTTCAACATGATCATTGGTCGATGGGTCATGGATTATGTCAATAGGATCAAATAATTCTAACACTCCCTGAAATAGATCATTGTTGAATATTGTTGAGGGGTTTTGATCATGACCAAAAAGTGACTCTTGATGTATGTTGAGTTTATCTTCGGATGAGGTATAAATATCTTCAAGGTGTTCATTGATGGATAGATCTTGATCATTGTTTTTAACAATTGAGGTGGACAGATTGTCGATGCTATCACTAGTGGTTGAATCTTCATCGTTGTCCCCAATAGTTTTTTTTTTTTATCAATAAGGTCCTGGATGAGATTTTTGAGTCGAATACAATTTGATGTTGTGTGTCCCTTTATTTTGTGAAAATCACAAAGGTGTGTCTCATTATACCCTAGTGGTTTAACTTGAGGCTCTTGATAATTTTCATAAACGGGGATTTTGATGAGATTTTCTTGTATCAATTGTTGCATGACTAATTCAATTGGTTCCCCAAGTGGTGTGTATTTTCATTTGTTACCTTGTGAGATTTTGTACTTCAAATTTCCCTTGTGGTGATTGATTTTGGAGATGTGGTGATTGATCTTTGAGATGTAGAGGTTGGATTTGTTGTTGATGTTGTTGATCTTGATATCCAACTTTTTGACATTGGAGATATTGTTCTTGATGTGGTTGTGGATACAACTATATGCTTTGATGACATGGTTTAACCAATGGAAGAGTGTATTGATTTTGGGGTGGAGATGTCTCTTGGAACAATGAGTCAATTATTTTGGCAAGTGAAGCAATTTGATCTCGCAAAATTTGATCTTGATTTTGATCTTGACATCCTTCATATAGTTGATTTAGTTTTGTTCAAGCATATTTGGAATGTATACTTTTGGTGTTTGTATGGGATCATGGAAAATTTGATTTTGGACAATGTTCTGATTTGGGATGATGTTTAGATTTGGCATTATAGGTTGAAATTGAACATTGTTGTGGTTGGGAATCACATTGCTTTGATTTAGGTAACTTTGATTTTGCATAGTGTTACCTTGACTTGCATCAATACATGGAGTTGTTAACATATTGTTTGGACTTTGAACAACATTTGTATGATTCAAAAACATATTTATCCCAAAGTTTACCAAGTGTGGATTTAAAATTTTCATGTTTGGTAAAGTTGTACTTGGTATATTCACATTCGGCATGTATGGATTTGGTGGTATAATGTTGTTTTGTTGAATACTCATGCATTGATTGTTTGGTTGATAGATTTGTAGGTTTGGACTTGGATTTAAATCTACCATAGGGAAAGGTGTTCCAAAATCTAGATTGGGCATACTCACATTTGTTGTACCATTGAGGTTTGTAGGAGATAATGATCCCATGTATGGATTGTATAAATGCAAGTTTTGATAGTTTGGTTGACTTAGATCACTCATGATGTATGGAGCAATTTTATATTCCATGTTCCTCTTTTTTTTTGACTTTTTGATCTCTAAGGGATTTAGGACCAATGATGAGATGAAGGATGAAAGGGGTGAATGATATGGGTGTTGAAATTTTAAGATCCTTGGAGGAATACTAGACTTTAGGGTTCTTTGGATTTTTTTATTTTGATTGGATTTTATTTGATTTGGATAATGGACTTATAAACCCCAAGATGTTGGATGTTATCTTGGAATAAACTTGTGCACAAGGATGATAATTTAACTAGATGTATGAGGAAGGTTTGATCCACACACACTTATCCAAACAAGATGATTTTGATGTTGATTTGAAGGATTTTACAAAAAGTCTAGTATGAATGATTTTTCCAATGGTTCAAAAGTTGTTTGTGAGATGGGATTTGATTGATATTTGAGGATGGATGAAAAATTTGATTTTGATCCTAAGGAGAACCTTGTTTACAAAACCAAGATAGTGAAGTACATGCTTTACCCTATGAGTATTTCAAACCAAAAGACCAATGTTTTGCTTGGAAGATCTTAAGACAGAAGATAACAAGCACATGTGTGGGGTTCAATTGATTTTATATTGGTTAATGAATTTATTTTACCACATCTACTTGTCTTGCTTAAGTTTCAAACTAAATGTCTATGCCAAGGCCTTCTTTCATTCCACAAGGTCCATTATGTGAGAATCAAGAAGTCAAAGCCATATTTTCCTTAGTGTTGACTTTAGAGAGAAAATTGAGAAATGGGCCCAACTACTTAGAAACCTCTAAGGATGAAATCCCAAGGGATAAGTAGTAACACTTGGGTTATTTCAAAGGTATTTGCTTCTACTAAGGGGTTTGAAATTTGATGTCTTTGTTGAATGTATTTTTCAATATTTTGGATCCAAACAATGTGTATAACTGACTCAAAATTGCACAATCCTAGGATGGAAAATAAAATAATTGTTGAATTCCCACTTGGATAAATCCAACTATACTTATTTAGAGTGGATGATTAGAAGCTTGACCACACCAGCTCCCCTCCACAACACTCACTTCTACAGGTCAGCCAAGCTTTAGTTCTCATGAATCTCCCATGACAAACTTTTCATCTCTACAAAGAACCGCAAGTATGTGGGACAACTCCAGAGGTCTGATATCCTGACGCCACCAAATACTAGGATTTTTGGATACTACATAATGGTTCATAATAAAGGCATCCAGTTCATAGGACACAATGATAAACTCCCTCAAGAGGTCTCCCAACCCTTAGAACAAGGGCTTTACACATCATAAAGATACTGGGGGAGAGTTATTTCCTTGCAACAACAAATTTGTATAGTGGTTCAGAAGAGCTTGGCTTATGCCCGTTACTGCTTGGGTCGTTCCCTTGGGGTGAGTACTTTTTCCCACCAAGGAAGGCCCTCTACAAGTAAACAAAAGTGAATAATCACATTCATAGTTTGATCAATATTTGTTTCCATGAACAAAGAGAGAACGCATGCAATGTACTCACTCACACTT
The DNA here is from genome assembly GCA_007258455.2 of Sequoia sempervirens. Taxonomy (NCBI): domain Eukaryota; kingdom Viridiplantae; phylum Streptophyta; class Pinopsida; order Cupressales; family Cupressaceae; genus Sequoia; species Sequoia sempervirens. Next base: position 363,822,974 of record VDFB02000015.1, read on the forward strand.
GCAATATTTTGTTCAATTTTTAAAAGCCCAAATTGAAGTGTGGAGGAAATATTTTAGAAAACCTAATATCACCAAAATACTTTTGATTCTCAAGATTGTCATGAAGCACAAGAGAATTGCATATGCCCTTTAAATGATATTAACTTGTAAAAAATATTACAAAACACAAAATACACATGTTCATTTTAGACCCCAAAAGTTGTAATGGATTGTTTTTATAGCACCAAATCAAATGTTCGAAGTTGTTATGTTCAATTCTTAAAACCCAAAACCAAATCTAGTTAGTTTCTAAGGTTTTTTTTAACCCTTTGAGTTTTCTTTTTAAAACCCAAAATAAATTTATTTGAGTCCTAAAACTTGAAGATAACAAATCCTTAAGAATGGGATTATAATTGCTCCCAAAGTGTTTAAAAACACTTGTTACAATCATGTGATAAATTATTTTTCTTTCACTTCCATGATCCATGATACTTTAAAACCTGCAATCCAAGCTCCAAATGTTAGATGAAATTAAAAAACAAGAAGATATGAGGGTTAGATAAATGAATAAGCATAAAAACCCTAAAATTTAGACTAAGTTTCATTGTGATTTGACATTAGGTGAAAATTTGAAAATTTTAACTCTATCAAAGTTGAGGAACACCTACACCATTGGATAGCTTATGAAATTCTACCACATTTCAAAAGAAAGCTTTGAAATAGACAAAAATATGACCAACATATGGCCATTTTAAGATTGAGTGAAAAAGTAAGAAAGCAAAGGTGTCACCCTTTGAAACACAGAGGCAACAACACTAGAATGATAGCAGTGCTCTGGTGAAACAAGCATCACTCTGTGGAAAAACAAAGACCGCATATGTGTCACTATTTCCTTCAGTGGCGTTGTTTGGTCTAGAGAGACAAAAAACATAAAAAATGATAGAAATGACCAAAAAAGCATGTTAATTTTGAGATTTATGCCATCCTTCTAGCACAAAAATGTGAATGGTGGATCTAGACCTACACAAACACAAAAAAAAAACATAATATTAGTCCATTATGCAAATCAAAACCATCATTCCCCATAAGATTCATTTGAAACATGAAGAACAAGAAATAAAATGAAGAACACAAATGAAAGTAAACTAAATCTTATTCAAATACTCAAACTCTCAATCCCATGGGGGAATTAGAGCTATTTTGATGTGGAAAATAGCCCTTTCCGCATTCCTTGCAAGCTTGATGATGATCAATGGAGCTCCTTGATAAAATTTTCCATAACCTAGCTATGAAATGATGAAAGATTGAAAAATGGATGATAATGGATGAAGCTGCTCAAAACATCACTACTGTATTTTACTCTAATTTCTAATGAATTTTTTTTGAATTATCGAAAAATTATTTTCAGAATCCCGATGAATCAATGAAATATTTTTTGTCAGTCAATTTGCATCACTTTCCTGATGTACTATAAAATGTTGTAATTGTGACTTAGTTTCATCAGTTGTCACCATGAACAAGGGAACTCCTATTCGTCAGAGTATTGATGAAAATTTTGTCACTAGAGCGACGAGAAAAAGCCAGAAGACAAGTGGCATGTCTCTACCAAAGCATCAGAAGAACATTGGAAATTCGTCGATCGTTTGATGAAATAAACTAGTCATTTCGATGAAAGTTTCGTTAGAAGTATTGTAAGTGCATTGGACGGTATTGAAGGTTCGTCAAGTCATTCCAATGAAAGTTTCCTCAGAAGTATGGAAAATTCATTGGACGGTATTGAAGTTTCATTGGTTTGTTTTGTCAAAAGCTCAATGAAACAATACAAATTTTTTTAAAAAACTCTTCAAATCTCCACACTTTCCTAGTGCTCAGGTGGCCATGGATGCTCAATTTAGAGACAAAAAAGGTGCCTAAAATTTTTTATATTCCTGGAAGGAATTCCATTTTCATGGAATGATATAGTGCAGGATATGTTCAAAGTGGATACATTGAAGATGTAGTTGCAATTGCCCTGTTAGACATGTATGCAAAATTTTGAAGCATAGACAAGGCAAGTGAATTGTTTGATAGAATGCCTCAAAGAAATGTGGTCTCATAGACTACAATGATTGCAGGCTATGCACAAAATAGATTTTTTCAAAAGGATTTATAAATTTTAAATCAAATATAATTGGCTAGTGTAAAGCCAAATTCGACAACCTTTGTTAGTATGCTCCCTTCCTCTGCCAAAAGGGGGTCTTTGGAACAGGGTATGGACATCCATCATAACATAATGGAAGGGGGAGTTTTTTCAAATATTATAGTTGGAAATGCTCTAGTAGACATGTATTCAAAATGTGGAAGTATAGATAAGGCACATGAACTATTTGATGGAATGGCTCAAAGAGATGTCATCTCTTGGAATGCAATGACTGTAGCATATGCACAAAAATGATTATTTAAATAGAAATTTTTGTGATATATTCAAAATATTTCCATCATTTTAAATAGGGAAAATTTTCTTGAGGATATGATTGGTGATGCTAAATGAAGCAATTTGAAAATTAGGCTTACAATATGTTGTAGTGGCAACTGTCCTGGTAGACATACCTACGAAGAGTCTATAATGCACCTTCAAAAGCTAAAGTCATGCCTATCTTATTTTGTTTCCCACATGAACATATGTTCAATTAGATAATAGAATAAAAAATAAAATAAAGAGTTTAACTAATGAATTGTAGAAAATAGATTTTTGTAGTTTATATTCATATCACTGATTACATTCTTTGCATTACACACCTTTCAAACTCAAAGTATTACTTCACATTGCATAACTAATAACTAGATGTTGATAGATGATGAAATTTCAATTACAATATAGTTTATTACGATCAACCTAAGAAGTTATGCAATTACTTCACATTGTGTAACTAATAACTAGGAGAAACTTCCAATTGCATTAGCTTGTCATGGTATTCCATGAGACGACATTTATTTGAGGCAAATTTTCAAATAGTTCACTACCTTGTCTATGCTACGACATTTTTCATACATGTCTGCCAAAGTATTCTATCAAATAGTTCACTTCCTTCCTACTATTATCTATTATTGTCCTGCATTGCATGGAATCTTCATCACTATCAATATGTCTAGACAGTCATGATGATATGACTATCTTTAAATCTTACTCGTCATTGAGTACAATCATGACCTATCCTTCCTATGACTTCCTTTAATGGACCAAGGCTATCCTAAACTCTGCATTCATGGTCATTGTACTAAAAATTATCATGACTATCCTTACATTATTGTTTTTTCGTCATTTTATGGTGAGTATTAAACTTATTGTTATGATTATCCCTAGTTTTAAGAAATGGTTGTCTCTTTCATTTGACAATGCACTTGTAACTTTTCACTACCTTCAATTATCTTTGCACAATCCACTTGACATGTATTTTAAATAACTATCTCTTGAGATGAAGTCACTACCCCTTGACATTGTTAATGATCATTTGGCATTCATGACTATCCAATGATTTCTAATGGACTATTCTCTATCTTTTAACATTGATTCCTTATCTTGATTGTCACCAACTTGTGCTTAAGATCTCTACCCACTTGTGTCTCTTGGCCTTGCCATAGTAGCAGATGCTTGATCACTTCCCTTTCATATATTCCTACATAGTTCACTATCCTTGGTATGTCAATCACTTAATGTACTCTTTCCATGTCACAAAATAAAAATATTCAATCATGAACAAGGTTGTAGTATGAAGACATGTAGCATACTCTGGGATCTACTCATTTCCTATCAAATTTCCCCATAATAACCCTTGTTATTTTCATGATGGACATAAGATAATGCATTATTCTTCAATTGTGACAAAATTTTTATGGAGTTACCCTCTCAAATGACACATGAATGCATAAATTTGAGAGGACTAAAGAAATACATATGGAAATATAAGGAAAAACTCTCGAATCCCACAACATTGACATTAGAAAGGTGGGTGCAGAGCTCAATTATTTGATGATCTCATAATCACATAGCAAAACAATTATTTCTATAGGAAAACTCAAGATGACTCGGAATAAAGAATATTTTGTGGGATGATTACATAAATTTTCTATATTGGTGACACCCAATAAATCTATATTGGAGAGATTGGCTTGGCACATGGAGGGGTATTTCTAGTTTCAAGAATTTTACTTAATGTTGTAGAATAGAAGAAAAAAGAATCATTTGTCTACCACCATAGTGAAAAGTTAGCAATTGCATTTGGTTTGTTAAACATGGCCCTTGGTGTTTTGGTGAAGGATAAGGTATAGAAGGCAGTTTATATTGTTTTTAATTATTTAGGTATGGTGAATCTAATATGCATGAATGATGACTTGACTGCAAAAAGGACAGTAAGTTGGAATGGATAGAGTTGTGAAGTAGATGATGAACCTATTTTCTTGAAGGTCTAATAATTGGTTATTGTGAGAAGGTATAGATGGTTGTTAATGTGCCTTGGTGATTTGGTATAGGTATTTGATTGTTTTTACTTGAAGGGATACAATTGCAATGCAGAATGATATGATGTAAAGTAAAGGATGTGAATGTTTCTCTAATCAGGTTTTGATATTGTAAAGTAGAGGATGTGAATGGTTCTCTAATCAGGTTTTTGATGCAATGACATACAAAAGGAACAACGTTGAGAGAACAAATGCAAGAAAATAGGTCATAGAGAAGGAGTCATAGAGCATGAATTTTTTTGTGGATAGACTTGGAGGCATGAAGCATATGAGGACATGAGTCTTAGGTTTTACATGCTAAATTTCAAGACATAGAAAGTGATCATAGATATGAATTTGTAAACAATCCAAAAGACTATCTTGTGCCCTTAGCAAAAGTTATGAATGTGATGTATTTTTAATAGTTTTATGCACTATGAGTCTCTAATGGATTGGTAGACTCTGGTATCCTCCATAGGTCTCTATGAAATATGTTTACCCTTAGTAATGTATTAATGACTATTATCCTTTTTGTCAAGACAAAGATTAATGACTGAGATTGAATCATTATGACAGTGTGCTAGTTATGGTTGTGGCTTAACAAGGGTAGATTTTGGTAAGGAAGACAATAAGTTGAATGAATGAAAGTAGAGAAATTTTTGCATACCTACAGATGGTACAAAATTTCATGGTTAAGTGGAAGCCTCCCATCAACAACAAGATCCAAATATCCATGTATCTATCTCAATCGAGCCTCTAAACCCTTCAGAGTTTTCATTTTTTCCACTAACCTATTATGCACAAAAGTCAAATTTTAGAGTTATGTCACCACTAAAAACAAAAGAAAAAGATATTTGAAACCAAGTCCACACACAACACAATGTGGTATTCATACAAAGCCATGATACAAACAAACTAAACTCAGAGCATTGGAATTGAAACAACTTCAAATTATGATGCAGAGCATGGATTCAGTTTACTCAACTAGAGGCACATTTCAAAATGATGGGTTCTTCATCTAAAACATTTGTACGAGGTTCAAATAGTAAAAATATTGATGAAAGATAGAGGAATTAAAAAGATACTTGGATGTAGTTGGATTGAGCTTCTCTTTGTTTCAAGAATAGTTTAATATTCTCTACTTAACAGGGACAACCACATGATGGAGGAAGCTCATTTGGCCCCTCCCCCCCCTCACATCACTCTCAATTCCCCATACCCAATCATATAGCATTAATCATTCATTCATCCATTAATAGCATATAACATTCATTCATTAACATATTCGCATTCATTCATTCATCCATTAATAACATATAGCATTCATTCATTCATCCATTAATAACATACAACATTCATTCATTAACATATAACATTCATTCATTAACATATTCGCATTCATTCATTAACATATAACATTCATTCATTCAGTTTTTACATATTATCAAAAATATGGTTGTCATAATATGATTACAATCACTTTTTTTTTGTTTCTTTTTTGAAGCTAAAAAAAAGCTAAAGTGGAGTATCATTTTCTAAATCATTTGTCCCCCCTTCAGTTGTTCTACCCTCTTCTTGTGATCTTAATGTACGTCTAGTCATGTATTGATCACGATGTGGAGGTCACTACAGGGGGGGTCTACTACAATAACAAAGAAATGTTAAATTGATATGTTTTTTAATTATTGTTACAAGTATTTTATTAATTAAAAGAACATTATAGTGGCATTCTTTACCTGATGGGGCCACATCATGTTCCTGATCTTGTCTTATAACATCATGCTCAACATACTGAACACCCTATAAATCCTAATCTAGAGTTGAAACACGAAAGGTTACATTAATTAATACACCAATTGCAATTAAATATGTTTAAAAGAACATTAGAGTGGTCCTCTTTACCTGATGGGGCCACATAATGTTCCTAATCTTCTCTAGCCTAATCATGCTCAACATGTTGATCATTCTATACATGCTCTAAAGTTGAAAAATGAAAGGTTACATTAATCAATACACCAATTGCAATTAAAGATGTTTAATTGTATTAATCCATACTGCCTTTTGTATAGCACATGAATATATCCAGTACTAGGATGCACACCATGACCTTCATCTACAGATTGTGTTCCACCCTCACCAGGCTACATTCTAATGTCATGTGCAGTATTATCATTGCTTGTTCGTTTAAGAAAAATAGGCACATAATTACTTTATGGTGGAAATTAATATTGAATAGATTGCACAAGTATTCAATTTTAAATAAGCTTTATTGAGTTTATTTACCTGTGTGTCGGATGCAATGGAAGAGTGTGTTTTCCCTATCAAGACTCTTAGGTGTTCAACCATAGCTTCATAGCCTTGCTAGAAGGCAATCTTCATGTCCTCTTCTGTGGCTGCTCTATTGAATTCAAAGCCCTACATTTTTGCATAAGATCATGAATTTTGCTTCTAAGGTGTGATAAAACCAAAATTGTTTGCAATTTCTTATTTGGATGCAATATTTCATTTATTGCTACTTACAATTCATGCGGATAATTTCATATAACCACCAAAGCCAAGTTTGTGTTTCCCGTATTTTTCTAGTCTTGCCTTTGTTTCCTTCGATGTGTCGAGCAGCCTACGAAAAGTTTGAAATATGTTAGATTATGTAAAAAGAAAGAGTAATCAGTATATAATTACGATAGTATCACATACCTTCCTTGGCCTGGTGGTGTCTTTCTTTTTTTCTTTTTAGCCTTCTCCTTTCCATCCAACAGCAGGTCCTTCCACTCCCTCTTTGGAATCATGGGGGGACACTTGTACTTTTTTTTCTTCTCTAAATGTGACCTATATTGGTCCCTCACATACTTTAGATAGGTACTAGCTTTCTTAGGGACCTTGGTTTGGTTGAATGTTTTATCATCGAACAACACAACTAAACGTTTAATGAGCTCATCTTTTAAATCTTGATTTTCAGCTTTCCACTGTGTACATATGGTGGGCTCGAAGATCTCCAATGTAATATCACCTAGATTTTTATAAAAAACATCATTTTCGACAAAATGATCATCAAATCATTAGTCTAAAAAGAGTGATGAATAAGTAAATTTCAATTGAATTATATATAATAATAATTAAAATATTTTAAAGTACCTAGGACCTTCTCTATCTTTATGGGAACGAAATCCTCGGTCACCACAAATGTGATCGGCAATGTTCTCGTACTAGTAATATGGGAAGATCCAGGAAATGTTGCTAAAACATCACCAACACTAGTGGCCTCTACATCCCCAAGTACATGTCCTGATGCATGTTCTAGAATGTATTCACTGCAAGAGGTACCTGATGCTTGTATGCTATGTGTTACCGACATTTCAGTTGAAAATATAGGCATGGATGATGGGGTTAGATGATGTGATGTATGTGCAGGAAGATCAAGATGGACATTTGTACCAACCCCTACTCCGCGGGCAGCACCTGTAGTACCCTGATCATGGCCAGCAACATCATGAGGACACAAAAAATCCTATAAAAACAACACATATTTTAGTTCATGACATAAAAGAGTACAAAATATAAAACCATGAATGAACTTATGTTATAATTAAAGACCTCATGATAGATTACTTGCAATTTTTGTGCTCTCTCAGTCAATATTTTAACCCTCTCTCTTATCTCATTTATTTGAGGAACAATGAATAACAATTGAAAGAATTTCTTCATCACATTTTGTTTGTGTCTTCCTTATCATATTAAGAGGGTTTGTTGAATACATGATCTCATCATCACATAACAATGACTAAACCTCCCTATGGATGCTCTCCTCTACTACTAGTGCCTTTCCCCGATTAGCTAACAACAACAAGAATATTAAAAATATTATCGAAATTAACCCAATAAACTTATGAAAAAAACATAATAATAAAATATTTTGCTCGTATCTAATTTGTACAATTACAATGAGGTAAACCTTTTAGGTAAAAGTGCCTAAAGATGCATCACAATCTATGGTTTGGGCTAGAGCCATCCCCATATGATCAATGTCCTGTTGTGACAAAAATTAAATATTAAAAAATATTACCAAAATGAAACCAATAGACTTACAAAAAAAATATAATAATAAAATGGTATATTAGAGTCATTAATTGGAGTTTGGATAAAATGGTATATAGTACGTACCACCCCCATAGTAACTATGTTTGCATCTAAGCGATTAAAATTGTAATCGATTAGAAACTCTTCCCCTATAGTTATTGATTTTATCAAACATACGAATACATGGTTTCCCTCGCGTGCCTTGAATATGCAATTGGGTTGCTTATTTGTTGACCCAGGTCATGTACTGTTTATAAACCCTACAATATTCCCTGATGCTTTTGGAATTCCTTCAATGTACATAGCCACTCCTTTATTTTGATCCTTATCTTTTAGCTATATGTAATTTGCTAACAATGCATACCTATGCATACTTCATGTATATTGAACCAACTGCATCTAATCTTTGTAACTGTAACAGGGTCTAACATACTCCATCAATTCAGTAACTTTTTCGTAATAGAATTTTATGCCATCCATGCAAAATAGGTCCAAACCATGTAATGACGATGGTGCTATGCGATATATCCTCTCATTGACACAAAAATTAGTGTTTATTGGAGGAAGTTCCTTGGGTACCCATTGTTTCAATACATTTTTGTACCTCAAGGGAACCTTGATGTCGCCTATGCTCTCATCATCATAAGAACATGACACCCCTTCAGCAAGAAAAATTTTTGTGTGTTTATGGAATTTCTTCTAATCTTTTGACCTCTAGTTGATCTCCCTCTTTTAGACCTACTACATGTCTTGCTTTCCTCTTCTCTTCCTGAATTTCCCTCACTTGAGAAAGACAAATCTGAAAAATACCTATTTGGTGGTACCTACACTCATAAGGATTTTGGATGAAATTCTTTTATGGTGATGTGATCCCAAGGTGACATTATGATTAATCTATCATTTCATCTCTAGAATTTGACTGGTTATAAGGTAATCAAGTCTTCATAGATTACAAGTTATTGTTACTACCGTCCAAATGTGTCCATCACAAATCAAATCAATGTATGAAGGAGATTGTCCCTTACAATTAATGACTTTAAAATGTCATTATTTTATAACCTACCACAAACATGGATTTTGGGAGATGCAATTCACAGTAGCTAAGGCTATGGAAACCTAAAAAACCTAGACTCAATGATGAATTTTTCTACATGAACAATGGATGGCAATGTTCCAAGGATTTTTGCATGACAATTGAGGGGAAAAGGTAATGAATGATAATCATTATCAGTCTCACGGTCTCACATTCTTAATCCAAGTTATTTGATTTACTAGACTTCTACTTAACGTTTTAACTCCCAAACTTTGTAACAAGTGTTAAATGTGACTATGGTCCACTAATTACACAACCAAGGCCTCAAATGTATTGTGCAAAAGAAGGATTTGACCATACATAATATTTTGGTTTAAGTTGTCTTGAAAAATACAAATTAGAACACTAATAGACATAATTCAAGTGCACGTGTGAGGTGGTTCAATTGTCCACTGATAAACTCCATATGTCTAAGTGGTTAACGGGGAGGGAGTGTGTACTAGGACTAGTTAAGTCATCATAAGTTTATGGTTTGGCAATAGAAATTGTTTAAGTCATCTTAAATCTTCCTATGTCTAATTGCTAGGAGACTTTTGGTATTTTTTAAGGCAGGATGAGTTGTTGCATCAATGTTCTAGTTCTCTATGACAAGGTTTCAACATCTTCAAATAGTGAAAGTTAGTGCTCATAGTCATTTGAAACAACAAAATTTTAATTATGTATGACGGTAGGATTTGATAACTCAAAAGAATTGGCTACCAAACAAACTTAAAGTTAAAAGAAACTTTTTTAGTTTAAGGGGTTAACATTAAAAGTTGTCAAAATTGCAATTTTGCAAAATAATGGGTTGTTAAGTGTTTGTAAGTCAATTATGGATGTTGGTTGAAGGTGGTTGTGGTCTGAGATGATTTAAAAATCCTTCCAAGGCCTGAGAAAAGGTTGTTGGAGTTGATACCAAAATTTCATAACAAATACCATGTTCTTGAAGCAATTTTATGTGTTTTCACTATTTTTCTAAAGTTCTTTTGTGTTGTATGGATCCGTACAAGCTTGAAATCCTCTAAGATCATTGGTGTAGATAAATATATGTGTTACCTTTTATTTACATTTGTTTTGAAGTGCTAAATCATTGTTTTGTGGGAGAAAACAATCAAATACAGGGATTGCCTTATTTTTCCTGTGTAAGGGTTTGAGGGCTAAATAGAAATGGCATCCACCAATTCACCCACTATCTTAGAATTGTAACTTGGTGGATTGGTGTACAACATGGTATGATAGAGGTTCATTGCATTTATGGTTCTATAAAAGCAAGAAACTTGGCATTGAAGTGATGCCCTAGGGCTGATAGGGGCAATTTTCTTGTGAATTTGTGGTTGTTAAGTTAGGGTTTGTCAATTTGATGGATATCTTGGTTTAGTCATGGTGACACTATTTAATGGTCCAATCTCTACTTCGAAACAAAAATATCTCTATCAACTCTAAGAGCTAAAATGGGATGGCATTAAAGGAACCTTCATATGAAGAATCTTCTAATGAAAGACCTTTGAATTAAGGTCTTCATTTGAAGGTCATCCATGTAAAGCTTCCTTTTATAAAGCATTTTGGAAATGAAATATTTAAAATAAAAAGAACCTTCATTTTAAAGTCTTCACATGGCATCATTTTTGAATGAAGGTTCTTCATTCAAAGGTCATGAAAGGACATTTTATGCAATCATATGCCTTGTTAAAGTTTTAAATTAATAGTAAGGGCATCATGAGTAGTTTGTTGGGACCATTCAACAATCGTTGTGCAAGGATTGAATTATCTAGAATGTATCTACTATCAAGAAATCCAATTTGTTTACCTGTGTGACTATATCTCAAGAAATAGGTTTAATTGTGATGGAAATGATATTGACAAATATTTTGTAATCTAGTTGTTGAGAAGCATAATTGGCCACCATCATAGGAAAGATTCTTCATTTCACTTTTAGGTGTTAAAATTTAACAATACCTTGATTGATGAAAGAGCCCAAAGAGCCTTTCTCCATGGTATCCAAGTACACATAGCAACAATCTTCTCTTATACAATTGGACATGATTTTAAGAAATTAGCTAGGAATTATTCATTTAACCTAAGATTTTCTCATAATTCCATCATTGGAAAAGTATGATCAAATTCTTCTATTATGAAGAATTGTTCTGTGTGCCTCTAGTAATCACTATAAATGTTTGTAAGGATAAAATGACTAATTGCATCAGGTAGGAGAAAATCAACTTTTAGTTCTTCAAAGATTATATTCCTCTATTCATAATTTTTAAGGGTTGTGTGTGCAGGAGGTTATCACTACCAAGAAGGGAGGAGACCTTTCCTTGCATATGTTTGTGGTGGAGGTATTAAAGAAGAATTGTATGCCTCTATTTCCATTCATTAGATCTAGCTTAGCCTAGCATATACTTGGGCTCTTTTTCCCCTATAAACTTCCATATGTTTGAGTTTATGTTATGTAAGTGTAATTCCATGCTATGTTGAAATATAAGAGCTGGAGGAGGCCAAAAGGAAATAACTCCTTTTTACTTGTACCTTCAATTTTTTTTTATTGTTTTATGTTTTTAGCAACTTTGTGGACATAAGATTTGAGGTATGTTGTACAACAAAGAATAACATGTTCCCACCAACAAATTGAACATGAAAAGTTAGTGGGACTTCATTATGCGTTCTAGATGAGAATGATGACAATGTTAATCTTTTTGGAGGAGGTGGGAGTGGTGCAGGGGCACCTACAACCTTGTTTCAAAATGCGATAGGGAAATATGTAATAAAGTGAAATATTGTTGTCTTGAGTCTTTTTACTTTTAATAAGGTCTAAATAGACCATCACAGATGTTTCAAATAATTAGGAGAGTCTAATAGTAAAAAGGTGCAAGCAAGAATCAAAACAATTGTTAATAAGGATATGTAATATGGCCTTTAATGGTCATTAGAAGTTTAAGATTCAGTTAAGGAAATAGTTGGTCATTGGTTTGTAAGAGGAAAGCCTTTAAAAAGGCATGAAATTTCATTTGTAATAGTGGCTTGAGCATTTTGAAACATTTACAATAAGAAGACACTACAATTTACTATAAATTTATGAGTTTTCTCCATTTCTACAAACCTATACGAATCTGTACAATCTCATATTGCAATGTGAACACGCATTTCCTATGGTGGCTTATATTAACCTGCTTGTATTTCAAGTGTGATAGGTTTTAGTGGTGTTTTGAGTTGGAGATCACCATTTTCCTGAAAACAAACCAAGTTACCCTATACGAGAAGATCTTTGGAAACTAGGCATGAAAAATGCAAGTTAAAGAGAATGGGGGTGCCAAACTTATAGTACTCGTTGTCCCTTGGTCATGGATTTTCCCTGAGTGCCCTCAACCTCTTCCTCGGTGCCAGTATTGACCTTGTTTTCACTCCTCCAAACTCTTCCTCGATGCTGGTATTCACCTTGTTTTCATTCCTCCAAATCTTTTTCAGCATTGTTATTGACCTTCTTTTAACTCCAAACTCTTCCTTGACATTGGTATTGACCTTTTTTCACTCCTCAAAACTCTTCCTTAGTGATGTTATTGGCCTTTCACTTCTCCAATTTGACGAGCTAGGTTTTTAGAGTATGTTAATTAAATTGAAAATTTTAGCACCATTTAGCTAGGTTTTAATAATCTACAATATAGTTAAGTATATATTAGTTATATTTGACATAATAAATTATATAATTGTTTGACTTATTATAATTATATATTATATTCTTTAACAAAATTATTAAATACATATAAAATTATTATAATTAATAATTAATAATAAGTATATTTTTATATAATACTAAATATAATTAATATAATATATATTTAATATAATAGTAATATTAGATTAAATTATATATAATATAATTATATAATAGTATATATAGGCTTTTACCTGATATTTTAGCGGATTTTACCATTACACTACAATTGGTTTACCATTAATGGCAGTTTGTTTTCCAATGACATAATAGTGGTTTCCAAACATGATATTTGTTTCAAGCTCAAATCTCACAATATATGTAGCCTATTAGCTTATACAAAGCGAGATATAGAAACTAAAAAGATAGAGAATGAGAGAAAGAGATGAAAATAGATAGATAGGGAGAGAGAGAGAGAGCATGAGAGAGAGAAATATAAGAGATACAAAGGAAAAGAGAGAGAGGGAAAAGAGAAACTAAATTTTGATTGGTTGTTTCATGTCAAAAATCCAAGGATGGCATGTGTCCTTACGGAGTTATGCTCAAGGTAGCATGCCATTTGATTAAAGATATGGTAATTCTCCTTTAAGACCTCTTCAATGTACCCATTGCACACTTAAGGAGACAAAAATAAATACAAGGAAGAAAATATAGAGAGAGAGGGAGATAATAAGAAACATGTGCAATTTTTGCACACATGCCCCACCGGAGGCGGGGACCCTCTTTTTTCTTTTGTATCTCTGCCTCTTTGCTTGGTAAAATTTTGGTTTCACTCTTCTTGGGAGGTTATTTTGGGATTAAGTCTAGACTAGGTTTGATGAGGACAATATTTTGAGGCTCTAGAGGAAATTTGTCTATCTTGGAATTCAAAAATGGGGATTTTGAAGTGGATTTTCAATGTTATATGTAAATTATTTTTGCATCTGTGGATAGAGGATGAAAAATTAGGTAGGGTTGCTTTTTGAACTTTTCTAAAATTCCTTCTAGAAAAAAAGTTACGAGGTTTAGGGGATTTTGACCCTGTAGGAAATCCGGGAAAATCCATTACCTTAGGATTTTCCCAAAAATTCCTTGACCCCCTCAAAATCCCGAGACCCCTCAAAATCTCAAAATTCCTTCAAAACCCGAAAATTTTCAAAAATGGAAAAAAAATTCAAAAAATGATTTTTTTTTGAAAAATTTTTCGAAATGCATTTTTTTCAAAATGGACATTTTTTTTTGAAATTTTAAAATGTTCAGAAAATGAAATTCTTGAGATGGATAGAAAATTTTGAAAATAAAAGCTTCCAAAAATGGAAAAATTTATGAAAATGGAAAGCTCCTATTAAAAAATATAAGTTTTTTTAAAAGGCCAAAATTTTATTCAAGTTTAATTTGGATCAGATTTTTAACATGTGAGCTACTAATGATGATATCTATTTTTTTCAAGATTAAATAAATATCAAAAAGGGGAACTTGCATATGGATCCGTGCCAAAAGGGAAATATGGAAGAGTTCAATTTAAATTTTAAAAGTGGAACTTGCATGAGAATCTGTGCCAAAATTGTCTACAGCTGGAAAGAGTTTCTAGAAGACATGTGAAGTTGATTTCATCATCCAATCAAAATTTTCATTAATGACAAGCTGGCATAATATTGTTTTCTCATTGTTCCATGATGTAACTATTTTTATACAATTGGATGATGATACCATGAGCTCCCAAATTAAATGTAACAGCTTGATGCTTCTAGAAGTGCAATTGCAGCCATTAGATGAACTAAATCCTAGCCATTGATTAAAAGTGTAATTTTCTATAAAAGGTCAGTGCCTTCTCATTCGTAAAGGGGTCAGATTTAGGGGTTAGAATAGCTTATTAGAAGATTTAAAAGCCAAAATTGGCTAAGTTAGAGAAGTTAGTAGCTGTAGGAGAGGAGAGACTAGAAATTGTTATGTAGTGTTGGAGAAGTTAATGCAATTGGATTGTTGATTTGGCAAGTTTTGTGTTACAGTTTGATAGTTCATGGTTTCTTGTTCTTGATTCTCAAATGTTAGATGTTAGTTTTTAGTTCTTTTTCAATGATGATGAAATGTTAATGATGTTGATCGATCTTCGATCCATACTTTTAGCAATTGGTTGATTGTAATTTGCAATGTAAAGTTAGTCTGGGCCTTATTTTGTGTTAAGTTCAACTGTGGATGCTTGTTTACATTGTGCTAGTTATTGGGTATGTGGATGAATATTCATAGTCTGAAAATCTTTAGTTTCCTTAGAAGATTGCACCATTTCTACAGAGTTGTAAGCTTGTCCTTAATCAAGCAAAGATTGGTTTTATTGGAGATCTATCCATTTGCAGCATTCATCATTATTGTGATTGATCTTATGAGTTAGTTTAGAGTTGAATCTCTCTAAAACCCTTATCTCTTTTACTATTTATTTTGAATTTGGGTTAGTTTTAGGACTGAGAGCATCACCATATTGTTGCATTTGATGAAAGTACACTTCCAGCATTGTTCATTTGTAAGGCCCATTGTGATTACCAGCATTTTCACATTTATCACTGAGTTGTTTATGCATTGTCAAGACCTGACATTATAAGATACCTTGGGGTTATCTCTTGAGGCTTGCTAATAAAGATTTACCTTTCAAGAGAGATATGATATGATATTATGTCTGAATTGTTGCTGTGTAGAAAACATCATCAACAAAACATACAAATAGAAAGGGAGACAAAGAGATAGAGAGAGGTAGAGAGATAAAGAGATAAGGATGAATAGATAGAGATATAGGGAGGGTGATTGATATATCTCTCCCTATCGCTCTCTATCTCTCTATATCTCCCACTATCTATGTCACTCCCTCTTCCCCCCTCTATCTATTGAGCTATCTCTCACTCTCCTCCCTTTCTCTCTCATTCACTCCATCTCTCCTACTCTATATCTATATCTCTATTTCTCTTTTAATCTCCCTCTCTCCCCTATGTAGTGCCCTTTGTATCGGTCCTTCGAGATATTTGTGTAAGTGTGTTTTGTGATCTTGTTGTTTATTTATTCAAATTATGTGGTTAAAGGGAGATTTTAATGGCCTTATTAAGCCAGTTAATTGGATGAAATAGAGTACCAAATAATTTATGCAAATGTGGGACTTAACCAATAGTTCAATGAATCAATTTTGTGAGACATAAGTAAATAGTTTATTAGTTAATTAAATAAATGCCTAGATATATGTTATAATTATATAAACAAATATATATATATATAAATAATTGTGTTGACATTTTTTACACTTTCCTAATCAAATGTTGTGACAAACTATTATTTTTTCTTGTAAATAGATTGCTGCAATGGATTTGCATGGTAGGGATGACTTTAATTGTTTACCAAATTTAGTAGTGCATGTGCATGAAAAGTGTAATGGACATGCATGAAAAAGAAGCTTATTCTGAAGAGGTCTACATGAAAAGTGTAACAGACATGCATGAGAAGATTCATTTTTGCAACTCCCCCTAAAATAGGCGTGGGGAGTGGGGAGTTCAAGGGCATGAGAGAAGTTAAAGAGGTTTATGCTACCGCCAAGGGGGTTGATGCAGGATTCATTGAGTGTGATTCGAAGGATAATCCTATTGTTACTATGGATAAGAAGAAGATTGAACCCATTCCTACTCTCAATCAGGAGGAGATCAATTATGAGCTATTCAATAAGGGTTTTTATGAGGAAGCGCCTTCCATTTCAGGTAGAGTAGATGATGGCAAAGGTTGAGGAATCTGGTGTGCTACATGTGTAACATAGTTTGCACGGGGTTTTGAGTGTCTCTATGGGACATGGAAAAGAGATAGATGGAGGTGTAATTGTTACCAATCACTTTTGGACTGAGAGAGAGAGAGCAATGAGAGATAAGTTGTAATCCCATCATTATAGTGTAGACCAACGTTCAAAATTAGCTTTCTCTTCTTTCAAAAGGTATGCTTTGTTAATTGATTTGAGTCTTCATTGCACCCTAATGCATGTAAATCTCCTTCAATACTTTGGATTGTGTCCCATATCTATGCTTTCGCATTCTGCCTTTCTGCTTGTTCCACCACTCTCATTTAGGCACTAAGATATCAATGTGAGCCTGATTTATTAATACCTTGCTTTTAAAGAATTTGCAAAGCTGATTTCTCGACTTATGCTTAGATCTCTTGTGTTTGTGAATGTGGTTTGTCTCACACATATGAATCATGTACCATTTTATGGTCTTTTATCTATCTAAACATAGGTGTCTTTTAAATTCTCTATTTTTTGTCATTCTCCTTACCCACTAAACCTCATCACGCCTGCCACATCTACATAAATGTTTATCAAAAGAACATATGATGCAACACTGTTTAAGATCCAAATAAGGATACAAAGTCACTAGGATTACTCCTAAGTGTACAACACCTATAATCTACCCACCTTGCCTGTAATCTCTTCTAGTCTATATGCATCTTTTCTTCTTTCAGCATGGTAAATTTTTTTGTGTTGTTGCTAACCTTTCACAATAGAGTTAGATAAATGATTCTTTTTCCTCTGCAATAAAATTAAGACTTGAATCTGGAAATACCCTGCTACCTTTGCTTGTTAAGCTGACTCCTTTTCATACACATAGCCTTGGTGAACTCTTTTCTATTTGCAAGTCGGAACAATTTTTTGAACCCACTCATTCTAGCTTACCAGCGCCGCCCCTACATGACATTTAATCATCAGATTAGTTCCTCTTTGATACGTTAGGAACCTGTCTAAGCTGCAGTGCTTGAACATAATAGGAAAATTTAAACGTTTAAATTTAATCTTTTTGATTTCATTGTCAACTAGACTCAGCCGCAGCACTTGAACATAATAGGAAGTTTAAATGTTTAAATAACCTGCTTGATTTTGCTGACAATCTATCGTAGTTGCAGCACTTGAAAATAATAATAATCTAAGTAGATGGCGATACTACCAAATTCCAATAGTCACTTTTGAATATACTTGGTAACCTGTCACAATTACAGCATTTAGAACTGAGGCATTGTACAGAATTAAATAGCCTCCCTGATACTATTCGCAACCTATCACTATTGAAGCTTTAGACGTTAGAGAGTGTATAAGTTTAAATAGCTTTCCTAAATCTGGAACTACTCTGCTTCCTCCCTTTATAATTTACTATCTTCCAAATCATTTCATTGGAATTTGATTTATACCTCACCTATTATAATGTTATCAACTAATTGAAGGTTGGGGGTCTTGCTTTACCTATATCAATCTCCCCTTGTTCCTAAATTATCTTGAGTTGTGTTGTCAATGTAAATGAAATGGAGGCCATTCTTTTAGTAGAGCCTACATCTCTGGTTGGAAACCAAATCTCCTTAGGGTCTTGTGTAGTTCTAGATCATTGGTCAAAAAGAATCATATATGGGAGTTACTCGAGTCACTCCTCGATAGCATTCTTGTCTACCATTATATTTTCTTTTCTTTATGTCAATCACATAAGCATTTTAGATTGAACCCTATATACATATGAAATCATTCGGTGGTTATTAGTGCCTATTAGGAATTGTTTGAACAATTGATTCCTTTGTTGTTAACGGTTAATAATATAATGTTCATCTTGGGAAATGTTAAAGGAATACTTGAGGTCAACACAAGGGTATAGATATATTCTTATGTCAAATCAGATTTACATCTAGTAAATAATGGATAAGATATGACACTTCTTTAATTATACAAGGGATTAAAACTTATATTTCTTGCATGCCTTTGAATATGTGCCTGTCTTAATGTATCTTCATAGCCACACCCTATGTTGGGTCTACTTCTTCAACATTAACCCTATAGTGTCAGATCAAATTTGGTCTTGCGAAATATAGGTTATAATATTCTTTTAGAAAATGGTTACGACTTAAGAGATTCTCCCTTGAATTTTTGGAATTCCATGTTTATAGTTATGATTCAATTAGTTATTTACTAAGAAAGATATTGTTAACACTTGATTGTATATGTTTTTGTTAGTCCATGAATAGTGTAATTACAATATCTTCTTGTTGGCATTGTAGAATTACCTTAGAGGTATTGTATTAAATTAACATGATATCATCATTATTGATTAAGGTATTAAAATAAATTTGTTATTACTAGGAACAATGATTCTATAGACAACATATCGATACAATTATATGTTTTGGAATTGATAGTTAGACCTTGAATTGAGTTGAGAATCAGCGGGTTGATTTTATTGTTGGTTGTTCCTACAATTGATCTATGTGGTTGACTTGTGTATGTCATTTTGATTGAGCTAAGTACCACATTCTAATGTTGACACTTTTATTCTATACTTTTTATTTTGTGACTTCAGAATGATGTTGATGGTCTTGCTTATTTTTATTCAACAAGTCTTCCTCCTGGGTTGATTGTGTATTGGTTGGTGGTTTCATTGTCATGGTCAATTATTCTAGTTGAATTTGTTTCTTTTGAGTCAAATTGTAAGGTCTATGAGTAATGCGTGATTGGGTAACCTATGCGGAGAAAGTAGAGGTCTCCCTTGGAAGCAATGTTGGTAGTGTGATTGTTTCGATTTGTAGATGGTTTTGATGGATCTCTTTTGGTGTGACTTTTCTTGAGTTAATCTTGATTCTGAGGGGAAAACTTTATCCTAGTGTTGGAATTTATTTGGAAAGCTCGTGTTGCCTTGTTTTACCCTTGTTTGTGGGTAGTTGTCATTTCTTGGACTTCCAGAGGCATGGGTAAACTAGTTTCATATTGATTCTTCATTAATTTGTTTCTTCCCAAGACTTTGATCGCAATTGTGATTTTAAATTTATGAGTGGGTTATACCTTATTTCATAGGTATCTATATTTATGGCTATTGGTCAGATGGTAAATTCCTCGAGTGTATTTCAGTTTTGAGATGTTGATCTTTTCTAGTTTTGGTACAACCCCTTGATGCTTTGCTATTGGATTTTATGTTTTGGGTTTCTGGGGAGAGTGGCTCTATGTGGGGGCTAGTGCACAAAGGGGTTATCAGGGTAACCCATGTAGATTTAGATTAATCAGTGATAATCTAAGTAATTAATTAGGGGGTGGGTAGTTAAACATTAATCAAGATAATTATGAGTGCCTCATCTGCTTGTTAGTGCTATCATCGGCTAAAGGTGGGACAAGAAGGTTGTGGTTGGCATGATCGTTGTCTCGTCTCCACAAGAGGTTAAAAGTTCCACATGAGTCACCCTATGGAGAAACGCCTTGAGATAGGCTGTTAGGATAACCATAGATGGAGGCGGCACCTGGTGATAGGTTGTCTGGATAATCCATGTAAGGCTGTGTGATGAAACTCTCCTCTAGCTTTCCCTTTTTGGAGTTGCTTCATTATAATCCTCTAGAAGTGGTCTTTTGATTTTATGATTTGAGATTTATTGATGTTATGTTTTGTTGCTTATTATTGTTATGTCATGTTTTTTGGTCATGTTTTATTGATGTTGTGACTATCCTTGGGTTTCATGTTACTCTTGTATGATGTTGAGTCTTGTGGTTCTCTGTTTGGATTTTCTTGGTTGAGGTCTCTTTCTTGTCAGCTCCTAGCATGGGGGGTGGGTCTTCAAACTCATGTGGTTGGGTGGAACGTGCTAAGCACCCCATTGGGTACCCAGTCGAGGATCATGAGGTGTGGATTGATGTCATTTGCAGTGAATCTAGAGTTGGTTTCCGCTTGGAGCTAGTTATGATACTTTGTATTCATTTGTTTAGTTGTATCATGATATCTTATTGTAAGGTTTTCATTATTGTTTGGAACCACTTATTTATCATTGTACCTTTTGAACATTATAATGTGATGTAATGTAGTATTTCATCTTGATAAACCTTGTGTGGATAGTGGTCCATGGTAGTCGTTATTCGATGTGTTGAGACAATCATGTATATGCAGTATTTACATACATGGATGGTTTCTTACTAATGATTTATCATGTATGTGTTACATTTGTAAATGTTTACTTTTTTATGGATAATGTCTTGGTTTTCATTCTTTATTGTCATTGTATGGATTTAAGTTTCGTAATGACTCCTCGTGTACCCCAAGGGACATAAGTGTTAATGGATTTGTTTAATTGGGTTTTATGACTTATGACTCATTGTGCATCTCATGTATGTTTAGATTTACTTAAAAAAAATTGTGCGGTAATTATTGTTTTGTTGTCCTTTGGGGTTCGCATGATGAGGCATTACACCCTATCTTCTTCTCTCTCTCCCTTTCTACATATCGCTCTCCCTCTCCCCTATTCTTTCTCTCCATTTTCTACCTATCTATCTCCCTCTCTTCTCTCCCTCTCTACCCCTCTTCTCTATCTCTCCTCCTCTACCTATCTATATCCCTTTCTCTTCCTCCCCCTCTCTATCTCTCCCTCTCTATCTCTCACCATATCTCCCTCCCTATCCCCCCTATCCATCGACTCTCTATCTCCACCTCTCTTCCTCTATCTTCCCATATATCTCCATCTCTCTTTCTCTTCCCATATATCTCTATCTCTCTCTCTTTCTCTTCCCATATATCTCTCTATCTCTCTCTTTCACCACCCCCCTCTATCTCTCTATATCACCCCCTTTCTATGTATCTCCCTCTCCCTCTATATATATTGAGCTATCTCTCCCTCTCTCCCCTATCTTCTTCTCTCTCTCCCTTTCTACATATGGGTGGCCCTAGGAAACTTATGTAAAATATCTAAAATTAACACTTATCTTTCTAATGTCAAGCCTTCTAAAAATAGTGTTTTATTAAACTATAAGTATATTATTGTCATCACTCTTCATTCCACATGAAATTCCAAATGTATCAATTGTTTTGTTGCTTTTGTCAAGTTTCATTAACCAAGCTATTTAGTGGGTTGAATAAAGTTGTATTATGACCCTTGGTCTCTTTAAAATAATTAGACAATATTAGGGAGATCAGGAAGGGGAGAAAACTAAACTCCTTCAAAATAGGGGTAGTTGTGGGTTTGTTGGTTTTCTTTGTATACTATATACTTATTTCCTCTAGGATAAATAATTCATTGTAGAAATGAAAGATGTTTGATTATCTACCTAATATTGTTTTGTGTTTTTGAAATGGAAGAGATCTACAATTCTAAAAAAAATTCTATATGCTAATGGTTAAATTATTAGACTATTTAAATCATTTTCTTAGTTGTGTATCCTAACTAATATAGAGTAAGATTTTTCATTTTAATTGACTACTATGTGTTGAAAGAATTGTTTCCATTCTTTGTAGTTTTTACATTGGAATACAAATCATATTTAATTTCATGCCAATATACTTCTTTCATAAATCATATTTGTTTAATATGTTAAAAGATATTAGTTAAATTGGAAAAGTTGTTTGAGTTAATTACTAAATTTGATCTAAAAATGTTCAACACTTTAGATAAATTCAATTAGATATATATAGTTAAATTGGAGGTGTCATTTGAGTTAATAATTAAATAGCATAATAATCAATTAAAGCAAGGGATATAATTTTGGATGTGTTTGAATTTAATAAATTACAAATTAAAATAGACATAAATTACTTGAAATAAGTGCTTCATAACCCATCTAATCAAATCATAACCTATCAAAAAGGCAATAGTAATTTTCTAATGAAAAGAACACTTGACCCAATCATAAGTGTATGGCATTTGCAGACAGGAGTGATCCACCTTAGCAATAGCAACTACCCCATCCAAAATTTTCACATTACACAAAGCCACAATGTTCCTCCAAGATAAGCCAATCAAATCCTACCTTATGTGTCCTAGTAATCAAATTGGAGATGATCCTAAAAATGACATTGCAAAGGGTGGTTGGTCTAAAAAATCTAAACAACTTTGCAATTATTTCACTACTACGACCAATGTGTCATCTTTCATGAAATTTTCCAAAACACTATTCATTATGATCATATGGAAATTTCTAGGAGAGCTAAAATAGTTGTAACATCATAAATTAAAATTAAACATTAAAAAGTACATCATGAATTAATTATGTAATGGCATAAAAATTAAAAACATCATGAATTAATTATGTAACCACATAAGTCAAATATAATTCTATCAGGAAATTAATATCAAATAGATAATATAATTGTATAACTCATACATTTCAATGTCATTAATCTTCTTATTCATCCAACTCTTTTTCTCTATCATCCGATCTAGATTCAACATTGTAAGGATTGGTCATATCATCATCATCGTCATTGATATCGGTTTCGATAATGTCATCATCCACACAGATATCATCTTCATGAACATTAACTCCTACATCATCATGTTCTAGTTCCTCTTCTTCGACATCTTTGTTAGGCACATCATCAACTAACTATTGATCTTGATCATCATCTACATCATCTTCTAGTTCTTCGGTATCTTAGATTCTTCCACCACATTATACTTTATCGTCCTTCCTCTTGGATCATGTCTAACAAAAATGACCAACCCAATTTACCTGGAACCCCTGAGTAAAATACCTTCTCACATTGGCTTGGAAGAACATAGGGCTCATTTCCAACTCGCCCAATCAACCTTGTATTAACCATGGTAAATCCATTATCATGTTCAATAACAATTCTCTTGGGATCATTTTCATTCAATCGTAGCTTATACCATTGGACGACGAACAAAACTAATTTGAATTACTTAAAGTCACACTCAAGTATATCATCCAAAATCCCATAGTATCAATTTTTTGAGATTTCTAGATGTGTGTCGCTTCTAGATGAAACATTAGTCACTTGAAAGACTGTAG
Organism: Sequoia sempervirens; assembly: GCA_007258455.2. Classification (NCBI taxonomy): domain Eukaryota; kingdom Viridiplantae; phylum Streptophyta; class Pinopsida; order Cupressales; family Cupressaceae; genus Sequoia; species Sequoia sempervirens. The sequence goes on from VDFB02000015.1 coordinate 363,847,034, forward strand.
TTATCCTAGAATCACAATTTTTTTTTGTGTCATCTAACTTATTGATTCAAAATTTGCAACCATTGCACCACATATCTTTGTGGTGTTTCACCTACAATATGTCAAACATGTAAAAATTATTGCAATATCGTCAGTTGATAAACATATTTATTCTTGGTTGAATGTATGAAAAGAAAAAAATCTCAACATATATATACATCAATATAAATGAAAATAATTAAATAATATGGATGATTAATATATTTAATAGTATTTATACCTTTTTATCTCTTAAACCATATGCTAAATCAATTTCCCTTGGTGTAACATTTTAATCTCCATTACGATGAGCTTCTTTAACCAATGAAGCCACACCTTCCCATGTTAATGTGCGACCGGATTGTTGACATTGTTCAATCCATACCATCATCCAATCAAGATTGTTTGCAATGTACAAATGTAGTGCATCCCACTCTTGACCAACTGTATCTAAAAAATTGAAATTCACAAATGATGTATAATTAGCAGGAGCACCTATACCTCATTCTCAACTTGTGATTATTTGAAGGCGGACAGATGGTCAATAGGTAAATTGATTCTTTTGGATATTATTGTCTTGATTAAGGTCAATTAAGACCATTAGACATGTTCTAGGTGAAGTTTTGAGTTATAAGTTTAAGTCTTGCACTAAAGAGCTTTGTAGCCTTTTTAAGGAAAATTGGATAATTTACATGTAAAAGGGTGCAAGGTTAGTGTCATGTCAATAATAAGGCTATTATCAAGCCACTATCATGTTCTTAGAGGTGTCCTAGGCGTTTCAATACATTTGAAAGGTCAAAAATTTAAAGCATTTGAATAGTGATGTTAACAACCTTGAAATTAATGTGTTTTATGTTTTATGTGATCATAAAAGATTAAAAAGTCAGTTGTAGAGGTGGTTTTTTGTTAGTAGAGGTGTAAAGGCCTTGAAAAGGCATAAATTGATCATTGTAAATGTTTTTGATGGTTGAGGATTCAAAATACAAGATCTTGACATTCAAAAATTTGCTTTTTTTTTTTAATTTATGTATTTTTCTTGTTTTGCAGCACTGTACGATCACATATAGCCATACTCTAATGTGAAATAAATTCCATGTCATGAAGATGTGTTATCTTTGATTTGAATCTAATTTGAGGGCTTAAGACATTGATTTGGGTTAGAAAGCTTCATTTCTTTGCATACAACCCACTCACCCTGTTTTTGAGGGTTTTGTAGTCCAAATATGATATGAAGGGGCTCTTACACTTTTTGTGATTATTGTAGCTTGTGTAAGAGGCCCCATGGATGCTTTTTTAATTTTAGGATTCATGAATAGGGTGAAGTATGAGAAATAAAGAAGTTATAGCTACTGTCCTCAAGAGTTTTGTGAATGAAAACATGTGAAATGAGAGGTTCAAGCCTAGGTTTCAACAAAATATGTATGGGAGATCTGATTTTATAAATTTTTACCCATGTACAGACCTAATGGGTTTTGTTTGAGTTGGTTTTTAGGTTTGGGAGGTCATGGAAGTAGGAGATTCAATAAACCCTCATGATTTTGGCCTAAAACAAGGGTTTTTGGGTTTGGCAAGAAATTGGCCATACAAGTGGAATCATTTTGTGTACATGCAAGTTTAGAGGCATTAAAATTGTTTCCCCAAGATTTTATGGGCATATGACAAATTTAACGACTAGTTGCTTTGTAAAATAGGCCTAATCAGCCTAATTAACACAACCCAGAAAGGGTGATTTTGGTGATTTGGTCCAAATGACTTGTACTTTCCTTTGAAGTATGTTTAATAATGTCAAAATGGGTGTCTAAAACCATCAAGTTTTTTTCTAGTGTTTTGGGAGAGTTTTGAGTTATTGGGAAAAACTAGGTCTAGACTGCTACAAGGATACAAGGAGTCAAAGTGTGAAATCTAACTTCTATTGTTTTTCAGGCTTTGAGAGTTGTTTGGATTATCTAAAGTGGTGATTCTAAACTTGTTGAAAGCATCTTAAAGGTAGGTTGATAGGTTGGTTGAGTTGAGCCTCCCAAGTCTACATCAATTAGTTAATTACCATTATATATAATGACCTTAATTTATAATTGATGTATATTGAAGATTAATTATTAAATAAGTACAATATACTTAAAAACCAAATGTAAACTGTATTATAATTACCTCTCACTTTCCTCAATTTACCTTTCCCCATTAGGTACTCCCCTTCGAATTTTTTAATGGAGTTGGGATCCCAAATGCGATCTACATGGATCTTTGTTGCAAACTTAGGAAGATATTCAGTGATGTACACCATGGTTTGGTATAACATATATCTATCCACCATAGAACCCTTAGGATTTTCTCTTTCTCTAACCAAAGCCTTCAAAAATTTCAAGTTCCTCTCAACCATCCACATTGACCTTGTGTGTATAGGTCCACACAATTCAATCTCCTCAACTTGTTGTATGAGGTAGTGTTTTTGTACATTGAAAAATGTTGAAGGTAGACACTTGTGTATTTCACACATTAGACGAGGAATTTTTCTCTTGCAATAATTTATATCTTCTTTATGGATTTATTTAGATGACATCCATCTACAAGTGATTCAAGGCGCAAATATATTAAAGAGATTTAACAAAAATATGCAATGTATTACATAACATGTAAAACAAATGGCAATTATAAGATCTATACAATGAATTGAACAAGTATCGCTCTTACCTCATGTATTTTCCAAGATCATATATAACTTTCTTGACATTGTTGTTGAAGTTTTTTGGGAGAGATAGAGGTAGAACATACTGCAACAATTATAAAATGATCTTTTCATTATATTTCCAAAAATTGTAAACATAATACACTGAAAAGTACATGCAGTATACAAATATATTTATATAATATACCAAAATAATTACCTTAATGAAGGTATGCCAATCATGCATTTTCATCCCTAACCCAAATTCACCTTTCTTTCTTATGATATTGTTTATGTTTGCAGCAAATCTTGTGGGAAATAGAATTTTTTGTATAACTTCTTTTATAGCATTGCTTTGTTGCTCCATTAATAACCAAGGAAGGGCACTTATATTAATTTGGTCTCCATTGCTATTTAATTGAATGACATTTTTCATTGCATGATTGGCTTCTAAATGTCGCTACAAATTTTGACAATTTTTTATTTGCCATGCCTCCCATCCAATATTTTCCATAACATTTATGTTATATTCTTTCTGATATGCATTGTATCAAACAAATGCATAATTTGTAGCTTCTCATAGCTGTAGGGAAACCTACTAAATTTTTTGGGATAACTTTTCATTCCCTATGGAAGCTGACCATTAATGCCTTGATGACCTTCATGAAGCATATAAGTTAAACAAATTAACAAAAAAAACCATTGTCAATTACAGCATGAGTAAACAAAACACAATCTAAAAATATAAATTCCAAACATATCATATATGATAGATAAACAATTTGATTTGATGTATAACCTTGACTATTAATTCTATTATATTCCAACTTCCATAGGCGAGGTGTCATTCTTCATGGTTTTGATGTAGTCTCTTCTTTCCCATTGAAAATATGTTTCTAGTAGTTCAATACTTATGATTTCTATGGAGGAATTTCCTATACTCATTAAACACCTACTTTCCTAAACTTGTTGAATAATGAGATTTCATCTTTGGACCACAAATTGGACAAGCAAATTTTTCCTTTGTTTGAAGATCTGCAAGATCATATATAATTCGATTAAATATGTCAATTTTTATAATTATATATAATGAATAGATTATTTAAAAAACATGCATGATATCTACTTCATAAAATGAAATATCATTAGAGTGCAGTCGAATGTTAAAAATACCACAAAAATGTGTTAGCCCTGGGAGGTCATGAATTTTCCATACAATCATTGAATAGAATTGAAATTGTCTTTGTCCTATTGGTCTAGAGATGTCATACATAGTGACAACATTCCATAACTTTAGTAACTCGTCGATAAGAGGCTTGATATATAAATTCATATCTTTAACTTAGTACTTACCTAGTTGAATGAACATAAACATTACATAATCATTATAACCATTTTACTACAATATATATATATATATATATATATATATATATATATATATATATATATATATATTAATGTACATGACTATTAAATGAAAAAAATATAAGTCATTATGCAACAAATAAGACAAATGAGATGCTACTACATTAAAGAAAATTGATGTAAACAAATACCTAGAACAATCATTGCCAACATTATGTGCTCCCTCTTTATTGACATCCATGGAGGAATGTTATTATTGATAAGAAAAATAGGCCACATAGAGTAAATAAATCTCATCTCTCCAAATGGATTGACACCGTCCGCTGCCAATGAAAGTCTGAGATTACGAGGTTCTTCGTTAAAGTGTGGCCATTTTTCCTCCATTTCCCTAAATACAGAACCATCTGTAGGCATTTGAAGAATGTCATCTCCACTTCTATTCTATGCATGGTAATCCATAAATTGCACTAAGCTTCTACACCTAAATAATCGTTGCATACATGGAATAATGGGAATATAACGAAGAACCTTGTGAGGAACCTTTTTTGATAGTTGATCTGTTTGATATCTACTTATATGATATTTTGGGAATTTTGTTGCAAATTCATGTTATTTATGATATATAATATGATCATTGGGACATGCATCTATTGCTTGATACTCCATTCCAATATCTTTCATAATGGCAGATAAATCTCGGTATAGCAAGGTAAAATATTTGATGGTGGTAACAAAAATTCACCTATCAATCTAAAACAAAAAAATAATTTGTTAATATAAAGAATTAGTGGTACATATTTCATCCTTTATTTACTAGTGATGAACTAACAACAATTAAAATAGATGAAAAAAGATGACACATATGACATACCTTAATAACCGTGGCATTGCTATGTTGGATAAACCATTCATAACCTTCAAGTTCACCAACAACAATACAATAGAGAGAAGAGTTGTTTCAGAGCCTTCATAAAGGGGCTCATGTTCCTTCTCAAGTACAGGTAAATCATGAATATCATCAAAGTCATCTTGATCATCACGATTAGTTGTGCCACTAAATATGTCATGGATCAATGTATTTGTACCATCATCTTCAACTATGTTTTCTGGCACATGATCATCTTCTTCCATAGGATCATTAACTTCATCTTCGATATTCACAGGTCCATGTTCCTCTACTTGGAAAACCACATTCTCTGGGGCGTGATAATCCATATCTTGTGCCCTAGGGTGCCCCACCTTTATAATAATGATCGACACAAATAAACCATGATCATGATCAAGTGATTTTATATATATATATAAATGTTAAAATGATATAAACATTTACAAATTCAACAAATATAAAAAGACATATAATGAACAACTTACCAATGGACTATAATCATTCCCCCCTTCAATGTGACCAAAATCTAATAATCTTCTCATCTTTAAAATGTTTCTTAGTTTTTGTGATTAAAATATTCTTGTCTTTAAGCCCTTGCAATTATTGCAAGGATAATAACATTTCCCATCACCATTTCTTTTCAATCTATCCCACATTCTAGCAATTGTATGTTCATTTTTTTCTACACTAATATTATCTAACATGATTTATCTTTACCAAGCTTGAATATTTAGATCTTCAAAAAATATCAAACTCAAACTCCAATAATTTTTAATCATAGATAGGTAACAAAATCTAATAATTCTAATATTTTGCACCAAAAAAAATTGGCATGCAACCACCCCTACAAAAGAGAAGATAGTTTGAAGTTAATGAACCCAAAAAACACTTTAAAATGCTAATTCCAAAAATTATTAAATTCTGATTTTACTATGATTTCCAACCGTTAGACTCCTAAAATCGTAATATTGAACTTGCACAACAAAATCTGGAAATGAAATTCTGAAAATGCACAAGTCTAAAAATGAAATCTGATGAGATGTTGCTTTAAAATATGATTTTCAAACCTGGAAGTACAAATCTGAATTCACAAATGAATTCTAGAAAAAGAAAATGACTACCCTCAACCTGGCAATATCTTCTTGAATTTTTTTTATTTTTCCCAAGAAAATCGTCCTTAGTTCTCCACAAACTGTCACAACCATAGCAAATTCCTAAGTAGAGAAAATTCGCAAGTATAGAAAAACATTATTGCAATAATTAGGTGAACTCACTTTTATTTATGTCAACCACATTTGATTTTTTGCTAATTTTACATGTTAGTTGAAATTTCGACGAAAAAATCTTAGTCGAAATTTTCACAAAAACCCAAGTTCGTCAAAATTTCAACGAGCATCGGGGATAAAATTTTAAAAAAATGAAAATTACACATCAAATATCACAAGTACCCAACAATACATCAAATTATACATCTTTTGTCAGATTTTGCAATCAAATGAGTTAGTGCATGAAGATGATGATGTCGCATAAAGTTGTGGATCCAAAATTAGTAAAAGAGCCTTCTATTTATAGAAGAAAAGGATGGAGGAATGAGAAAAAGGATGAATGTGGGACTAAACATGAGCCAATAGCAAAATGCCACTTGTCAACATAGCATGGAGAGGAGTTGAGCACATTTTGATGAATGTGCAAATAAATGCATTTAGGTGGAATTTGAAATTTGAGAAGTGACATGTTGGAGGGAGATGAAAGAATATTCCACTTGGCTCAAGAAAAATGACATGTAAGAGGCCTTTAATGTCTTGTTGGATGGACAAGTCCTTTTGGGAGCGAGATTTTGAATTTGAAGAATATTCCCATTTGATGCTCTTTTTGAATGAAAAAGAGGAATTTATAAATCAATTAAATTGATTTACTTGTGCAAGTTGCAAAATCTAGAGGATTTGATGGTTTAGTGTTAGGATTAATCAAGATTTGATTAACTTTGATGAATATTAGCTGATTTGACATTTGACTTAGACTTTTAGATTTATTAAATAAAAATGAGACGAATTTGAGATATTAGTGATTTAATTAAATAAATTTGATCTATTCAATTAAATGAAGAACTTTAGGAGTTAATCAAAATAAAATTGATTTATTTGATTAAAGAGATGACTTTAGGATTTAATTAAATAAAAGTTGATTTATTTAATTAAAGGAGGAATATGATGATTTAATCAAATAAAGAATAATTTATTTAATTAAAAGAAGACCTTAGGATTAATTAAACAAAATGATTTATTTAATTAATAAAAGATAGTGATTTAATCAAATAAAATTGATTTATTTAATTAAAATATGAAATGTGATGAATTTAATCAAATAAAGATTATTAAATTAAATGGTTAGCAAAGGAGATGATTTAGGATGAACTGGTGTTAGTAAATCGGGATCAGGTGCATCAGAGCAATCAACATATTTTACGTGTCTACAATTTTATCGATCCCCTCACAAGTAGCTCTGGAATAGCTCAAATTATTTTTAATTTGTTGTATGGTGAGCACATTGATTCCCTCTGGCTCTGCCTGAGAACTTGAGGCTTTATCAAATGTAAGAGGAATCGCCATGGAAGAAATAAAGTTACCCAACACGAGGACTTGAGATTGCAATTTTATATTTTCTTTCCTCTGTTCTTTCACTCTTTTAATCAAGAAATTGACAAAATAATTGGCATGATACAAATCACCTTCCAGTGTTGGAGGTCCCATATCAACATGTGTGACTTTGTAGTCTACCTCCGTTATTTCATCTTCATTTAAATCCTTCATAGGCTCAACAATTTCTAACATTTGATTTCCAAAAGTAGCATCAATCACCATCCTTTTCATCCTCTTGGCTTTCTTAGGTTTTGAAGGGATTTGAAGTACCTTTGATACTGTATCCACTCCAACTATCATTGCAGGAATATGCTTTCTCTTCTTCTCTACTCCTTTTTTTAGCCATCTTGGGGAGGCTACTACCAGACTAAAATCTTCAATTCCACTAATAGTTTCTTTAGGAGAGTTAGGAGTAATAGGTGGATTATCAACCGGAGGTAGAGAAGAGGGAAATTTAGACAAAGGAGGAAAGATATTAGCTTCAGAATCTATGGGCACAAGTTTTTCTTGATTGGTCTTCTTCTTAGGGGTAGGAGAAAGCACACTGTCTTGTTCGTAGATGGTTTTCAACTTGACTATTTCTTCTGGCCTATCACCATCACCTCCTAACTGATAATTTGCACTAGAGGACCTAACATATGGTTTCCCCAATGATACACTTGCACCAGATGCTTGTGTAGACCTCTATTCATTCTTCTATGATGACTTAGGCTCCTGAACATGACCAACAAATTTTCACCATTTCCCATCCAACCAGTCCTGGGTTCTTTTAAGCATTGGGCCAACACGCACCCTCATTTCTAAAATTTCACTTTGGCTCCAATCAACCCTAGGGTGGGATTTATCAGGAAATTTTTCATATCTAGGATCTATAATTGTTGAATCCTTAGCTACATTTTCAAGAATCTAAAATGACAGACCAAAATCTTGTATCTATTTTAGCATTAGCCTCATATAATCTATTCTCAAAACTTCATTCTCATCGAAACAATCTTCTTGGAAATCTTTGATAAATGGGTGATGCCAATATAAGCTCCCTCCATAGAGATTATGCTTCACAAAACCCTTACTATCAAAATTAGCTCTCATAGATAGATACTAGAGGTTATATTCCTTGAGAACTTCTTCATCTCCCTTGGCCACCTAGTTTGTTTTGCATGTAAAAGAAGGGGAAATCAATGGGAAGACATACCCTCATTTCCCCATGCTCATATACTTAATATTAACCATGTCCATTTATCGACAAACTTCCAAAAATATTAGTAAATCTTCAGGATACCGAGGTAATTTCAATGGGGCTTTCTCAAAACCCCCTATTCTCAGATACGAAAACTTATCAAATTGGATATAAAAAATCCCAAATTTTGATACAAGAGAAATCAATTCAGGGGAAAGGCACATTTCTAGATTTCTATCTAGATTACTCATGGTCTCCATTAAAAATGCATCATTAACACAACAAAAATCACCCATTCCAAATTGTTTAGTGAACTAAGGAAAGCGTTTATACATAGGAATATTAGAAGTTGGGGTTCCTTACAGCTCCGATCTAGGCCAAAAGGACCTCTGACTAGCTACAATGTATGTCATGCAAGAACACATATAGAAAGTAGCAATCTTATGGAAATTAATTAATTGCTCATTCAAATGGAAAAAAATAACTTCAACCCAATCAATGAAAATGTTCTCATCACAAATTATCAAGATAAACTGACACATCTAATCCTCAAATAAATAAACTTGTGCATTCCCAACAACGTGGTGCAATAAAGCAATAGCATTTGTAATTTCTTCCTTAAAATGCACTCTTTTGAGTTTAGTCGGCAGTTGTGACTTACCTTTCCTTTCAGACTTCAACCAGGTTTTGGCCATGGAGTTCTTACACCAGTCTTCATTCACTTTGAAAAATTCATGTTCCATTGCAACAGGAAAGTCTTTTATAGGTTCCCTTTCTAGAATCCTCAACGCACGGGAAACAACTTTAGAAGAAATTTCTGCAATTACAATCATGTTCGCGGCTTTAATTTCCCATGTCTCTGGAATGTACCTTCTTGCATATGCACTTATTAGGTCCACACTCAACACAACTTCTAGAAACCCTCCAACATGAGCTAGCCCACATTCTAATAGTTTTACATCCAACTCAGACTTCTCGTCACTCTCCAAGCATGCCCAAAACTCTTCTAACTTAAAAGGTTCAAGCTCTATATCCCTTACATCGAGCCAACAATTTCTAATTCTGGATTGCATGAACTCCCAACACATAAAGAAACAAACAAACACCTAGAAGAGTACATTGCAGAAGAAGGAAATGCAACTGAAAAACTTAGCAAAAGTTTCACCACCTCAACTTATGTCATCAACAAGATGTGTGTTTAATGCTAGACCAGTCATTTTCAATTCCACTCTACATGAGTGCAAATTTGCAGAGATAAATTTTTTGCACTTGATAAGTACTAGCCTTAGAAAAGAATAATAATGCAAGCTAAATTTCTAAGTAAAAATTTTCCACCCACTTATGTCATCATTTTTTATAGGACATGCATTAAATATGACATTCAATTTCATTCCTTGAAAAGATATCCTTTAAAACTACATGCTTTTCAAAATTCCTAAAAAGACAACTCAAGGTTAGTCCGTACATAGAATTCAATGAGATGTCAGATGATGGCACCTTTGAAACACAAGATAAGTCCATAATGTCACATGGTCGCTAAAACTTGGAACCTTAGAACCAAATTCTGAAGTTTCAAAGTTTTTGAAACCTCTGACCCACCAACTAGAAAGATAACTGAGAAAGACTTGCAACTCAACAAAGTGAAGCATCAACCAAGTCAAGGAATTGGGAAGTTATAAAAATTTAGAACTCCATGAAAAGGTTATAAAATTTTGAGGACTAGCGACTAAGGTTAGGAAAAGCACCAAAACCATGACTTTGAGTGATAGTAACCACATCAATGAAACTAACCAAAAATCCATCATTCCAATTCCAATAATATAAAATCCACCAACAAACTACTCAAAAAAAGTAGAATAAATCCACACACCATAACTCAAAGGTTACATATGAATGAACTTCACCATTTTCTTTCTATATTGAAATAACTCTATCATCCTCCACTGACTGCAAAGATGACCAACAAAGACTTGCAACTCAGTTACTCAATAAAGTGAACCAAGTCAGAGAATTAGGAAGTTATGAAAATTTAGAACTCCATGAAAAGGTTATAAAACTTGGAGGACTAGCAACTAAGCTTTTTTGCTCCCTTATTTTGATTATATCGTCTCTCCAACTATAAAATTTTACATGAATTATTATTGAAATTTGATCAATGATCTTTCATTAATCTTCTTTTTCATTATGCATTGATGTATGTTTTAAATATGGCTTTGGTTTAATGAGCCAGTTAAAGTAACTTGATTATAGCATGAATTCATATAAATGTTTAGTGGATCTACTAAGTAGTCATGGAGTTTGAGTATTTATTTGTGAATTGTAATGCAATTTCACTAAGATTATGGATTCCTGGAATTAAATTCACCTTATAGTTCATGTTTTAATTGTGTTAAAAGTAAAACTTGAACATGTACTCAGCGATTCATCACTCAACTCAATGCTTATTAGCTTAATAACATATTAACAATAGTATAAGTAGCATATACAACAATGAACATCAACAACCATTTAAAGTGTATCTAGTAGTTGAAACCACTACCAGACTTTTTCTTCAAATGATATAATAAATAATATAGATAATTGAACATCAACACATTACTGAAGTCTGAATTTGAGCTTTTTATTGATTATCACATGAAGGAATACATAGAGGCATTCGCAATGCAAAATCTTGCTCAAAGACAACTCTACACAGAGCTGGGTTGGAACTTCCAAACTCATATTATCAAAAATGAAATCACTACATCACCATTTCTAGCAACTTCCACTCTTCAGGTGGTGGAATTGTCATTTGTTCTAATTGATGTTGTTTCACTTGAAGATTTTTTAACAATTCATGATTCAAATTGGAACCTATCTTGGACTCTTTAGCCAATTTTGCATTCAGTGTTAGCAATGGTTTGATGGAATCCAAATAGTTCACGACATCTAGGTTCTGAGGAAACTATTCCAAATCAATCTTCCTTGCATCCTCCATATTCTTTTTGAAATCATTCTTTCCAATGAATTAATCATTTGTTTCAAAAGCCTCTAGCAAACCAAGCTTTGTAAAGTTCCTTACCTTTTCATCCACCTTCTTCATCTTGTCTACAACCAAATGCAAATATTCCTTTGTTTCATGCATTCTCAAACACTTTTCAATGATATATGACAATTTCATTGATGTAGCAAGCCGATTAGTAATCCCTTTTGATTTCAAAACATTGTCACTGGCTTTGTAGACTATTTGTTGAATTTGATTTGTTGATTTCTCTAATGCCAACACATTTTTGTTGTCCATTAAATATTTGTTGAGCTTCTTATGATGTTGTATGATAGCATCAATTAATTGAAACGTGTCACACAAATGATCAATCCTCTGCATTATTTCATCCCAGATCTTTTGTTTCATATGCCTCATTGTTTCTCTACAAAATGTAAATAACTTATTTTGACAAGACTTAATTTCATTTTTTGCTTCCATCAGCTTTACCTCTAATCTTTAATTTCTTTTTCTCTCCTCCAATTTTTGTTCCCACTATGCATTTCCATTCACAATGCTTAGTCTTAATTTTTTTCAAGTGGATTTTTCCTCATCATATTTCTTGTTTCTCTCATCTAGCCTTTGCTTCAGTTCATTCACTGCAGTCTCTTTCTGCTTATCCTCTTTGCTTGTTAATGTAGAGGCAGATTTTTTTATTCTTTTTTCTAATTCATTGCTCTTGTTATCTGTTGCTTTCCTCTTTGCTTTCTCATTTTCTAGGTCTGCTTATAACTTTTCAATTTGTTTTTGCAACCTTTTTTTCTATCTTTTTTTAGCAATGATGTGTACACCAATTCATTGTTCTTCTTTGATACATTAATTTTGTCAGTATTTTTGAGTCCAGAAAAATCCAATTGAATATTGTTCAGCTAGAATTCAGATGGAGCCATCTGATTTGTTGGTTTGTTTTGAACTATGGGAACAAGAATTGTGTACTCCATATTTTCTTTATTTGTGTCAAATGTAGGTAATACCATGGTTGTTGTACACTCTGAAGTTACAGAAAACACACTCTCCATCAGTTGCTTCTTTTCCTTTTTATTCAATTTTGATTTCTTTTTAAACTCTTCAATGTAATCAAAACCTAGGGATGTAGGAACAATGGAATGCTTGAATGGTGAAGGAATAGGAGTACTTTTATTTGCTAATGATGTCGCAGCCAGACTAAATGATAGTGGGGGAGTGCCTATAAATAACTCCTTTGTGGTGGATCCATTGGTCAAAATCCTTTGAATCTTTTGTATGCCTTGATCACCTGGTGTTTCTGTGGTATATTGTGTTGTTGTCTTCTTGTGTGTAATTTTTTGTTGTAGCACATGTTGACCACTACTAGTACTACTAACCATACCATCACCACCAAAGGTAGTGCCAATTTCACTAAGCTCTCCACCATGGGCATGTCCTAGTTGTGATTATGTCTGACCATGAGGATGAGGATTTAAAGCTCTAACAAATTGACTAGTATGCCCTCAGTCTAATTTTTCACCTCCAACCCCAAGGCCATATTTATCAACTGGTTTTCTATACTCTACATTTGTTACTGTCTAAGGCCCTTGTCTTTGGGACCCCAAAGGACCACCTTCATAACACATTTTTTTAGCTATGGCTACTCCTATAGTAAATGCTTCTTTTGTGGCTTCACTAAACCAAGTTTGAAATTGGCATGGCTTTCTTCTTCCCTATCATCATTAGATTCATTATCACTTTCTTTATCTTCTCATTCACCCAAATGCTCTATGTTCCACAATTTTCTAAACTCACAATATTCTTTGTTATGTCCATACTTTGCAAGAGCTCTTGGATCACCTAGCTCCTTCCAAATAGACAAAAAGGTAGTCATTTTTTATCATGACCATTTTTTTGTAGCTTCCTTCTCTAGAGTATCTAGCATTTTTACTCTACTAGATGGTTTATGACTTTTTTCATAAAAATTGTTGTACCTCCTAATTGTCTTTCGATGCAATGCCATAATTTCTGGTAACAATTGTTCAAAAGAAATACCATTCTCAACATCACTTTTCTCCATTCTTATTTTGACCTCATCCCAACAATCCTTGTTTCTCAAGTTTTCAAGCAAGGGTTTACTTTGATGTTAAATTCTACTTGCAGCATTCTTATTGAGCACAATCATTTATTTGATGGTGTCACATGGATCATACTCCAAGTGACAAATATCATCAAAATAAAAAAAATTCAAAAGACTATGTGCCACACTAAATTCTTTTCTCTCAAATGTGATCCCTCCACATGAAAAAGGTAAAGAAGGAAATAAGGTCTTCTTTTGTTGACTGGTAAAGTGTAGTTCATCAGTACTCTACATCTACCTTACATATTCCAAAGAAAAAACCCTTTCTGTCACATGTATTGGAAGTTTGTATGGATGTATTGCCAATCCATAAAGTCTTAGCACAGTATATTCTTCCATTAAGTACCAATCAACCAATTGTATTTCCTTTCCTACTTGAATGTAGTTTCTACATGACATAGGCAATCTAAGCATTGAGTATTTGTAATTTCTTCATGTAATGGAGCCAAAAAGTAGTCTACAAAATGAGTATAGTTCCTTTGAGAATCATGCATCCTTATCATAGTGGTCCATTCATATATTGCATCCATTTTCGTTTCCTCAACATTACTATAGGGTTGAATGTGAAGCTTGTTGGTCTGAAACATTCCTCTAAATTTGAATAGAAACAGATAGCACAAGTAGGTTGTGAACCTAAATGTCTTGGTGGAACCTCCTTTAATCATTAAAATTTGTTTATACATGGATGCTACAATGTACCCAATAAAATTATGTTTAACATGTGGAACACCATAATGGATATTATATACCATTTCAAGGAGGCTTGCACCCACTTCCAAATTGCAATCTAGTCTGAGGAAAAATACTAGCATGGAAATAGTATCCTAAACCCGTGGTTTAAAAATATCCAAATCATAAGGAGGCTTATGATCACCTTTTAATTTGTTTCTACCCTGAATTATTCTATTTAAGAAAAAAACTTTCTCCATTTCATCCACTGCTTCATAATCACTAGCAAGCTTTTCTAGGTCAATGTTGACATTTCCAAATTCTTCAGTTGTAAGCTCCAACACTTTTCCAAGTTCTTTTGCATTAATGGATAAAAATTATTCTTTGCTATCTTTATTAACAATTTCTCTTTTGTTATCATCATAATTTAGGCACATACCATGATAAATTTTGGGCAAGGGAAAACCTCATGTAACATCATGCGCCCTAATTCAGTTACCCATGGTGCACTGATACTAATAACTTGCATTTTCTTTGCAGTCTTATTCTAAGATGAAAATATAAGTTCTGATTAGGTATGCCTACCATAGGTTTTAATATCATAAATATCATGGTATTCATCAGTGAAACCTGGGGTTTTAAGCAATTTTGCATAATGTATTTCTTTATCTGACATTGCTCTAGTGTTACTGGTGGTAGACATGTTGATACAATCAACAATGTGAAATTGTGAATTCCCTATTAGTCCTTAATTTTTCTTAATTCTCAAGCCTCTTAACCCTAAACCTAAACTTCAAATTTTGAAAAAATAAGATTTTAAGAAACGTCAAAACTCAAATGATGAAACATAGCCACAAGAATTCTTTAACTTATCCAGATTTTGATTCTTGAAACTAGGTTACTAGAATGGCTTTGTTGGAAGTGGAACTGTGGAACCCAAAATAGGGTGGTGCACTATAATGAGCAAACTAAAGACTAAAATCTCCCCGTGTGCTGACCCTCTAACTTCAAAATAAAATCACTTAGCAATAGAAAGTTTTTTTTTTTAATATTAAAGTGAATGAAATTGAAACGTCTATGTGTTACTTCCAAACTACACAGTACACAATTAGTACATGGTTGACAATATTTAAAATAATTCATTTATGATTTACTCCTGCATTGACAACAAATTCTAAACCATTGATCTTTGTTAATCTAAAGGTTATAGGGTGATTCTGGAGGTTTAAGTTCGCAAGCCTAGCACTCTCTGCATTTCATTTCGGAATGCAACTACAACCATACATCAAATGTTCATATCGAATGGTTGAGTAATTTATGATATAAATAATAAACATGTGTTTTAAAGTTGCTTTAAACTTTAATGCACTAGGATTGACATCAAGGCCAAGGGGCCTGTAACTTAATGTTGCAAAGGCCTTAATAAAATGAATTACAATGTCACATTAATAACACAACCATTAATAGCACTTCACTTGCAAAGGAGTTAATAAAATGAATTACAATGTCACATAAATAACACAACCATTTATTTTATTACAACTAAATTACAATGTCACATTATTACATAGTACAAATACAAATGTAAGCACAAGCGCCAAGCTTCTACTGCACCACTGGTGAAAACATAAATGTGATAGATGTTTCTCTGAAAATAAATGGGACTTGTCGGGTCAACCATTCTCTTTGAAAATAAATGCATGGCACTTGTCAAGTCATCCATGGGCTCTGAAAATAAATTCTTGGGGAAAGGGGGTCCAATCAGACTAGGGAAATGGGAGATGAGAAGATACAAAATGTACTTAGCCCCTTTCAAAACCAGACTAATGCAGAAGATGAGGGGTTGTAAAATTGCTCCCATGTAGAAGATGATCTATAAAAATAAATGCATGGTGTAATGCCCCATCTTGTAACCTAAAGAATGTTGCAATGACTACGATAGTGTAATACAAAAAAATTTAAAAGTGTAAACATGAACTTCACTAATGCAAACATTCCCTAAGATATGCAATGACGCACTACATGTAAATCCCATAGATGAAAAAAGTAATTAACATAGCATGTGTTTAATTCTCATAAAATTAAGAGCATTCATTCAATAACAATCAAATTACATCATTGAAGGTATAATGCATAAAAATGATTCTTTCTTACATTGCATTTGTAATAAAATTTACAATACTCATTTCCAAATGAGGTAGGTCATACAAAAGTGTACAATTACATATTACAAAAGTCCCCCCCGATTATAATTGAGGAGTGATACATGAATAAGGTTTCCACTGGTACAAATGATAAATATGAGAAACTGCATTTTCACACATGAGCTCTCCATCCAAGAACTAATCGTCACTGTGAACAAGAACTGGGGACCCAATGGTGTAAGGTGCACATTCCACCCAACCATGTGGCACCCAAAGGCCCATCCCCCATGCTAGGAGAAAGTAAAAAGGTTCCCTAGACATAACCTACAAACCTTAGACACGGATGAGCCCAAAGAAAAAACTATAAAAGTAAAAACTTAACTTAATGGTTACATTGCTTCCAGAACTGAAGGATCAAATACACTAAGTTCACAAGGATGCTGTTATTATAGGTGGAGTGTCATCACAATGTTGCATAGGTTACCTAGGCATTTCTTCCAAGGTTTCATCCCCCATCTTGGGTTACCCTGTAACCTCTTACGAAACTTGGCCCCACATGCAATCTATTGTGGAATTGAATATGTTTCATAGTGACTAGATATCAATTTTTCTATTCCAGGCCTTCTCGACTCATCCCCAATTCTGAACTAGCCCTTGAGTCCATGAGTGAGGCATAATTAATCCAATTAAATATTTTAGACTAACTCAAATGTTGATTAAGTTTTCACTGATTAACTAACTCTACATGAGTTACCTTGGCACCACTTTGTGCATCGACCCTCAGAAAGAGACACTCCCCTAATAATAACACAAGGAAACTAATTCCACTAACTAAGGGCAGACAAGGTGCACATGAACTAACATCAATTTAAACAACAATAAAACAATAGACATCATAACCTGTTCATATAACCAAGTGTCTAATCTAAATAAAACTATGTGCACAACCCTAGTTTGTTCACAATATGAAACTATCACAAAAATAACTCCCTTATGAAGAAACTATATCTGGAAGACTTATTAACCTGTACAATCCCCAATATGCCCAATAAGAGTATTAACAACTTAAAGCAATTCAGGCAAAAGTAAGGATCTAATATTAGGATTTACTAAATCCAATCAAATCAATAACATGTAGTACGAAATTAATCAACTAAAATATAATTCGTTTTTCACTCAATATGAAAATTAAAACTAACAATCAACTTCAATTCTGTATTCATGTATTATAATGAAATTTTCAATTTCTCTAATTAAATCATTTCATTATATAAAAAATAAATTAATTAATTAAATAACAATTTGTGCTGGTATACACTATTCAAACACATTTTACACATTTAAATAAATATATATTTAAATATATATATATACATTAATTAATTATCTAAAAAGGATTACAATTATAAATATTCAAAACAATTTAAAATATATATATATTTATAAATGCAATATATACATTATATATATAATATATTATAAATAATATATATTATATATAATGTATATATATTATAAATATAATATATATAAAAAACAAAACTAAAATAAATTAAAATTTATAACCTTAACAAAACCCTAAGCAAGGGTCGACTGCCTTAACACAACCAACCCCCTCCATGGGCGCGGTTGTGCAGGTAACGCTGGGTGCTCCCCTCAGCCGACTCCCTTATGGGGAACGGTTGTGGGGGTAGTGCCCCCCTACGCCTCCCATTTCATATAACACATCCATGATTTAAATAATCACGATTTAACAAAAACAATAATAAATATCTAAGATTTTTGAAAATCGCGTTCAACCTTTTCACTTTAATTTAAAATAAACTTCTACAGGAAAATCCATATATGTATACTTATATATGTATATGTATATATATCATTGTATACATATATATATATATATAATTTAATCAATAAAGTATCATAGTCGAGCAATTATTTTCACAGAGGTTTTCTACAGGAAATTGAGAGATTTATCAATTTACACAAATTTATCAGAGATTTTTAGTTTCAATAACGAAGGCTTTCATTTTCAATTCAAATTCTCAAAATCTTTTCTACAGGAAAAGTTAAGCAAAGTTCTTCCCTGAGGTTTTTGTTTCCCCAAATTTAACAAAGAACTTCATTTATAAATCTACAGAGATTTCTTCTATTTCCTTTTCAGAATTTTCTATTGTTTAACAAAAACCTTTTGTGTTGCTCTCTAATTTTACTATAAAATCTTGTTTCGTAATTTATACAGAGAGGTAACAAACTTTCTACAGAAATATTTTCAATAAAATTTCACCAAAAAATAACAGAAGCTTCGATCAAAATTATTTCTTCAGGCAATCTTTTAATTTTACAAATTAACAAAACAACTACAAAAACAAATCTTAATATAGACAATCTTTTCAAATCACAATACAACTAACTAAAAAGCAAAAAAACTTGTTTTCCTGTAGCTTGAAAATTTGACTATTGAAGAAAAGCTTTGCCTGCTACGTGCAACTTCCAAAGCCCTTTTCAAATCTTCACTTTCTAAAAGAATGCAAATCACTGAACCAGAAATAAACCTAGATCTTCTTCCAAAAAATTTAAAATCAAACCCCCAAAAATCACAATATTTTTCCAGCAATCCTCTATTTCTTTTCTTTTTCTGTGAAGTGCCTTCTTGCCTTTCCCAATTCTCGAAATATTCTCTCCGAGAAAATCCTCAATGATCGTTTATATTTAATTTTACTAATAGACATGGAAAATCAAGAAAATATCTTCTAACAAACTCACAGATATTTTCTTCTAACAATTATCAAGAATTTAATTTATTCTATTTTATTGAATTTAAAATTTCAAAAACTAATTTCATTTTCTTAATACATATTTAAAATTCCCATTCACACAAAAGCATTTACACAATATTTAATCTATTCTCTCAATAAAAGTAATTTAATCAATTAATTAATTTATTTAATAAAATAACTTTAATCACAATGATTAAATTATTTTACCAATAAACTAATTTAATTAATTAAATAAAATATGAAGCTTTTATCTACAATATTTAAAATTAATTTAAATAAGCACTAAATTAAAAGGAACATTAATCTAACATTAAATTCACAAAATAAACCTTGCATAACAAATAATCAAGATAGACCAGACGAGACAACCAAACATACCAGACCTAAACTGATGACATACTGTGACTAGGTTTGAGGCTAGACTAGGAAAAACCTTGTTACTATCTCCCAATCAACATTATCGTTGAGTCTAGACACGCTCAGACGTATGAAACCAGGTGGAGTCAGTGTCATGTACCTACAATCCTGCAAACAAACATATAACATATATATATAATCCATGATTCAAACACACCATGAAGAGAAAATCAGGGAAATCACAGGGCACTTGCAAGCGAGTGATACAACTCCATTCTCCTCACCAATACAATATTACATTGAACTAAAAAATAAATATTAATCTACCACAAACATATATAGCAATAACATCTCAAGTAAACATCTATGCTAACATAAAGCAAGTCAGAAATAATCACCACCATAAAGTGTATTATCACATCATAAAATAAATCCACAATCGCTCTATTTTCAACAATCAAATACATCAAAGTATTAGGGTCTATCAAAGTGAAACATACTATTAGAAAACATAAGCAAAATGGAAGGGTACTACATCCTCCCCCCCTAGGATAAAGCTTACTCCTAAAAGCCTAGGAGCAGATAGGGATAAAGCTCCCTCATGCGTGTCGCATCCTCCCAAGTAGTTGATGCCTCATGACTAGGATCCCATTGGATCCTCACCTGATCAACGTCTTGACCCCTGAGAACAAGCCTCTGGCATTGAAGAATACCCACGGGCTCCAAAGCCAGCTGCCTGTCCTCTACCTATAATGCATTCCAATCAAGTACATAAGAAATATCGGTATGATAAGGTCTAAGAACTGACACATGGAAGACATCATGAATACGTGAAAAATTGGGTGGTAAGGCGAGTCGATATGCCACAGGACCAATCCTCTCTTGAATCTCAAATGTCCCAACAAATCGAGGCACAAGCTTAGAGCCTTTTCCATAATAGATTGGACTCTTTCACGGTCACACTCGAAGAAACACTCTATCACCAATTGAAAACTATCGGTCCACTCTATGCACATCGGCATACTTCTTTTTTCTATCATGTGCTGCTATCAGATGTTCTCTAATGCGATCAACTTGTTGCTCCATGTCTCAAATCATCTCAGGTCCAAGTAACATTCTATCCTCAAGTCAATCCCAACTCAATGGAGTCCAACAAGGACATCCATATAACACCTGAAAAGGGGGCATACCTATGGAACTTTGATATCCATTATTGTAAGAAAATTCCACTAAGTATAGATAATCTTCCCAATATGATTGTTGGTCCATAACATACATTCTAAGCATATCCTCAAGAATTTGATTAACTCTCTTTGTCTGATTATCTGTTTCAGAATGATACACTGAACTGAAGTTCAACTATGTACCTAGAGCATACTATAATGAAGTCCATAGGGCTGAAGTAAACATAAGATCTCTATCAAATATAATCCTACAAGGAATTCCATGCAACCTAACAATATCTTCCATGAATATCCTAGCTATAGATGAAGCATTATAAGATGATCGAACTGGAGAAAAATGTGCTACCCTAGTCAATTTGTCAACAGTTACCATAATGGCATCATGTTGATGTGACGACATAGGTAATCCAATAATGAAATCAACTGATATAATATCCCATTTCCATTCAAGAATGAGATGTGGCTACAATAATCAGGAAGGATGTTGATGCTTAGCTTTAACTCTCTGGCACTCAAGAAATCTCGATACAAAATCAGTGATATCATGTTTCATACTGGGCCAAAAATACAACTATCGAAGATCCGCATGCATCTTCTTAACACTAGGATGAGTTGAGTAAGGTGCTCAATGTGCCTTAGTCATAATCAATGTGTGAAGACCTTCTAAATATGTTACATAGATATGATCTAAATGTCACAATAAACCATTTGATTCAAGAGTATACCCTGTAAATCGACCCTCAAGAGGTCTACCTGATTCAATCTCCATCTTCACCTCCTGATACAATCTATCTATAGGAAGTGCTACTAAAATTTGGCTCCTCAAATCTACTTCAAGAGTAATAGAAGAAATCTCATGTCATCGATGACTGAGAGTGCCAGCCACTATGTTCTCTTTTCCTTGAACATATTTAACCTCAAAATCATATTCACATAAGAACTCCATCCACCATCTCTGTCTAGCATTCAAATTAGGCTGTGTAAAAATATATTGTAGACTATGGTGATCACTATGAAGTTCGAAATAGTGACCCAATAAGAAATGCCTCCGTCGAACCAATGAATGAACAACTGCGGCAAGTTCCAAATCATGAGTAGGATAATTTAGTTTGTGATCCTGGAGTTTACGAGACTCATAAGTGATCACACGCCATTCTTGCATCAGTACTGCTCCTAAACCCTCCAAGGACGCATCAGTGCAAACAAAAAAATCCTTAGCAGGATCAGGAACAACTAATATAGGCACATTAGTCAGCTTTTCCTTAAGTAGTGTCTGAAAAGCCAACTGACACTGCTCTATCCAAAAAAATTTCTTCCCTTTCCTCTGAAGAGAAGTAATGGGGTGCCCAATCCTAGAAAACCCCTAAACAAACCATCTATGGTATCTAGCAAGTCCCATAAAACTACGAACCTCAACTACATTGGTAGGCACGGGCCAATCAACAATAGCTTGGATCTTCGAAGGATCCACAACAATACCCTTTCCAGAAATCACATGACCAAGGTATTTCACCTTAGTCTGAAAGAAGTCACACTTCTTCAGGTTTATGTATAATTGATTCTGCCTCAAGCACTGTAATACCTATCTCAGATGCTCTTCATGCTCCTTCATATTTCTTGAATAAATCAAAATATCATTGAGAAACACAAGAACAAAATGATCAAGTTATGTACGAAAAACACCATTCATCAAACTCATGAATACTGATGGTGCATTCATTAACCCAAACAGTATTACTGTGAATTCGTAGTGCCCATAACGAGTTCAGAATGTTGTTTTATGAATGTCTACTTATGCCACGTGTAACTAATGGTAACCTGATTTCAAATCAATCTTAGAGAACACATTAGCTCCCTTGATCTGATTGAAAAGATCATCGATTCTGGGTTAAAGGATATCGATTCTTTATTGTTACTTTGTTCAATTGACGATAGTCAATGCACAATCTAAGTGATCCATCCTTCTTCTTTATGAAGATGATAGATGCTCCCCAAGGAGAAACACTTGGACAAATAAAACCCTTCTCTAAAAGTTCCTCCAACTGAATGTGAAGCTCTTCTAGTTCTTGAGTAGTCATTCTATATGGGGCTCGAGATATAGGCTCTACTCCAGGAACTAGGACAACTCTAAAGTCAATATCTCATTTCGGTGGCATACTAGGTATATCACCAGGAAACACATCAATGAATTCCTTGAGGATTGGATGATCATCAAGAGATATCTCTCGACTCTTTCCCACCTCCAAGTCATTAACTATTGTTGCAAATAGTTGACAACCCTGATGAGACATCTCTTCAATTGCATAGCAGAAATCATCCGCAAAGAGATAGGTCTTTGAACACCTATGATCTCAGCTTTTGCACCTGATTCATTAATACAACTTATTGTCTTTAGTCAACATTCAATCATAGTGTGATGAGATTCTAACCATTCCATGCCTAAAACAATATCATACGAACCTAGAGGTGTAACATGAAGATCCACTAAGGTAGATAACGAACCAATTCTTAGTTCACAATTGTGTACAAGGTTCTCTACCACTACCTTCACCCCAGAGGCAAATTCTACCTACCACTTACCACCTTGCTTTACCGCCACAAGACCACATCCCTCAACAATGGTAGGTGATATAAATGAATCAGTAGCTCCAGAATACAAAAGAATAGTAATACTAGTACCCTATAAATGACCTGAAGTCTTGACCACTATATTTTGATGATCAGCTTGGCAATTATTTACCGTAGCATAAACTGTATGAGAACGGCCTGCATCCCCAACTATAGGCTTAAAAGCTGTCGGTCATGACCCAAATCCTGATGAACCTCTCAAAGGACACTGCCTAGAAATATGTCCCTGTTGACCACAAGAATAACAACCAGCACCTCTACCAAATCCCTTGCCACCTGAAGGTGCATTGGATTGTTGAAAGCTACCTCTACTAACTATAAACTACGCACTCTGATCTGGCCAATCCTGTCGATTGCGCTTATTGCACCACCAGTTACGGTTCTTTCGTGACTAAGAACTATTACCCTGTTGAGGCTGTGAATTATTATTCTTCACTACAACCTCCATAGTCTTTGATTCGAAGACTCTAACTCCTCCACTAATACAAGCATTCAAACCCCTAATAAAATATTGTACCAATATCGCTTCGTCATCACCAATTCCTACATATTGTTTGAGCTCATAAAATCTACGCTCATAATGCTCAACAGATAATTCCATCTGACGTAAATCATGAAACTCATCAGCTCGTCATTACCTCCAATGCTCAGACAGGAAACATGCTCTAAACCTTTCCAAGAACATCTCCCAAGAAATTGACCTAATCTGTAGATGGAGCTTTTGCTCCTCCAAACACCACCAAGTAGAGGCAAAACCTCTCAGATGCATGATGGCGCATCTAGCTCAGGTATTGCTACCATATGAGTGCATAGCAAAACATCTACCCAAGTCTAATAACCAGGTCTCTGCTTCTAGACCACCACCTGTGCCATCAAATGTAGGAGGGTGTGCCCTCAACAAATCCCTCATATGTCTTGCAACTATGGAATCCTACTCTATAGTACTGAAAATCCTCCTAGGAGATCTATCATGTTCCCTAACCACCTCTTGATCAACTTCCTGCCTTAGACCAAGTTTAGCAAGTACTTCTTCTAGTAGGTGACGTAATTGTGCTCCCTCAACCTTTGGCTGAATCAGAATTCGTTCCCCACTTGTCTGTTCCACCTAAGGACCCAATTGTTTGGCATGCTCACTCTCATGGGAGCTCTGAGGGGGAGTAACCCAGGGACTCGGCCCATGGCCTCCACCTCGACCTCTATCATGACCTCTAGCACGACGTCTAGGCATGATCCTACACAAAAAACAAAAAGAACAAGTCTCAGATAGAAAACAGACAAGGCTAACAGAAAACACCACTACGTATTCTAACATCTAGGACATCCTAATGGCTCACAATTACCCATAGCATCCAATGTTAGAACCTTTGCTCTGATACCAATCTGTAATGCCCCATCTTGTAACCTAAAGAATGTTGCAATGACTATGATAGTGTAATAAAAAAAAATTAAAAGTGTAAACATGAACTTCACTGATGCAAACATTCCCTAAGATACACGACGATGCACTACATGTAAATCCCATAGATGATAATAGTAATTAACATAACATGTGTTTAATTCTCATAAACTTAAGAGCATTCATTCAATAACAATCAAATTACATCATTGAAGGTATAATGCATAAAAATGATTCTTTCTTACATTGCATTTGTAATAACATTTACAATACTCATTTCCAAATGAGGTAGGTCATACAAAAGTGTACAATTACATATTACAAAAGTTCTCCCCGATTACAATTGAGGAGTGATACATGAATAAATATGAGAAAGTGCATTTTCACACACGAGCTCTCCATCTAAGAAGTACTCATCATCACGAAAAAGAACTGGGGACCCAACGGTGTAAGGTGCACGTTCCACCCAACCATGTGGTACCTAAAAGCCCACCCCCATGCTAGGAGATAGTAAAAATGTTTCCTAGACATAACCTACAAACCTTAGACACAGATGAGCCCAAAGAAAAAACTATAAAAGTACAAACTTAACTTAATGGTTACGTTGCTTCCAGAACTGAAGGATCAAATACACTAAGTTCACAAGGATACTGTTATTATAGGTGGAGTGTCATCATAATGTTACATAGGTTACCCAGGTGTTTTTTCCTAGGTTCCGGCCCCCATTTTGGGTTACCCTGGTAACCTCTTATGAAACCTGGCCCCACATGCAATCTATTGCAGAATCGAATATCTTTCATAGTGACTAGATATGGACTTTTCCTTTCTAGGCCTTCTCGACTCATCCCCAAGTCTAAACTAGCCCTTGAGTCCATGAATGAGGAGTAATTAATCCAATTAAATATTTTAGACTAACTAAAATGTTGATTAAGTTTTCACTGATTAACTAACTCTACATGAGTTACCCTGGCACCACTTTGTGTGCTGACCCTCAGAAAGAGCCACTCCCCTAATAATAACACAAGGAAACTAATTCCACTAACTAAGGGTAGACAAGGTGCACATGAACTAACATCAATTTAAACAACAATAAAATAATAGACATTATAACCTGTTCATATAACCAAGTGTCTAATCCAAATAAAACTATGTGCACCACCCTAGTTTGTTCAAAATATGAAACCATCACAAAAATAACTCCCTCATGAAGAAACTATATCTGGAAGACTTATTAACCTGTACAATCCCCAATATGCCCAATAAGAGTATTAACAACTTAAAGCAATTCAGGCAAAAGTAAGGATCTAATATTAGGATTTACTAAATCCAATCAAATCAATAACATGTAGTACGAAATTAATCAACTAAAATATAATTCGTTTTTCAGTCAATATGAAAATTAAAACTAACAATCAACTTCAATTCTATATTCATGTATTATAATGAAATTTTCAATTTCTCTACTTAAATCATTTCATTATATAAAAAATTAATTAATTAATTAATTAACAATTTGTGCTGGTATACACTATTCAAACACATTTTACACATTTAAATAAATATATATTTAAACATTATATTTAAATATATATATACATTAATTAATTATCTAAAAAAAATTACAATTATAAATATTCAAAACAATTTTAAAATATATATATATACATATATTTATAAATACAATATATACATTATATATAATATATATTATATATAATATATATTATATACAATGTATATATATTATAAATATAACATATAAAAAAAAACAAAATAAACTTCTCCAGGAAAATCCATATATGTATACTTATATATCTATATGTATATATATCATTGTATACATATTTATATATATATATATAAATGCATAAATAATTTAATCAATAAAGTATCATAGTCAGGCAATTGTTTTCACAGAGGTTTTCTACAGGAAACTGGGAGATTTATCAATTTACACAAATTTATCAAAGATTTTCAGTTTCAATAACGAAGGCTTTCATTTTCAATTCAAATTCTCAAAATATTTTCTACAAGAAAAGTTTAGCAAAGTTCTTCCCTGAGGTTTTTGTTTCCCCAAATATAATAGAGAACTTCATTTATAAATCTACGGAGATTTGTGTTGCTCTCTAATTTTACTATAAAATCTTGTTTCATAATTTATATAGAGAGGTAACAAACTTTCTACAAAAATATTTTCAATAAAATTTCACCGAAAATAACAAAAGCTTCGATCAAAATTATTTCTTTAGGCAATCTTTTAATTTTACAAATTAACAAAACAACTACAAAAACAAATCTTAATATAGGCAATCTTTTCAAATCACAATACAACTAACTAAAAAGAAAAAAAACCTATTTTCCTGTAGCTTGAAAATTTGACTATTGAAGAAAAGCTTTGCCTGTTGCGTGCAACTTCCAAAGCCCTTTTCAAATCTTCACTTTCCAAAAGAATGCAAATCACTGAACCACAAATAAACCCATATCTTCTTCCAAAATTTTTAAAATCAAAACCCCAAAAATTACAATATTTTTCTAGCAATCCTTTGTTTCTTTTCTTTTTCCGTGAAGTGCCTTCTTGCCTTTCCCAATTCTAGAAATATTCTCTCTGAGAAAATCCTCAACAACCATTTACATTTAATTTTACTAACAGACATGGAAAATCAAGAAAATATCTTCTAACAAACTTACAGATATTTTCTTCTAACAATTATCAAGAATTTAATTTATTCTATTTTATTGAATTTAAAATTTCAAAAACTAATTTCATTTTCTTAATACATATTTAAAATTCCCGTTCACACAAAAGCATTTACACAATATTTAATCTACTCTCTCAATAAAAGTAATTTAATCAATTAATTTATTTATTTAATAAAATAACTTTAATCACAATGATTAAATTATTTTACCAATAAACTAATTTAATTAATTAAATAAAATATGAAGCTTTTATCTACAATATTTAAAATTAATTTAAATAAGCACTAAATTAAAAGGAACATTAATCTAACATTAAATTCACAAAATAAACCTTGCATAACAAATAATCAAGACAAACCAGACCAGACAACCAAACATACCAGACCTAAATTAACAACATACTATGACTAGGTTTGAGGCTAGACTAGGAAAAACCTCATTACTATCTCCCAATCAACATTATCGTTGAGTCTGGACACGCTCAAACTTGTGAAACCAGGTGGAGTAGGTGTCATGTACCTGCAATCCTTCAAACAAACATATAACATACATATATAATCCATGATTCAAATACACCATGAAGAGAAAATCACAGAAATCACAAGGCACTCACAAGCGAGTGATGCAACTCTATTCTCCTCACCAATACAATATCACATTGAACTGACAAAATAAATATCAATTAATCTACCATAAACATATATAGCAATAACATCTCAATTAAACATCTATGCTAACATAAAGCAAGTTAGAAATAATCACCACCATACAGTGTATCATCACATCATAAAATAAATCCACAATCGATCTACTTTTGGTGATCAAATACATCAAAACAAAGTATTAGGGTCTATCAAAGTGAAAAATACAGTAAGAAAACATAAGCAAAATGGAGGGGTACTACACATGGGGCTTGCCTGGTAGGCTATGGTGTTTGAAAATAAATGCATGGGACTTTCCTAGCCAACCATGCTAGGGAACCGAGAGCTATGATGATACAAAATGTACTTATCCCCTTTGAGAATCAATATCATACAAATGATGAGGGGTGGTAAAAATACTCCCATCTTCTACTTGCAGCTTCCATGCACTGGGATAGCACTTATCTCCATCAAATCTCCTCATCTTGGTTCAAAACCTGTCTGAGAAGTTAAGTGAACGAAATCAACTTCTTTCCAATTTCACCCATTCTAAACTTGAAGGAAATTGATCTTGTACTTTGTAAATACATAACTGGATGTAGGAGAATTTAGAGTATCCCCAATAATATCGCATCATCTTCTTCCTAAATCCTTATTAAGTTATAAAACCTACAAAATGAAAACCCTTATGACAATTCATCAAATGATTTCAGTTGTGCTCATTATCCTTATTTATGGGCCAAAAGTGCCACCAATAGTGGTACTACCAGCTTGGTCCTTGTGTACACCTCACACGTGTCACATGTGAGGTTGGGTATAGTCATAATTGTGATTTACGCAAACCTAAAAAAAAACTTAATCAGTTTGTGTAACTTAATCCTAACATTTACAATTTAAATGTTTAATTTGATTGACATCTAGACTTTGACAGCCTAGCTACATGCAAACTATACCTCAAGCTGACAAGTTGTCAATTGTCAAAATTTCTAGTGCCACTCAAATGATATGAAATCATTACAAATCTTGTTTGACTAAATCACTAGATTATTGATATCATCATCTATGATTCTACAGTACATCATGTAGTTTTCAATATAAATCAATCACTTTGTTTATTCATATGGCATTAATCTGTGTTGCCACCCGCAATACCACAACCAAAATTTCTTTTAAAAGATTGAGAATTTCAATAGAATAAATAAAAGGTAGAGTAATTCAACACATTGAAAAGAGAGAATTAAATGTCTCATTTTACCTTAATCATTATCAATGTCCACTAATAAGTCACAATAAATTTCACTCACTTATGATTAGAACTATATGTTGATAATTACTATTAGTTTTAAAAGCCACATTTTTATATTGACCAAAGCAAAAAGGATTTACAAGAATGGAGCAATGAAAAGTATTTTAATTTAAGTAGATATTGTTAACTTAGACTAAAGTGCATAGTACATAACCAGTGTGGCCAAAAGGAAAAAAGCCACTAACTATGACAAAAAACCAGTCACAAAGTACATATTACAAGAACTGTTATGTTGTACAATAAAATATAGACATGTGACATGTCACACAATTCATTTTTATTTTATTTTTTGTAACATTAGTTGAGGTCATCAACCAGGTGTTTGAGTAGAATGTGAATCAAATTTAAGAAAATAATAGTAGAGAAGAAAAGTGAATCACCCAAAACCTTCCTCCAAAACTCCAGACTCTTTAATGATTCATTTTTTGTATCACATAATAGAACCCATCTCATATTAACTACCTAGGAAAGAGCCTACATTGTAGAAGCATGCAATTGCACTTTCCTGAAGATTCCACTAACATGCGCTAACCCACTTTCAAAATCTTAATGCTCCAGCACCAACTCCAACGAAGAAATAGAGTAAATGAAAGGATGCAAATAACATATTTCCAGCATCTTCACCAAATATTTATCAAGAAAAATGTCCATGCAATTGGACAAGAAAGATGAAGCTACCTCAAAATATAGAGCACGAGGGTTGTTCTGAAGCCATTCCCTGCCCACAATTATTCTTAAAGAATCCTCAACTTGCACACAAGGAATTGTAAAAACCATATCCAACTTTCATCTATCATATGCATTATCCCCTCTTTTCTCCCAAAAACATTTGGGTAGCATGACACACCATGAAGACTCCATAATATCTTAGTTAAATTAAGAATAGAAAAGAAATAAATCAAAGCCAAATATATTATAAATGATATGAAGAACATCAAGTTAGTGAAGTATATATAGAAGTTAGCATGAACACAATGAGTATGACATCACACTTATCATTTTTAAATTCACCACTATCATTGATGTGACAATTAAGATTTATTTCAACACTTGAATCCTTAAAAGAAAGTGCTTAAAAGGTATGCCCACGACAAATAACAAGATGGTTGCATAGAGCACATGCAAATAAAGTTATTTTTAAAATGGGGACACTGCTAGGTTGATGAGACTCGACCCTTAAGATTAAAGAATTAATATTTAAGGCTTTGTCATTAAATATTTTGATCTAACTTAGGAAATATTAAACACTAAACAAGAGCACGATGACCAAAAGACCTAAATAATTAATAAAATCTCAACCATTGATTTATGAAAATCTAACGGTTCTAGTGTTATTCCGTAGGTTTCAATTTGCAAGTCTAGTGCTTCAAGGATTTACTTCTAGAATGCAACTATAGCCATCCATCAAAAATTCATCGAATGGTCCCTCTTTTAAAACACACTTTATGCACATGCATAATTTAAAATGGGGACATCACTAGGTTGACAAGACTCAACCCTCAGGATTAAAGACTTAAGATTTAAGGCTTTGTCATAAAATATTTTGATCTGACTTAGGCAATATTAAATGGTAAACAACATGTCACAATGACCGACAGACCTAAATAATTATTAAAATCTCAACCATTGATTTCTAAAAATCTAACAGTTCTAGTGTTATTCCAGAGGTTTCAATTCGCAAGTCTAGTGCTTCAAGGATTTATTTCTAGAATGCAACTATAGCCATCCATCGAAAATTCATCAAATGGTCCCTCTTTTAAAACAAACTTTATGCACGTGCATAATTTTTCCACTTAAGTTCTTCTATTGCTCATGAGTCATCGCCAAAATCCTTCAACCCATCGATTTCATTACCACGATGAGTGATGAGCCTTGATCTCGCCACATGTCCACATCTAACGGTTCTAGTGTTATTCTGGAGGTTTCAATTCAAAAATCTAGTGCTTCAGAGATTTACTTCTAGAATGCAACTACAATCGTCCATCAAAAATTCATCAAGTAGTCGTGGTTATATTGATTTGCCAATGTTTTTTCTTATGCATTTGAAAATAGGTTTAATTCGCCAATGGATATATTTTTTTGGTTTGAAAAAAAATTTAATCGCCAACAAAATTATTTTTTTATGTTTTGAAAACAGGTTTAATTCGCCAATGGAACTTTTTTCTAGGTTTGAAAATAGATTTTAATTGCCAATGAAAATATTTTATTGGTTTAAAAAAAATTGCAATTCCCTAGGATTTTTCATAGACTTCTACTGATTAGAAAAGATTCGCCAATTGAGATTTTTTTTCCCAAAAAATGAAAAAATTTGCCACTAAATTAATATTTTTATCAAGAAGTACACAAGATTTCCCAGGACTTTACAACTTCACCGAGGGGGGGGTTTCTTAAAGTTTTCCTTATTTCTCTTTATTCTTAGGAAAACTATCAATATTATTTCATTGATCAAAATCAACTTAAAAAATACTCTCGTACAAAATATTTAACTCACATAGTGATGTATTCAAACTATATTCAATTTGTGTAGTTGTAGGTAATTTTTTATGAGGCACAAAATTCATACACATGAAAAAAATTGATCCCAATTAGTTGAAATATTGATGCAGAGCATGGTTAGCTTCAAAGGTCTTCCAAGACACAAATCATTGATTTTGATAAATCACCAAATCAATCACAAATCCACTTCCATGAAACTTGGTTTCAAAGGGCTATAAATACACCAAAATGTGACTTCAAGGTATCAAACTTTTTATGAACCTCTAATATACTTTAGAAATTATCATATTGATTGAATTAAGCTAAATAAATTCCTTTTGAACACTGTTTCTTCCATTTTCCAAATGCTCACACCCAAGAGGCTTAATTGCTTAAAGGAGCCCAAATGACAAAATCGGGTGTAACTTTTAAACTAGATTGAATCTCCAAAAAAATAAATTCAAGAACCCATTATTGAGTACTTCAACATATCAAAAACTAATATAGGGTTTTTTTGAAAAGAATTCCCTTAAAAATGACTGTCTCATTTTCAAGGAGGCCTAATTAGGCTAGTTAGGACAGGGGTTTATTGAATCTCTACACACTTGACCTCAAAACTCTTCACCAAAGGTTTTAAAAAATTGAATATGGTATGAACATGCTTATTCAACCATCCCCCATTCAATTCAAAAGTATTTTTAACAAACCCTAGCTTCTAACCATGCATTCATGCTTAAAATCATGGAAAATCTGTTAGGGAAGCAATAAAACTCATGTAACTTGACTTCCCTTGCACTTGAAAACACAACCAATATTGAAAAATAATCTAAATTGACCTATTCCAGTGATTTAAAAAGGTCTCCATCAGTGGAATGGTGATTTTTGCTCTTATTTAACTCTTAAACCCTTAAAATGAGGGTTTTTGGACTACCCTAAAAAAAGTGGCTCTAAAAAGCTTTAAACTCAATGAAATTTTCTCAAACTAGGTTTTTTTGAAAGTTAACTCAAAGATTTATCAACCCAAATAAAAAATAAAGTTTGAAAGTATTGCACAGAGGAGTACCATGCCTGAGAACAGGATACTTTTATTCAAAACCCTCTTCAAGATACAATCTTCTCTACTCTTTCTCATCTTCACAAGGATTTTAAAGCATGTCACAATAGTAATCTTTTCTACCCCTTCAATTACAACTGACCAATAACCTTCCCTATACAAAATGACTCTTAAACTTCTTACATTTTTTGCATTTTTCATTTTTGACAACAATTGCAAGATTTGTATAATTTGACAACTTAACTATAAGACCCCCTAGAAACCTAATCAAATGCTTCAAATACATAAAAATATTCCCAAATATGACCTTTTTACAATCAAAACATGATGAAAACTCAAATTTTACAAAATGGCCTCATGGAGGCATAAGATTGACATGGTGCCCTGCACCAAATATTGACCCTAGAAGTGACTAGTATAATTGATGCAGGAGCATCCAGTGGTGTAAGGGCAATCTTGCACCACCAAAAAATAGTTAAATTTCAAGTTTCTCAGTTTTTAGATGTTTTTACACTTTTGGATACCCTTTTCGTCATAATAAAATTCCCAATTTACGGTTTTTATTTTCTATTCCTGGGTTGGAAGATATTGCAGTTTTAGTTTCCCAGATTTGCACCTAAAAATCTTCCGAGTTAGATTTGAGGCACTTAGATTTCCCAGATCGGCCCCGAAACTTGCTGAAATTGGCATAGCAAATTTTGAGCACGTTATTGACTTCGAAACCTTTCCAACAGTTCAAACGGTTCGCGAAATCAGAGTCCCAGATCAAAAGTTATGGCCCCGAAAAGTTGGCGCACTTTCTAGAAGATACAATTGCAAATGTTCTTTTGAAATTTGAACTTCAAGTTGTAATTTTTCGGCGCCAAACTGCCTAAACACAAATTTGAATGTTGTTTTGGCTCCAAACTAAAGAGGAGCTCTATTTATGGGCGGGTTTCTAATTTTTGGGTAACTTTTTGGGGACAAGCTCGCATATTGCGAAAGGGTGATTTTGTAGCTTTCTGTAACTTGCATGTGTTGTAGAACTTGGAGATTTGAGATCCTCTGCATGTAAGAAGCTCCAATTTCTGAATAATAAAATTATTCTCTTATTTGTGGGTTATTTTCTAAGTCTCAGGCTGCACCCTCATCAATAATTTATTGCATGAGTTTACTGGATAATTTGAGGATTGGGAATGCCATATTTGAGTTATTGTAATGGTTGTAGCTAAGTAGGCACATTGAATGGGCTGATATAAGGTCATATTAGTCAAAAAATTATAAGCATTTGTGTATTAAAACTCACTCATTGACTATTTGTACCACTTGTGATTTCATAGTTGTATTTTTTCAATAGGAGAGGATTTTTTAATGCATCATTCAATATAACAACCTCATTAAATTGTTGCAAAAAATATATCCAAACCCAAAATATTTTCATCTCTTAATATTGAATCATTTACTATCCAATTTGTAGCTTGAACTCTCTCGTACATATGAAGAAACATGTGATTGAATTATGGGACTAACTCCTATGGTATCCTTATCATGGATTCAAACTAAAATAATGTATCTTTTTTACTCATATTTATATCAGTTCATATTGAAAGAATAAAATTTCTAGCTCATTTGATAAGAAAAAATAATTCAATAGAAAATTTGCATATTATTGAAGTGCTACACCATTAAATATCTTGACAAACATATGAAAAAAAAAATCCTCATAACATATTTTATGAAAAATCATTAAATATATAAATATCCACATGGTTTAAAGAATTTGGTTCATTATTTTGGGAGAATAATGGAATCCAATTATACACGTGGAGAGGAATCTCATGGATATTCCCTATGATATACATAGGGTCACCCATGAAAGCTAAATATACTTAAGATCTAACTCAATTGAAATGTGCAAATAACTAGGAACACTCTTATTCCATGCCCTCCTAGAATCATTCCTATTGAGGGGTGTTTTGACACACCAAAATTTAAGTAGAATGCAAGAATGCACTGCCTCTTTGAAATGAAAACCAACCTCAAAAGATTGATTAGCCTAAGGTCATGGCTGTTACTATAATGGCAATTTTGGATAATCCATTGGTTTATGTATTTACACCTATATAAGATTTTTATGGTAATCAATTAAACAAGTGGCTGAAGAAAAGGAGATCAATAAATTGGATAAAAAAATATATATATAGGTTGCTCCAATCATATATTTCTCTAAATGAACACTTTCAATGCTATATCAATAATAGGACAACTTGAAAACATGAAATCATTGATTGATAATAGAAATTTGTAACTATCAATTCCTTAATCGAATCATAAACTAACCAAATCTACAAAAAATGTTCAAAATATATTAGGGTTTAAAGAAGTAAACACAAATATAAGCAACAATGATGCACTCAATTTTAGACTTAAATATGAAAGGTATGATGAAATCATAATAACCTATAATTCAATAATCAGTATTCCACATGTCACAAATAATATAGATGTTATATTCTAAGGAATTTGACAAGTATTTGAAATTTAAATATGTGAAACCACCATATTACATGTACAAATATCACACACTAACCTTACTTAAAGTACTTAAATAAGATTTCACCAAGTAATTGAACTTAAAGAGAACAAAACAAAAAATGCATCACCACCAATGGAGATAGTAATAAAAGGAAAATAGGCATGATTCTTCAATTTATTTGCAATGGTTCAATTATAACTTCCAGCAAAATTTCTTACATTGAAAATTCAATAGTTTGCTTCCTTTCCAAAATTTCTAACCTTAAACAATATTTTCAAAGATAACATAAATACCCATGTTTGGTGCTTAACACTAAATTTACCAAGAGAGATTATTCTTGAATCTTAAATAGTTCCTTGCCCAAAATTTATAAATTACATTTAATTTTTAAAGATTTGGCCCCAAAATTAAATTACATGTTATTCTATGTGGGCCAAATAAAATAATTGCAATAGAGTAAGATCATTAAAGGAGTGATTGATTCATGTGAATGATAAATAAGAAGAAAATAAAGGGGAAATCCTAGCTTCTCTATCCCCTAATGCATTCTATACATTTGGGAATTATGCCTTGAAATTATCCCATTTGCACCAAGCATACACAAAATCCATTAGAAGATACAACAAAATATTCCTTAGCTTAGTTAGTAATATTAATAATCATTCCATTTATAACTCAAAATCAACATATAATTTGAGAACTTAAATTAAATAATAGTGAATAGACAAGCCTTGAAGGTATCATTAGGGTTGCATTATGGTTCCTATCATAGAATACACATGAATATGTCAAAACATAGTTTTATCAAAGTATCAAAGTTTGGGATCCCAACATGATTCATGCTCAAATTATTGGGGATCAAATAATTTTGATGCTCAAAATAATAATGGGAACAAGCTACCAAATGATCTAGAACTACTTAATCAATTCGAAAAAGAGAAACATAAGCCATCAAGGTTCAAGGATTTGGGGTACCTCATAGTAGGTACCAAGACAAGGGAATGCCTAAAATTGTGGTCCCAAAAAATAACATAGCATGGATAATATCACAAATAAAATACCTAAGAAAATAAATAGTTCATGTTTGAAAGAATAATCCTAATAGGTAATAAGAAACAATGAAATGGAATTAGACTCTAGGGAAACCAATAACCTTGCACTCAAACAAGAGGAATGCGGAAACTCTTACTACAAAAAAGAGAATAATTTCAAGAACATGATTTAGACCTTGAGGATCAAAAGTAACTCTTAACAAATACCTTGAAAAGAACACCTCCAAACTCACAATCTCCATGAAGATATAAAATAAAGTGATCATGGATTAGACTTCAAGAATACAAGAAGACAACTACATGAATATGAGGATGACCAAAACATTGACTCTAAAAAGCATAAAAGAAATAAGTGTGGGGGTCAATTTTTAAAAATACCCTAAATTAGGTACCTAGACACGAAGATAACCAAAACCCCTATTCTAAAAAGGGTGAAACAACTAAGTGCAAGAGTCACATCTTGAAGAAACCAAAAAAACATGTGCCCAAAAAGGAGGACGGTCAAAACATTAACTCCAAAAAGATACAAAAAAACTCCAATTTTGGGAGTCAAGCTTTGGGGGTCCAAATAACTTCATCCCAA
Source organism: Sequoia sempervirens (assembly GCA_007258455.2). NCBI lineage: Eukaryota > Viridiplantae > Streptophyta > Pinopsida > Cupressales > Cupressaceae > Sequoia > Sequoia sempervirens. The sequence continues at coordinate 363,884,376 of VDFB02000015.1, forward strand.
AATAGGATGATCAAGACCAAGACCAAAACTCCAATGATTAACATCAAGGCTAATGAGGCATCATTCCATCAAGAAAAGAATATCCCAAAAATCTAATAAATAGTTTTTTCAAAGGGGGAAAAGACCTTACAACTAGGGCATCAAAAAATAACAAAATAAAAAGCATACAAAATCAAACAAAATTAAAAATAAGCAAGAAAATATGTGCCCTAGTGTACAACACATGAAGCAAGAAAAACCAAAATCATAAATAAAAAAAGTAAACAAATGTTATGAAATAAATTACGCAAGAGAAGAATATAATATAAAATATGTTGAAAGTACTTGATAATAGCTAAGAATAATAAGCCACATTGAGAAGGTAACCTCTCAATCCACTTCGTAGGGGATACCTCCAATAGTCTTCAAAAAGAACAAAATACTCAACATGATGATAATAGCCTATCTATAGCTCCTATATATACCATAATTATGCCTATGATATCACGAAAATTGGACTAGATAACCCTACATAAGCCTTAGGCTGACCTAAAACACTTAATAACAATATGATAACAATAATGACTTAATTAAGAGTTAAGATAGCCACAAGCCGACTCTCACAAAATTATACACACTATAGCTGTAAGGGCATAACATTTCCCTCCACTTTACAAAAGCATTGTCCTCAATGCTAACTTTGGGTAAATACACAAATATGGGGGGCCAAAAAGGGGTCTTAAGTCGCCACTTTTTAAAAAAATCAGCAAAGACTAACCTTGGATGAGAAATTGAAGATAGTTACGCTCAAAATTTTAAGATGCAAAAAAAGGTCGTAGTGCTCTGAAAATACTTTCTAAACTACTATTTTTTTTTAAATGGTAGAGATCAAGGGGTTCAAAAATGGGGACCACACAAATTGGTCATGTTTTTTTCCAAAAAATATAACAGCATTTGGTGTGGCCCCCCTAAAATGTTAACTTTTGTAGTATTTTAAAAATTGCTTCGGTGAGAAATTAGCTAACACCATGTAGTTTATCCCTGATTTTTTTATAATTTTTTAATGAATATATGAATTTTAACTAATTTTAAAAGTGGACACATTTTAAAAAATAAAAATTTGAGTGTGCTCCACCCTAATTTTTTTGAAAAGTAGTCAAAAATAATAAAAAACTGAATAGTGTAAAATCGAGTCTAGTCTCTAAAAATGCAATTTATTTGAAATATCAAAGAATGGTTAAAATATAAAGTAAAAAATACCAAACATTGGTTTTTGAAAAAAAATAGATACACCAACAAAAGAAATTAAAGATGAAATCCTTAACATACACAAAATGTGAAAAAAAATTACATGGTTAGATAGTTAAGAGAGAGCTTAACATTACCCAATTTTTTTTTTACTTGACCTTGAAACACGTGCAAACCTAATGGGGAGCATGCTTGAGATTACGTATTTTTTTTAGAATCTAGAAAAACATGTCTTTAGGTGTTGGAAAGTTAGTCCAAGCTTTTGGGTTAGAAACCCTAGGCAAATCTAAGCTAAAGGCTTGGAAATTTCCAAAGCAAACAAAAACATGAGCGCATTATAATGCACAAGTTATGTCAAATTTGTGACATAATCTCCAAGGGGTTGAGCTTAATTAGTTAAAGCTCATTGAATTCTCAATGTGGAGATCCAAGTTCAAATCCCAAAAGGGAAATCTAAGATGGAATTCTAAGTTGTGACTCTTGGTCTTCCATTGGTTATTTCTAGTGTGCCTACTCAAAAAGAGATAGTATTAGTTTCATGGTTGTGCTCATAATGAGATTATGTTGATATCTTGTTGATGCTTGAATGAACAAAAAATAATTGTAAAGGATTATCAATATAAAAAAACCTGTGACATAATGCGAGCACATTATAATGCACTCGCATTATGCCTTATTTTAACTTTGTTATTGTATTTTCCTTTGTTTGTATGTATTTATTTATATATATATATATAATATATTTGTATGTATGTATATGTGTACATATGTTTGTATTTATGTATGTTTGTATGTATGTATGTATGTTTATATGTATGTATGTATGTATATTTGTATGTAAGAAATAGGAAGAAGAAATAACATTGAAACAATCATAGGATTGAGATGGAAGATAATGGAAAAGGTTAGAAAATTGTAATAAGCATCAAGAGTGTATCAAGAGGGATGCAATTGAAATAGAGTGATTTATAACCTAAATTATATCTATAAAGGAAAATCTAACTAAAATGATAAGGAAATTGAAAGAATATAAGAAAACAATGAGTTTAGAGAAGTTTAACCTTATTTTTAGGGATACTATAATTGTGGCTACTATGTGGAAGAAGAGAAAATAAATAATGGATGAAATAAAGAAGTTGTTAATTGGTGAAGAAGAGAGAATATTTAGCAATAGAGTAAAAGAAGTCACCAAAAAAATAAAGTTTTACAAAGAAACTTTGGAGATGATAAATAGAGGAATTCCTATGTTGAGGAAGAAAACAATTGAAATAAAATTAAAAATAAATCAATTACTAAATGATGTGTTATCAACCAACGCATTCCCTAAGCTAAAGAGATACAATGAGGAGACAAACCTCATGAACTAAGAGTCACTTCCCATTTTGTCAAAAATAAAGAATGATTTCTAAAGATTTCATTAAGTAGTGAATCCTCAATTGGGTTAGAAAAGAAAATATCAAGAAGAAATTGTGTATGATATTTGTGATAGTTATTAGGAAGTGAGTTCTTAGATGTTCAATTTCAAAGAGATAATGGTAGAGAAAAGACTTTGGTCAAGTAGAAAAGGAGTGAAACTAGGTAAAGAAGCCATGATAGAAAGAGATAAAGAGATCCAAGAGTAAAGAAAAGATTAGGAGAAAGGATAATCCAAATATGGATGCACAGAAAATTAAGCTCTCTATTTTTAGTAAATACACCAAGGATGCTAGTGAACATCTCTTTACCTTGGACTTTCATTGGAGTGGGGTTCACATTGATGATGACTAAACCTAATTATGCAATTTTGAGGAGAACCTCAATGATGAGGCACTAAGATGTTGCATTAAAGAATGCCCTAAGTATGATAAAACATGGAAAATTGAGTGAATTATTTATGAAAACTTTCCATTCACCTAATGTATGAACAAAAAACATAAAAAAAATATGTAAGGTGACAAAAATGAAGGATGAATCAATAAAATGTATGAATGATGATTTATAAGTGTGGTTAGAAATCTAGAAGAAACCTTGAAATAAAAGAAATTACTTGAGTGTTTTATTTTAGGTTCAACCTCTTAGATTATAGAGGAAGTATATGAGAGTATTTCCTCTTCATATAAGGATGTAATATAATCGACCACTACATTAGAATCCTAATCAAATATATGAGATCAATAAATGAACAAATGCTAGATTCAAATTCCTCTAATTTAGTATTTATTGTGGCATCCTTTTCCCTAGAGTGGGTATTCACCATTAGGAGGGGTCCTAAAGTGTCTTTAAAAAGTGTCAAATTTATACACCAAAATGGTCAACTTAAAGCTCTATAGTATAGGGTTTGGGTATTAAGCTGGGGCTTTAGGGTAAAGGGATGAAGGTTGATGGTGTGGGGTTTAGGGTTTAAGTTATAGGGTTGAGATTTGAGGGATAGTGTTAGGGTTGAGGGTATAGGGTTAAGTGTATAGGGTATCAGGACTAGGTTTTAGGAAATTGGGTATAAGGTTTAGGGTATTGGTTTTAGGGTTTAGGGTATAAGGTTGAATGTAGGGTTTAGGGTATAAGTTAGAGTTGAGGTTTACGATTGAGGGATAATGTTCAGGGTTGAGGGTATAAGATTAAGTGTATAAGGTATAGAGATATGGTTTAGGATATTGGGTATAGGTTTAAGGTTATAAGGTATAGATTTAAGGGTTGAAAGTGTAGTGTTTAGGGTTAAAGTATAGGGTTGAGGGAAAATGTTTAGGGTTTAGGGTATAAGGTTGAGGGTATAGGGTATAGGGATGAGGGTTTAGGATGTAGGGTTTAGGGTTTAAGGTATAGGGTTGAGGGTTGGGGGATAGTATTCAGGGTTGTGGGTATAGAATTTATATGTATTAGGTTTTAAGATATTTGGTATAGGTTGAGTATTAGGTTAAGGGTTGAGATTTAGGGTTTAGGGTACAAGCAGATATAGGGTTTAGGTTTTAAGTATGGACTTGAGGTTTGAGGGTTTATGATTGAGGGATAATGTTCAAGGTTGACGGTATAAGGTTAAGTGTATAGGGTATAGGGATTAGGGTTTATGATATTGGATATAGGGTTTATGGTATAGGGTTGATAGTATAAGATATAGGGTTAAGGGTTGAGAGTGTAGGGTTTAGAGTTTGAGTATAGTTTTGAGGGTATAGGGTTGAGGGATAATGTTTAGGGTATAAGGTATAAAGTTGAGGGTATAGGGTATAGAGATGGGGGTTGAAGGTGTAGGTTTCAGGGTTTAAGATATGGGGTTTAGGGTTGAGGGATAGTGTTCAGGGTTAAGGGTATAGAGTTAACTGTATAGGGTATAGGGATTAGTGTTTAGGATATTAATTATAGGGTTAAGGGTATTGGATTTAGGGTTGACTATTTTTGGTTTAGGGTATAACATTGAATGTAGGGTTTATGGTTTAAGTATAGGGTTGAGGGTCGAGGTTTTACAATTAAGAGATAATGTTCAGGTTTGAGGTTATAAAGTTAAGTGTATAGGGTATAACAATTAGGGTTTAGGATATTGGGTATAGGGTTTAAGGTATAAGGTTGAGGGTATAAGGGATAGGTTTAAGGGTTGAGAGTGATGGTTTAGGTTTTAAGTATAGGTTTGAGGGACAATGTTTAGGGTTTAGCATATTAGGATGAGGCTATAGGGTATATGGATGAGGCTTGAGGGTGTAGAGTTTAGAGTTTGAGGTATAGGGTTGAGGGTTGAGGGATAGTGTTCAAGGTTGAGGGTATAGGGTTAAGTGTATAGGGTATAGGGAATGGAGTTTAGGATATTGGGTATAGGGTTCAAGGTATTGGGTTTATGGTTTAAATATAGGGTTGAGGGTTTATGGTTAAGAAATATTTTTCAAAGTTGAGGGTATAAGGTTAAGTGTATAGGGTATAGGTTTTAGGTTTTAGGATATGGGTATAGGGTTTAGGTTATAGGGTTTATGGTATAAGGTATACAGTTAAGGGTTGAGAGTGTAGGGTTTATGGTTTAAGTATAGGGTTGAAAGACAATGTTTAGGGTTTAAGCTATTAGGATGAGGCTATAGGGTATAGGGATGAGGGTTGAGGGTGTAGGGTTTAGGGTTTAAGGTATAGGGATGAGGGATAGTGTTTAGGGTTGAGATATAGGGTTAAGTGTATAGGGTATAGGGAATAGGGTTTAGTATATTGGGTTTAGGGTTTAGGGTATTGGGCTTAGGGTTTAGGGTACAAGGTTGAATGTAGGTTTTAGGGTTTAAGTATGGGGTTTAGGGTTTACAATTGATGGATAATGCTTAGGTTTTATGGTATAAGGTTAAGTGTATAGGGTATAGGGATTAAGGTTTAGGATATTGGGTATAGGTTTTAGAGTATAGGGTTGAAAGTATAAGGTATAGGGTTAGGGGTTGAGAGTGTAGTGTTTAGGTTTTGAGTAAAGGGTTTAGGATATAGGGTTGAGGGTATAGGGTATAGGGATGAGGGTCAAGGGAGTAGGTTAAATTAGGGTTTAAGGTATAGGGTTGAGGGTTGAGGGAAAGTGTTCATGGTTGAGAGTATAGGGGTAAGTGTATAAGGTATAGGGATTACGGTTTAGGATATTCAGTATATGGTTGAGAGTATTGGGTTTAGGGTTGAGAATTTAGGGTTTAGGGTACAAGGTTGAATGAAGGGTTTAGGGTTTAAGTATAGGGTTGAGGGTTGAGGGATTATGATTCAAGGATAATTCTCAAGATTGAGGGTATAAGGTTAAGTGTATAGGGTATAGGGATTAGGTTTTATGATATTGGGTATGGGTTTAGGGTTTAGGGTATAGGGTTGAGGGTATAATACATAGGGTGAAGGATTGAGAGTGTATTGTTTAGGGTTTAAGTATAGGTTTGATGGTATAGGGTTGATGGATAATGTTTATGGTTTAGGGTATAAGGTTGAGGGTATAGGGTATAGGGATGAGGGTTGAGGGTGTAGGGTTTAGGGTTTAAGGTATAGGGTTGAGGGTTGAGGGTGTAGGGTTTAATTATAAGGTTGAGGGTATAGGGTATAGGGTTTAGATTTGAAGGCTTATGGTTGAGGGATAATGTTCAAGGTTGAGGGTATAAAGTTAATTGTATAGGGTATAGGGATTAGGGTTTAGGATATTGGGTATAGGGTTGAGGGTATAAGGCATAGGTTCAAGGTTTAAGAGTGTATGGTTTAGGGTTTAAGTATAGGGTTGAGGGTATATGTTTGAGGGACAATGTTTAGGGTTTAGGGTATAAATTTGAGGGTATAGGGTATAAGGATGATGATTGAGGGTTTAGGGTTCAGGGTTTAAGGTATATGTTTTAATTATAGGGTTGAGGGTTGGTTGAGGGGTAATGTTTAGGGTTGAGTGTATAAGGTTAAGTGTATAGGTTATAGGTATTAGGGTTTAGGATGTTGGGTATAGGATTTAGGTTATGGGTTGAGGGTATAAGGCATAGTCTTAAGGGTTGGGAGTGTATGATTTAGAGTTTAAGTATAGGGCTGAGGGTATAGAGTTGAGGGAAAATGTTTAGGGATTAGGGTATAAGGTATATGGATGAGGGTTGAGGGTGTAGGATTTAGGGTTCAAGGTATAGGGTTGAGGGTTAAGGGATAGTGTTTAGAGTTGAGGGTATAGGGATAAGTGTATATGGTATAGGGATTAGGGTTTATGATATTCAGTATAGGGTTGAGGGCATTGGGTTTAGGGCAGAGGGTTGAGGGTTTAGGGTTTAGGATACAAGGTTGAATGTAGGGTTTACAAATTAAGTTTGAGGTTTGAGGGTTTATGATTGAGGGATAATGTTAAGGTTATGTGTATAGGGTATAGTGATTAGGGTTTAGGGTATTGGGTATAGGGTTTAGGGTATAGGATTGAGGATATAAGGAATACGGTTAAGGATTGAGAGTGTAGGGTTTAGGGTTTAAGTATTGGGTTGAGGGACAATGGGTTTAGGGTGTAAGGTTGAGGGTATAGGATATAGGGATGAGGTTTGAGGGTGTAGGGTTTAGGGTTTAAGATATAGGATTGAGCATTGAGGGATAGTGTTCAAAGATGAGGGTATAAGGTATAGGGATTAGGGTTTAGGATACTTGGTATAGGGTTGAGGATTGATGTATAATGTTTAAGGTTGATTCAATGTTTCCTCTATGGAAACCCTTAAGATTAACTATGCCCTTTTATAAGAAAAAGACTAATATTATGGAAAATATTGAGGATGATAAATCAATAATTAAACTTGAAACTCTAGATAAATTAGAAACTAAGACTATGTCGATGGGTGTTTTAGCACTTTCTCAACATAGGCAGTGCATAGATGTACTACCTCTCTTGAAAGGTATAAATTCTCAAGAAAATTACCAATTACTACCCCAAGGTCTCTCGGGTGTCAGGTCATGACATGCATGGAATTTATTAGTTGATGTTTGATGTGATTTTGATGGTAATCACAGGGAAGACTCACGTTGTTTGGGTTGGATGTGAGATGAATCTTGAAATGGAGTTCCTAAGATGGGAAGTTAGAGTGCAATTTGTTGCAGGTTTGAACAGTAATCATAAACTCTTGTTTTATCTTAAGATTTGGCTTTAGAATGTTCAATGAACCTTAGCATAGGTTACTTATTAAAAAATAAGGAAAAATGGTAAGGAATAGAGAAGGTTCTTAGACCTAAAACTATGCAATGAACAGTGATCATGGAGGGTTCTACTGTGGACAACTTCCTTAAAATAGAGTTTCACTTAACCAGAAGAACTCGCAGTACCATGAAACTTTTGCAAGCTTCTAAGGACTGTAAATATTCCACCATTCATTCACCATAAACATGCATGAGCAAAAGATAAAATTTTGGAGCATCTTTCAATTTAAGTCCAGACTAACTTTACATAGCTATCTACCATCAGTAAACAACAAAAAGTATGGACAAGAAAGGCATCAACACAGCAGAAATATTCACAAACATTGAACAACATTAACTAATCTACCAAAGTAATCTAAAACCATTAAGAACAGCGAAGTAAATCTATTTAAATCAATTAACTATGGGAGATGAACCATCTAACATGTGAAGAAACTCAAGAATCCACCAAACCCAATGAATTTCTATTAAAAAATTTGCAACATGTCTTTACAACAACTCAACTCTCTCTTGAAATTGAGAGGAGGCCTGCTATTTATATTGTTCAAAAATCAAAATGAATGGCCAAGATTGATTTGCATTGTGTGGCCAAGATTCACTACAAACTAGGGTTTCACCTACCCCCAAATATATTACAATTTAAAATACATTTCTTGTCTTTTTCCCTATTTTTTCTTCTTGTGGTAGCACTGTAGCATTTTTTCTTCTAGCTAATTTCCTTTGCTACAACTAGTCTGTGAGGAGCTTGTCATCAATGATCAGGTTTCCTTCCTGCTTCTTCAAAGTGGAATATTCTATGAACTTGTTGATTAACGCCTGAAGTTTTTCAATCTCCATTATATTGGATTGGAGCACCTAGTAGTTCCATTGTTTAGATTGGCATGTAAGTGTATCCTAGTCTTCATCAAACATAGCTATATTTTCCCTAACTTGTTCAGATTGGTCGAAAGCCCGAGCAATAAAATTCATGAAATCTGTGGTGAGCTCACCTGACATTCCATCTTCCATCTTCTTGCAGAAATAAGGCTTCATCTTTTCTGGTTCGATTTCAATAGTGGGCACATCATATCCTATCATCAATTTAAAACACTCAATACAGTTTTCCCTAATGTACTTGGCTCAATCAATGTCTCACTCTACTTTGCAGAGGACCTACTCCAATGTCTCTTTCCTATGTTCAAAGTTCAACTTCCACATATACATTTGCCAATGATCATCCTCCAGCAACATAAGGTCTTCTTCCCATATTTTGTGAGGCAGCTTGAGGATGGCCTCAACTTTAGGGTAGGTGGATTCATATATCCTTGGGAAGTCAATGTAGAACTTCCTCATGCCCTCAAGGGTTTTCTAGACTTCCAATAATTTATTTGTTGTCCTAACAGCATGACTGATGCCCATATTTCCAGCATACAGGACTTGTTGGAACCAATCTTTTGTAGTCTTGGTCTAGTTCTTCCTTTTCTCGAGCTTGTCGATGTGGTCCTGGGATAACAGTTGTGGTTGTTCTGAGGATGTGGTGGGAAACACTTCCATTGAATACCATTGTTGAATATAATTAGTTAAATTAGCCAATTGTACCTTGAGCTCCTCCTTGGAGAGCTTGTCCTTCTGCATTAGATGTACCACCGTGGCAATGGACTCTTGGAGGTGGTCTATTTTCTACTCTTTGGTGGTTGTCCCCAAGTTGATAGTGGAGATATTGTAACTATAGACACCTAAATATGGACACTTAATTTATCCAAATTCATCTAAGCATCCCCTTATTTGCATTAATTAAGTAATATCACTATTATTTAATTAATATCCTTAATTCTGTCAAATCCCTAAGGTATTTAATTATTAAATAAATACCTTATCTCTTTAATCCTCCTTTTCATCAAATGAATTAAATAAATATGACATTTATTTAATTCCTCACATGTCACATCCCTTTCTTAATCCTAATTATTCTTCTAATCTCGTCATTAGGGATGTGCACATGCCTAATCCTTGATTAGCATGTGTCACATCCTCCAACTTTTGCAAGTTGGCCTCTAATCTCTCTTAGCCACCTAACCCTCATCTAATCCTTCATTAACTAGCCTAATAAACCTCTCAAGGAATTGTTTATTCCTTTTTCCTTCCAAGGAATATTAAATTATTTTTTCTCTTCCCCATGTGATCTTTGACTTGTCACATCAAGTCACATGTCACATCCTCCATAATCTTCCACTTGCCTCTAATCTATCATTAACTTATCTAATCAAGTACTTGCACAACCTTAATCACTTAATTAGGTCAACCTAATCCCCATATCATTTATGGAATGTGTCCTAAGTCAACTCTATTAAAGGCTTTCTCCTTTTGGAGAAGGCACTCCATTCCCCATGTGAATTTTTAATTCACATTTAATCCCCCAATGTATTCCTTGGAATTTAAAATTCATTTTCTCATCCCCATGTGGATATTTGAGGAATTTTTAATTCCTCATATGTCCTCTCAACCACATGGGGATAAGGACCTCATTTATTAGGAAATCTTGTCCAATCCCAAGGTACTATGTAGTACCTCTATGTCATGTACTCTCCTTCCACCTCATGTACACATCATCTCTTTCAAACCACTTCACATGCCACATGTCAAGATGTGAGGGCTTGTGAGTTCCCAACTCACCTTAGCCCTACATCTTGATCTTGGTGGTTTAATCCCAACCATCCATTTCCCTAAAAAATCCAAATTCTCTATAAATACCCCCTCTTCTCTCTCATTTTGGGGGAGATCATTTTATGCTAGCCAAACTCTTACAAAATTTTCTCTTGAGCCATACTTAGCAAAATTTGCACACTTGCATCCATTTTCACCCATTTTCCATCCTCATATCATCTCATAGCTTGCATCTCTTGCCACCCAAGGAGCATATAATATTGAAGATCGAAGGGCCAACCAAAGGGACAACTCAACAAGGTGAAATCTTTCATTTTGCTTAGTTAAGTTAATCATTAGGAAAATCTTGAGGTGTAGGATGTTTGTAGTTGTTATTTGTATTTCTCTTGTTTGATTCTCATATTCTAACAAGTATTTTCAACCTATCACATTTCTGGCATGCTTGGTGGGACTCACAAATAGGTCTCTTTCTTTCACATTTACTATTTTTTTGACTTTTTGCAGGTGAAGGTTGCAAAGGGGTAGACCCGACCTACAAACAGGTAGACCCGACCTGCAGACATGTGGACCTGACTATCTAGGGGTAGACCTGACCTCTGCATGGGTGGACTTGACCTCTGCACAGGCGGACCTTCCCTCCAAGGGCAGACCCGACCTTGACCAAGGGTGGACCTGCCCTCCGCAGACTCCTGAAAGTGTTTTCTACAAGTTTTTCACAAAGGGGTGGACCTGACCTACAAAGGGGTGGACCTGACCTACAGATAGGCATACCTGACCTACAGACAGGTGGACTTGCCCTCTAGATAGGAGGATACACCCTAGAAAGCTTTTTCTAGAAGATGAAATTTTAGTTTTCAACACTTTTTTTGGTTATTTAAGGTGTTTCTAACCTCCTAACATGTCTTGTTTGAGTTTGTACAATCATTTAATTGACATTTTGTGGAAGACAAGGATGAGAATCACTAACAAGTTTCCTTGCAAGGTTAGTTATTTGTTAACTATTGCTTGTAATTTTGTATAACTTAGGCACATAGTTTAACTAGGAGGTGTCAATCAATCTTGTTTGTCATGTTTGTGGGTAAGCTATTTGATGTATCCAATCCACTTGCACCATTTGGTGGTCCTAGGTGATGAGAAATTGTAGCTTTCCAAGTACTTTTGAGTCACCCTCTTTTTCTCTTTCTTAGCGGGACCTGCTTGGGGATTTCCTCACCCCAAGGGACGATTCCAACCATGCGTACCAGTGGGGTATATAAAGGAGGGAGAGTGAAATTTGTACCTCAATCCAACCATTTTATAATTGGTGAAGCGTCAGGATGACGTGAAGAGTTGGTTTGAGCCTCTAGTATGTCACTAGGGTTCCCAACTCATGCTTGTAATGGGTTGGTGTTCATGGTTTGGGCCTCACGTACCAGGTGTATATCAAGGACTCCTTAGCAACCATGTCCATCCTAGAATAGAAGACTTTGTTGGCCATACCCTTTCTACTAGACTTAGGATTATGCTATCGAAATTGTCTTCTTTGTACGAAACCAGTGATTGTCTAATTAATTGACTCAGCCATATCCTTTCGATTGATGTTTGTTGTGTTTTGGGTCCTTTTCCTTAGTCATCTTTTCAAAAGCCAAGTTTAAACCTCCTGATAGGTAGACCTACCCTCCCAATAGGTAGACCTTCCCTTTGGGAGCAGACCTAACCCACCCAGGGGAGAACCTAACCTATAAACCAGTCCTTTGGAGCCTGTTTAGCCATTTTTGACCAACTTTTGCTCCATAGGTGGACCTGCCCTCTAGACAGGAAAACCCACCCTTTGGACAGGTGAACCTGACCTCTAGATAGGTGAACTTGACCTTTGGAGGTGGACCTAACCCTTGACCAATTGGCTTTATCATCTGTTTCATCATTCTAAACCCCTGTTTCATCGTTTCACCATTTCGATCACTCATTTTCCCATTCTGAGTAAATGTTCATCCATTTCAAATTCCTTTCATCATTTTGAACTTTCGTTTTGCCATTTTGATCATTCATTTGCTCATTCTGAGTGAACATTCATCTATTTCACATCTTGTTTCATCATTCCAAACTCTCATTCTGCCATTTTGATCATTCATTTACTCATTCCGAGCAAATGTTAATCTATTTCACATCCTATTTCATCATTCCAAACAATCGTTATGTTGTTTTCATCACTCAATTGACCTATTTTGAGTAAACGTTCACCCATTTCAGACCTTCTATCATTTTGAACTCTCATTCAGTCGTTCTAATCATTCATTTACTTGTTCCAAGTAAACATTCATCCATTCTAAACCTCCTTCTGTCATTTCAAACTCTTGTTCACCTGTTTCAATCAACCATTCACTCATTTTGAATAATCTTTCATCCATTCTAAACCTCTATCTCCTCGTTCTGAGAGTCATTTTTCCATTTTGGGTCATTGTTTACTCATTCTGAGTAAACATCCATCCATTCCAAACCTCCCTCTCATCGTTTCAAGAGTTGTTCATGAATTTCTAGTCATTATTTACTCATTCTGAGTAAACATTCATCTATTCAGAACCTCTATCTCCCCATTCTAAGAATCCTTTGTCCATTATGATTCACCGTTTACTCATTTTGATTACTCCTTCATCCATTCTAATTTCTCATTCATCCATTCTGAGCAATCATTCACTCATTCTAAGTGCTCATTCGTCTATCTCGAATCTTCCTCCCCTCATTCCAAGAGTCATTCATCCATTCCAAGCATTAGTCCATCCATTTCGAACATCCATCTCCTCATTTTGTGGGTCCGAGCAACTATTTTTTGACCATTTTCACCCAAGGGCAGACATTCCTAGCCAAGGGCGGACCTGACCTTTTCCGGAGGCAGACCTAGCCAACCAGGGGCAAACCTCTCGTCCAAGGGGAAACCTGCCCAGCCAAGGGCAAACTTGTCCTTTGAACCAGCCTTTTTGAGCTTGTTTTAGTCACTTTTGACCAACTTTTTCTCCATAGGTGGACCTGCCCTCTGGATAGGAGAACTTGCCCTCTAGACAGGCGAACTTGACCTCTGGACAGGCGAACTTCCCTCAAGATAGGCGAACTTTCCCTCCAGATAGGTGAACTTTCCCTCTAGAGAGGTGAACTTTCCCTCTAAATAGGAGAACTTTCCGTCCAAATAGGGGAACCTTCCCTCCCAACAGGTGAACTTGACCTTTGGATAGGCGAACTTGACCTCTGAATAGTCTGTTTCATCATTTCACCCTCAGTAAGTCATTCCAAGCACCTGTTTTCCCATCATCAATACTATTCTATAAGTCATCATTTCATCACCAAAATCATATAAGTGCTACTTAGAACATCATTAGAGTACATATCTAGCATCAGATCATCCATCCCAATCACCTAGACTTCATTTCAAGAATTTTGATTTTTGTGCCGAAACTTTCGGAGGCCATAACTTTTGACTTGGGTGTCTGTTTGAGTTGAAATTCTACAAGTGGTTGTGTTATGAGGTGGCATGTGGATTCCCAACCGACCTTGTGTCGGTTGGACCCCGTTTTGCCACATTTTTGAGGCCTCAAACTTTCATCTTGACCCTCAAAATCACAATTTATTAATTTTTTAAAGTTTTTGAAAATTCATTTTCGTTAATAACTCGGAATGCATGTCTCAAATTTAGGATGTTAGTTGGTAATTCATCCTATCTTATTTTTGGGTATTTTTTGGGAAAAAAATAGACTCTCAAACGTATGACCGTGAAGTTTCCTAAAATGGCCAAATTTGACAATTTTTGAAAATTGCCAAATTTGAAAAAATTTGATTATCAACACCTTACGTCCTTCAAACCTCAGAACTTGGTGTAGAATCAATCCCATCACATCCTCCAATCCAATCCTAATTTGAGCTTCAATCCAATCCTAATATGAGATTTAATCTAATCCCAATCTGAGCTTAATCAAAACCCTAATTTGAGCTTTAGTCCATCTACAGTCAAACCCTATTCAACCTTTCATCCATTCCACAAGTTAAACTTCTAATTCGAGCATTCATTCACTCATTCTGATCAATTTTTTACTCATTTCAACCTTTCATCCATCCATTTTGAACATTCGTTCCCTCTTTTTTGATCATCTGTTTACTCATTCTGAGTAAACATTCAACCATTTCACACCTTCATCTATCGTCGCAAATTCTCATTTAGCCATTCCAATCATCTGTTTCCTCATTCCAAGTAAACATTCATCCATTTCACACCTCCTTTCATCATTTTCAACTCTCATTTACTTGTTCTAAGTAAACGTTCATCTATTTCACATCTCCTTTCATCATTCTGAACACTCATTCTATCAATCTGAGCATTCGTTTACTCATTCCGAGTAAAAATTCATCCATTTCACACCTCCTTTCATCATTCTGAACTCTCATTCTATCATTCCAATCATTTCTTTACTTGTTCCGAGTAAACGTTCATCCATTTCACACCTCCTTTCATCATTCTGAACTCTCGTTTTGTCATTTTGATCATTCATTTACTCGTTCCAAGTAAATGTTCATCCATTTCAAATTCTTGTTCAACAATCCTAACCAATCATTTACTTGTTCTGAGTAATCTTTCATCTATTCCAAACCTTCATCTTCTCATTCTAAGAATCATTCATCCATTGTGAGCAGTTGTTTACTTGTTCTGAGTAGCCGTTCATCCATTCCAATCAATCATTTACTCATTTTTGAGTATTTGTTCATCCATTTCTCCAATCAAATCATCATTTTCCCCATCCAAATCCCCTAAACTTTGTCTTGGGTTATTATCCAAATTGACCTAAGTATCTGATCTGATCATCAAAATCAACATCCGCTTAGGATTGTCATTTGTCCTTAGTTGATCATTATCATCAACCCAATCAATCTGTTTTCAATCTTAAAGTGGATTCGGTGCCGCAATTATCCATTTATCCTTTAATCCGATCAATCAGCATCCTAAATCATGTAGGATAATCTCTAAACGGGTTTACAGTCCCTTTCGTCATCCTATCTAATCCATCAATTGATCTTATCAGTCATCGATCGATCTTATCCAATCCAATCACCTTCGACCCAATCAATCTACTTCCATCTCAAAGCAGAGTCAATGTCATAATCATCCTTTGATAATCAAATCTGATCATCAGAATCAATCCCATCACATCATCCAATCATACTAATCTGAGCTTTAATCCAATCCTGATCTGTGCTTAACCTAAATCCCTATTCAAACTTTAGTTTGTTCCCAAATCTTCGATCCAAAATATTTATTCTTTCATCATCATGAATCCTTATCCTCCATCAATAGTGGTCAAGGGAAACCCTAATTATGTCGACAACAATAATGAAATTCTTGTTGATCAAGAAGAATCTGACATAGATCCCCTTGACATTATCATTGCTAGTAAGCTTTCTCCACCCGCTTTCCAAAATCCAATCACCCCTTCGAGTTATACTAGATGAATAGAAAGGAAAACTATTTCAGAAATGATTTGGCGCTATGGGAGACTCGCTTCTCAAAGTCACCCCCGAGTAATCTGATGATATGACCTATGAAAGCATCATTGAGCCTGCAGTAATCCTTCTTGAAGGTCATGTAGTGTATTTGAGGGTACTTGTCATAAATTTTTAGCTCCCTACTAGGTTCCTCATTTGGAGCTCTGAACAAGCCTCTATATCGCTTCCATTTGACCAATGATTACACCAAATAGGATGTCATGTAGAATTTGGAGGTCTTCTTAATAGCCATAAACTGCTCATGGAAGTGATCACTTATTATCCCACCCCAGTAGAACTTGGTTTCTCCATGAAGAATCTCTTCGATGAAGTATAGCATCCCTTCTTGGAAGTAGGCTACAATTGGAAGGCCCATTACTCTTCTTAGCAAGGTCACTAAATCATAGTAGTCTTCATAAAAGTCATTGCAAAAGAGCTCCTAGGGAACCTTTGTAGCACTAACCCTCTTTTCCTTTAGCCAATACTGATTAATAACCCTTTTACATTTAAGGGGATCTTCATGCCACATAGCCTTTCCATCGGTTATGATTGGAAGCTCCATCTCCCAAAAGGTAGGAATAAGGAAATTCTTTTTTATTTCCCTATCGAACATGTCGACCAAAACATTTCCATCCCTGTCCACTATAGTTCTGGTTTCCTTTTAATAGGCCTCCATGTAGGCCATTACTAGTTCAAGGGTGATAAGAGCAAGAGGGAAGCCTACAACATTAGCTATTCCACTGCCTCTGATTAGTTTTGCATTCTCCATCTTAGGGTTGATCCTAACCCTTTGCTTGAATTCATCAATGTCTATGTCTCTAATGTTTGTGTCAAAGACCTCCTTCCACTTTGTGGTGACTTTGGATTTCAGAGGTTCCCCCTGGAAATGATACTTCATCTGATCCTTATCTTCTTTCATGTGGGGTGCCTTGCCTATTTTCTTTCCTTTTTCTTTCTCCATAGTGGCTCCCAAAGGTCCCACACCTGATTCCATATATTCTATAGACAAAGGAGAGGTAAGTAAAATCAGGCATGAAAGCATGGAAATTTTAGAAAAATCCTTGCAAACGGAATCAAATTGGATAATTTAGCATTTATATAATCCATATTGTCATTAGTAGTTCACAGAAGGGAATTTGGATGATTCGGGTCCCAATGGTCAGACTTCCTCGGGCTGACAATTTTTTTGAAGGGTAAATAGGGTAGGGTGGCCCAAGAGGTTCCACCTACCCTAAGACTTGGTCAAATGGTGGGTTCACTAAGAAGTTCACTAAGAAGAATAGCCATTTTGGCATGTGGGTCAAAGTTCATTTGGTGATTGGAAGGCATTTGGGTCACTCTTTGGGCAATCAAAATCGAGAAGGAGCTCCACCATTTGAGGTTTGTTGTTTGGAACGGCTCTGGTGAGATGACATTCTGGGGGTGTAGTTCTGACTGGTGGGACCCGTGACTCTAGAGGGTGGTTGATATCACATCCTAACGTTTGGGGCATCTTGGGCTAGAAGGGGTAGAAGTCCACAAGGTGATTGTCGTTTGAAATGGAAGAAGATGTACAGAAGTCTGATGGGGGCCACCTGAAGGGTCAGGCCCAGCCAAGGACTTGGCCTCCATGTTTTCTTTGTTTCACTTAGGGAAGTTCATTAGCAGACAAGAAGTTAGGTTCCAAAGGCCAGGAATACGAGGGAAATTTTCTCTTTTGCAATGGTTGGGACAGGATGAAATCTCGACAATGGAAGTCCGCAGGTAATGACCCACAGAAAGCTAGTCACTCGAAACTTCACCATTTTCGCCTGACAGCCACGAGGGAGTTGAGATTCAGGGATAAGAGGGCAGTTACTTGACAGCTGTATGGAACAGCATTGTCATCACAGTGA
Source organism: Sequoia sempervirens (assembly GCA_007258455.2). Lineage (NCBI taxonomy): Eukaryota > Viridiplantae > Streptophyta > Pinopsida > Cupressales > Cupressaceae > Sequoia > Sequoia sempervirens. Next base: position 363,902,225 of record VDFB02000015.1, read on the forward strand.
CTCGATGATGAAGATCTGCCAGTTGGGCCCTAGATGGAATCCAACATGGTTGTATGCGTAGAGGACAATCGACAAAAAAGTAGTTGGGGTCCTAGGCATCAAAAAGCTGGGATTATAATGTTGTTTATAACCGAAGGACTATGAATGGCACCCCAAGGATGGATTCTTGTGGGCGTTGACCCGAGCAGTGTGTTGAACTCCATTTTACCTTGAAATATTTATGTTGTTTCAATGGCAAGAGGGTGGAGTCTCCTCGCGATGGCGGGCCTGATGGCGAGGATCGTCACTTAAAATTTTCTCATTTTTGGATGCAAGCAATGGTGCTATGATTCAGTGGGTCCACAGGTTATGAATTCCTTGTTCAAAGAACGATGATGAGGGGTCAAGGTTTCGTAGCTATTATAGGGGTGATTTATGAGGTTTTTTCAATTTCTATTACATGGGTTTTGGGCACCTCACTTTTCTCTATCTAATTTGTGTATATTTTTCTCCTTTTAATCCATCAATTTCCAACAAATTAAGAAAAACACAAAGGAGTGTGTGGGAAACAAACTCACCTCAAGATCCCAACAAAGGTGGATAACCTAGCTAGTAGCAATGATTTGAAGACACAATCAAATGACCGAGGCATGATGGCGGCACAGGAGATGGCTCTCTGACTTGGTCTAAATCACCTTGTTCAAACTGACATGTGAAAATGATAGTTCAGAGCTAGCTATTTATAGATTTAATCACATTTACTGCCCCCTAATCAATGCAGGTATGATGACCATCAGATTGGTAAGTGGTAAATTCAAAAATGGTCATAAGAGCTTCAGAGTCCGATAGCCAGAAATTCATTGACAGATAGTCTTTTAAATGTTTGGTGATGTACAGGTGGCGTCGGGAAGATTGGGCCCCGTTAGGCAAAACTTAGTCAAAGAACGGTTGTTGGAGAACAACAAAGAAGTGATGGAAGTCTAGGAGGGGTGACCCAAAAGGACGGGCCTGATGGGATGGTTAGTCATTAAGACGCATCAGAAATGTGGGGACACAACAATCAAGGTGGAAAGTCTTGGGCCGTAGAAGGATGAGGTCCTTCAGCCGTTTGGCATGGAACATGCAATAGGGAAATCTGTCAGGGGCAACCCGTGAGGGTGGACCCGTGAGGATGGACCTGTGGAGCTCCAAGGATGTCAGTATGAAAAGCAGAGGAAAACTGCCATGTGGCCTCCGCAAAGACATAGGACTTGGAAAATTTGAGGGGGGTGAAACATGGCCAACTTGATATGACTCTTTGAGGTTAAAATACAAGAAAAATTGTTAGTTTTGCTAGAAATTACAATTCAAGCACCATAATAATGTTAGCTATGGAAAAATCTATTAGTAACACCTTGGATAAATTTATAATTTATGACTTATTTATTAGGACACTTTTTCTATCACATTATAATTTGAAAGAAGAATCTAAATATTGTCCATCCTTCTAGAAATTTGTGGTTCTACTACACTATCTTGGAGGATTTAAATCTATCTCAAGCTTCATCCATCCATTAAACCTATAGACATTAGGATTTGAATCTATATCAACCTTCATCCATTCATTAAATTTTTTTAAGGGCATTAGGTTTTTTTTGGTAAAAATGGTTTCAATTTGTGTGTTCCTACTAACAAGTGTTGTAAGGTCATAGTTGTTGATATTGTGTGCATTCTTATTTATGATTTTAATTATTGATAGTGTGTGGGTCCCTATGCATATTTATAATTATATCATAAATAACTATGTTTCACTATATCCTTTATTTACAATAGTGGGACCATTCTCATTAAGGTGACAATCAGATGCATCCCCTATTGAATTGAATAATCGAGTGTGATCATATTGAGGATGATACAGGTCATGGATTATAATGTATGTCATAGTCAACCAAATTTTGAGTATTTATTGAATTATATAGTACTTCATAGTTTAATAAGTGGTTAATGGACTATTGTGTTAGTTTTAGTCTAGTTATGAATCCCATAACTATAGTAAATATGACATAACAAGGGGATTTATTAGGATTTATTGTATCATGGATAGATTAGAGTTTATATTTTACTATTGCATAGTGAAAACTTAGTTGAGAATGTGATTTAGTTTTGAATAAGATGATGTTTACTAGAGAAATAGAAACACTAAAATATTTTGAGCCTAATAGATTTTCATATGAATACCATTTCACTCTCACAACTTAAAATTTATGAGCAATATAGGATTATATAATATTTATTGTGAGAAGTAGTGTATCTTTTGGGGTATAATTGTGTGACCATAAACATGAAATACTATGCACTATTTTTTGATTGAATGAAAACTTCACATTGTATCTTCACTATTTAATGGTGGTAGAGGGTAAAGAAAGAGTTCTATGAAATAGCTAAAAAAATTATATATATTTAACACTATATAATACAATGTATTGTTGTAAAGGATAAATAAATTCCATTGGGCTAATGAGGTAAATAAATGTATCAAATTAAACTATATCGAGGAATGGAGAGTCATGCTAGAAATAAAAGTTAATGGATATAGGATACTTAGAATTATTAAAAGGGATGAATGTTGATTAATGAAGATTGTGAAGTTGATGTGTCTCAGAATCAATAAATGTTCTACATAGTCATGTAAGTGTATCTAAATTAAAAAATCTATTTTTTCACTAGTGATAGATTGACCTTGCAATCATAGACCTAAATTGTGACTATGGACCTATATTATAGTGATGTACTTGATCTTTCAAGATCTCTAAATTATGTGTCTGAATTCATTAAAAACTACAATACTAGATAGTGATATTCTTTACCTAAGTCTTAGTTCCTTTCTATGAATCCATTGGTATTTCAAATACCCTAATAGATAACAAGCTTCAACACACAAATGAATATTAAGTTCATTTCTACATGATTCACATGCGGTAGGGTGAGTATTATTAGTTTTGTTGCTTGATTTTAGTATTGAATGTAGATGCAAATGAATGCTCAAGTATTTATTGCCTTATTCAAGTAGCATTATTAGAATGAGTTAAATGAATGTTCTTTTATACACCTACATAACACCAAAGTGCAAATATTTGTAAAAATTTGGCTTGTGACCATAGTGTATGATGGGCTTAATTAACTAATTGTTTGGTTTTGATTTTGTATGTAAGTGTATCAAGATCATGAGTGTGAGTAGAAATTCACACCCATAGACATGACCTTGGTTAGAAAAATAGGGTAGATCAATGTCATATAGGATTGGATTCAATGAATGATCAATATCATACAAATTAGCCCTAGGTATTGATTGTTTTCCTAAACAATTGATTACAAGTTTTGATGAAGAGTTGCAAATAACATAATCACATAGAACAATTAGGTTTGGTTGATGGAGGTCCCAAGATTTAATACAATACAGAGGTCTATAGAAGGTGGAAAATTGATTGACACCGGTAGCCTGTATTTTTGGAGGTCAACAACATGGTCAAATGAAATTCATAGATAATGAAGTACATAGCAACCTAAAATCAAATTAATTAAAAAGTACAAAGCATGCTTACAAACTATCTAGAACCTTCAAGTCATTAAACACTATTCAATTACAAAATATATTTTTTTATTTTAAAATTAAGAATTATTTGTATTACCTAAGTAAAACTTCGATCACCACCTCCACTACTAGGTGTTGTTGTTGAAGGCCCAACATTAACCTATTCAACATCCAAATCGAGATATAAGAATATCATTCATATAATGTTTAACTATTCACATGTAATATTTATAATTCTTTACTAGTTACATACCTTTGCACTAGACGTCATTGTGTATTAAGGAGGTGGACCACTAGAAGTAGGGTGAACACTATGACCTTGAAATTTTGTTATAATCATTCAACTAATTTAATCTTGCATTTAAAAAATGAAATTTAATAAATTAAATTAAATGAACATTCTGACATGTACCTGAATATCAAAGTTGAATGTATCACTAAAGATAACATTTATTATAACCATTTGATTAGTTTTTGATGTAGCTTAGGCACACACATCCCAACTATGCTCATGATAATAAACACAGATTGACCCACAAGCTTGACATAAATGAGGTGGATCTAGATGCCTAGAATACTCACCCACCTCACCCTATGCTAGAGGCCTAGTATGTTTTATGAGGCTCCAAATGAGGGAGCTAATTGACTATAAAGTATCCACCTCAACACTCTCCTTCATAAAGAAAGGGATAGTCATGTGATCATAGTTTGGTTTAGCTAATGGTCTCGCTAACCAATGTGGGTCAAGATGTTCCCACACTCTATCTTGTAAGGATCTCCCACCTCTACCTTGTAACTCTTGCATGTCAAAATAGTTTGGGATTTTATTGAGGACAAACACACAATAGAGTTTTCTCAAAAAATATTGTGGTGCCTCATTGTTGTTGCATGAAGGATGATCAAAAACCATCCACCACCTATCCCAAAAACTGTTATTTATCACTTGGTGGTTGCACTAATGTATAATGAACCTCTTGCATGCACCATGTAAGGGTTGATTTTTTCTTGGGTCCATCAATAGTGCACACAAGTTAGATTTCAAAAAAAAACATCTTTAACTTGATTATATAATAATTTGTCTACATAAAATTGTCTTAGCTCTTGTCTCTTGTCGGACCAACTATTTATTTGCTTGCCAACTAAATCTACATGAGATATTATGAATTGTAATTATTGAGTGAGTGTGGTCCTATTCAATTTTGTTCCTATAGGATCTCTCAACCTTGCAATTAACTCCTCAATTTCCTTTTTGTTATTTTTAATTTTCCCCTAATATTTTCCTATGTTCCTGGAGCATCACGAGGAATTCTAGGAGGTGATTGTTGAGATTATTCTTCAGGAAGGATTTCATCATGAGGTGAATTAGGATTTTCAAGTTTTTGAGTTGTACTCACAATTCCTAAAAAATAAAATAAAATTTCATCAAAAAAAATATTCAATCTACCTATTTATCACAAAATTCACACTAAAAATTTGAAATAACTTACTCCTTTGACCTCCCTAATGTCGAGTCATGAGCTAAATTTTTTACAATAGAAAATCAAGGCTTCCTAGAATGTGAGTACATTATGTAAGGTTTGTAGGCAATGATCTATGTTTTGTTGGTGTAAATAAAATCTTATACCTTGTTAATTCATTAATAGGGGACTTATATGTTAAGTTTACTTAAGTCATAGGAATCTTTCTAGAAGGTGTTAGTTTCCATTAGTTGTTATCTTATCTTTTGACTTTTAACACATGTTACCTAGGTAGTTGTGATAAGTTTTCTCATGTCATATGATTAAGATACTTGTCATAATCTTATGACATCTTGTATCTCACCTTGGCTATATAACCAAGGGGTCTCTCTTTTGTAACACAACATTGAATCATAATTGATACGAATATAGTTTATTCCTGTCATATTCATATTCTCTCTTTGTGCTTTCCATTTGGCCTCTAGATCTTGGTAGGCTATCTCCATAGCCAATTCTAACATGGTATCAGAGCAGGTTAGGTGCCATTGGATAGTCCTTTTTTTGAGAGATCTTGGTAAATCTTGAATAGTTGAGTATGATTTTCTCTTGCATTGTATGATGATCTAGAGAATCAAAAAAAATTGATAGAAATACTAGATTTGGGGGGCTTCTCTTTGTGGCTCTTTATTGCAGGTTCAAATTAGAGCTTGTTTGTGCAAATCTAAGCTCACCATTACATTCAGAGTGTTTGCGAAAGTCAATTTTTCCTTTTGTTTCATCCAAATCAGACATATGAGGCCAAATTTATGAGGGTTTGAAGCTCAAGAGTGGTTGCTAGATCTAGAAAGTAGTTACATTTTTGGAGCATTTTGGTTCAAATTCAACCCTGCCATCACGTTTAGAAGGGCCAAAAACCCAAAACCCTAAAACCTACTGCCAAATCATCCAAATTAGAGAAGTTGTCAGCTAAGGAAAAAAAATTCCTAGGGAGATATATGACCCCCCGAGGTTGACATCATAAATGAAAAATTGCACTATAGAAAAAAGTACAGGTCACTTCAAAAAAAATTGTAGGTTATTTTAATTATTTTAGGTTTTTCAATTAATTTTTTTCTTGAAATATTTCTTTTGAAAATCATTTTTTTAAATCTTAAATAAAAAATTTATATAAGGGTACTCTATAGTACCTGCATAGTAGGTACCATAGATCCTCAAAGTACCACACTAATCAGAGGCTGCCACGTGGCGATTTACTATTTTCCCATCATGGCCCACATTTCCGCGTGACCCACAACTTAAAATCAATGGTCACTTTTCCTTAAAACCAGGTAAGGAAAAATCAACTGATGGTGGAGGAAATTAAAATAGGAGAAGAATATTCTTGGCATCAAAAGATTCCACCGTGATTCTTTAGATTATGTTAGGAATTATATATTCCAATCAGTCTAGAGAATATTCCAACCATATAGAATATTTCATTGAGAATATGCTTTCGAAATATTCTAGGGAGAATATTCTTTTTTGATGGTCCCGTAGTTGTCAAATTTAGGCTCGTGAATTGCTAATGTTAGCACCACATCAACACTTCTAAAAAAAATTTCCCCCCCCTCACTATTCGAAATTTTTAATTTTGCACTTTATTTTCAAATGGCCATAACTTGCTCATTTTGACTCCTTTTTCAAGCAATTTTTTTTTTATTTGGGCTAGTTTCTCATTCTTTTCATAGTGTGGCAATTAGATTTTTGATTTTGTTTCTAAATTTTCTAGAAATTGCAAATTCGCATAGGTTTTATTGCTTCATCCTCACTTTGGGAACTTTAGGAGCTCATATCTTACTCCTACGGTAACATTTTTGGGTGCAGTTTTTTAGAAAGTGCATAATTTTTTGTGTACTTTTTAGTGGTATTATTAGATTGATCTCATTTTGTACCAAAAATTGTACTTGATTCTATGGCCTATTTTGGCATCTGTAAGCACTAAGATCAAATCTAGCTTGATATTTTTGGCATCTAGCAACTATAAACACACTAAATATAAAGTGCCAAATCATATATTAGTAAGGGATTTTCCTGATTAACTGATTTGAGGGGATCTCTTGGTGCATTCTTTTGATTTGTTTGCTTGTGCTCTCTATTTTTCATGGATCATTCTAAGATTTTTTTTCTCACATCATTTAATTATTCAACATGGCATCAAAATGCATGGAGTATTCTAATGACTGAAGTTCACTCTCTATATGTTGAAAATAAGGTACCTGAACCTACAAATGTAGATAAAAAGATAAAATGGATGATTAAACATACCAAAGCTCTTAGATGTCTTTGTAGACTAGTTTCTCAATATTTTTTGTTTCAAATTAAATCGTGTAAAAAATCTCATGAAACTTAGGACAAATTGAAAACATCGTATGGTACTATAGATGAAGTAAGAAGCTATCAAATTGATAATGAACCGATGATCCTTGATCCTAAGAACTTTGACAACATCCAAGACTACATCACTAAGTTTAATGATCTAAGAGAGCAATGTAAAGCATGTGGAATTGATAATAAATACATTCAATTGGTCTACAATACAATGAAAAAACTTCGTCCTGATTATGCTTCTTTTGTTTCTAGCTTTCATATGCATATATTGACTATAGGTTCTGCATATACTACACCTTCATTTGCATCATTTTCTAAGATGTTGATACATGAGCAACAAAATCTTATCTCAAAGGGTCTCATCAAGACTTCTAAATCTTAGGCATTGTTGGTTAGTCAAGTGAAAGAATCATAATTAGATAAGAAACAAAAGAAAGCAAAGAATAATAAACATTCAAATCAAGCAAAGAAAAAATCCTCATCTAAAGGGGAATCATCTAAAGAGAGGGCCTACTTGTGCATATTCCAAGATGGATGGACATGAAGAACACTATTTTTATAAGAAGGATATTGATGAGTTGAAAAATATTCTCAAATAAAATCACATATATTTTCCTTCTAGAATGTCTGAATCACCTCCTCCTCCTTTAAAACAGTCTAAAAATGAAAAATGTCAAGATTCTACATCAGGAAATAAAGGACTTGCTCTTTTTGCTTTTCCAGGTCATAGATTAGGGAGATGGATTCTAGTTTCAAGAGCATCTCATCATATGGCATCTTTTCACTCTATATTCTCTTCTTTTCAACCTTGTACAATATCTCCTATTATGATGGTCTAAAATAATACATACTTGAGTGTAATTGGGTAGGGATCTATTATTTTTGGGGATAACACTTTCCAGGATGTTTTGTGTGTTCCTCACTTGACGAACAATATTCTTTCCATATATCAAATTACACATGGTGGAGATGGGAGGAATGTGGAGCTCACACTGTCAGCCTCCTATAATGACTTAATAACTAAGCCCTTAAATTTGTGATTCAAAGATTGGAAATCTAATCTAAATAGTTGTCTCAATCATCAAAAAGGTTCATTTAATTATCAACCTAGGGATGTAGACTTGAAATGGGTCAGCACAGTATGTGCACTAGGAATCCATAGTAGCCATATTCATCCTACAACTTAAGAAATACATAATGCTAAAATTAAATTACTTAGAAAGAAGTAACATAAGTACTGAACACAAACCAACAACTTTACTAAGCTGAAGTGCATGACATAAATGAAAATTTCAGCAAATAGACAGGAAACTACTATGTCTACTTTGGCTATAGGAACAGTCACATAATGGAATTCTAGTGGCTACAAGAATAGACAATTGGCAGAGTCGTAACTATTTGTTGAATAGAAAATTAATAACTAAGATAAAGGATGGAATTCTCACCAAGTGGGCCCCCTTGGATGAGTATCCCTTAAGACAAACTCAAATGCAATGAACTTATAACTTCATTTGATTCATTGGAAAGCATGATTAAAATCGAGTAGCATAACTATATTACTGACAAAATAAAAATGCAAGTACAATATCAGATTAATCAACCTTCTGAGAAGGAGCATCTGATTCTTATTTATAGAAGGAAAAACTCCTAACTAACTACCTAGCAAGGCAGCCAACTCCAATAGATTACGAGGATGCCACTTTATGGAAATCATAAAAAGTAGAAAGGAGGTTATGCATGCATGGAATCTAGTCAAGCCTAATTTCCTTAATGCAAATCTAGCATAATATAACTCCTATATTCACTCAAAAAACTATTATGACCATTTACAAGGAAATTAAAATTCTTCAATTTGAACTAGGAATTTCCCTCCATTGAGAGTCTTCCCTCCATTGACCTTTGAATGATCACCTCTTTGACCTTTATGGTGAATGACCAACTGGCATAATCTTCCTTAGTTTTGTAGGCTCTAATTATATATGCATGAAAACATTAGCACAAACAACAATTGTATATCTATAACTATCTTAAATTAACATTCATTAATCCATATGTAAAATTAACATAGATAGTTCACATAGCATGTTAATTTCATTTAAAATTTAGCTTATGCCCAATGTCTACGGTTTTAAGGAAATAACATGAAAATTTCAACATCCAAGTATCAAAGTCTAGGACAACAACAGTAAATCGATAATAAACTCTACCAAAATTGAGCCATAAATTGGACTCACTAACCCCCCCAACCTAAGGTTTTGTTGGTCCTCTAGCAGAGGAAGAGTTATTCCTTTGCTTAGTCAATACCCTGAAATATAAAATTGCCAGTTACCCCACATCAGTTCTTGCAATGATTGAATTGGGGTCCCAATAGAACCCTTGCTTGCTATCCAACCTGTTCCATCTTTTCCTTTATGTAGCTATATCATACTAATAGTACTTGAAATTTGGCATAGGCCATAATAGGATAGGTGGCTGAAAAGATAATGGAAGCCAAAATTTCCCCTTCGTTCTTCCAAGTTGTATATATCTATCAACTCCTTTTCCTGCTACAGCATAGTTCTATAGAGAGTGAGGTTGAACTTCTTTTAACTCATTAGTCAGACTATTCCACCTCTATGATAGATATCCCATTACATATTTCCATGTAGTTTCTTCTACCTTCTCATATTCTTTTAAAGTTGCTTCTCTCTCAGGAAGGATCCTACTACTATAGGTTGGTCGGTAAAGAAATTTGTGTCATTCCCAAAAAATATCTCCAGGGTTTCTAGATTCAGCCCTAATGGGCAAGGGAGTGTTGGATTCTATTTTCCTGTAAGTCCCAAACTGTTGTCCCCAACTAATTTCATTCTTTATCTAGGACATAAATGCCCTCAATTGGAGATCCCCAACATACAACAATGGATTCCAATCATGATCATGGGACACAACATAATTATTCAAATAGATTTCACACCACAAATTTTTCACTTCAAGAGGAGCAATTTGATAAGCCTAGAAAAATTCAAAAGGAGTCTCAATGGAAGGATTCAAACCTAAAATGATCCTTGAAAGTTTAAAATAAATATTCCTCTCCTTCAAATATAGAGCATAGACTCTTGGAGGAGTCTTGCACTCTAACATCTGAGGCACTACTTAAGGCTACTACATTGTCCATCTTTTCCTTTAAGGAAAAAAAATTTGTATTCTTTTCTTCAATCTCCGCATCTTTCTTTTTAATCTCCTCCTTTATCATGTGTTTCTCCTTTTTCCATTCTTCTTCCCTCCTTTGCATCTCATTCCATAGGTTCATGGCTACCATGTTCCATGAAAAATTAGAGGTTTTATGTATTTCTACCAAAAAAATCCTAGCACCAATTCTTGCTCTTCAAGTGGCACCAAATATTGGGATTCTAATTGTTCACCCAGTTCTAGCTACAAGGATTCTTAGTCTTGCTGCAGGAACTCTTGCTCTTGTTGTAGGAGCTCCTGAGTCTCATCATGTTCTTCACTCTCAACTTGTTATGCAATGGCAGCAAGCTTTTCCAACCTTATATTTGCCTACTCCTCAAAAATTTCATTTTCCTCAACGTTCACCTACCCCATTGGGGCCTCTGTGTCCTCTCATGATGTTCCTCGAGGCCTGGGGATTTTCTTCAAAGACACACTAGCAATTGGCCTAGCTAGTCTTGATTTTCTAGGAGGGATTTCATGTTTTTCTTTGGCTACAGGAAGAACAATGTTAGCCTTATTTTTTTTACAGCTTGGCACTTCTTTTTCTGTCATTTTCTTTTTAGCTTTTCCCTTCCTCATTTATGACTCTTTATTTTGTGCCCTAGTTTGAATTAAGGTTTCAAGAGGGACATCATCATCAGAGTCTGAAGAGGAACTATCTTTTTCTAAATATTTTGTTTCAGAAGAACTAATCTCTATAGTTTTGTTAGTTGCAGGAGGGTTTATACTAGGGCTTGCACCGGAAGTTGAGGCTCTAGGAGTGGCTTCAACATTACTCTCTCCTACTAACCCTACGAGGTTGAGGAAAAACCCTAGGTCAAAAATGCTTTGGTCTAAATTGCTCAATATTTAAAAATTCCTCCCAAGTCATATCAAACACATCATGTAGAGATTTTTCTACTAATAATTTGATTAGACAATTGTGGGAGATAGAATTATACTACCTTTTTGGGTTTTAGCCGCCATGATTGAAAGAAGATGATATAGCATATTTGGTACATTCATTCTTCTCTCATGCCTCATATGATTCAATATTTTTAAGTGCACATAATGTAGGTTGGACTAGCGGCCTTTGCAAGTAATGTACTTCACAATGTAGATAGCTACTTGCTTCCATGGCTCAGCAAAGAGGTTCTCTTCACACCTTGCTTGTCCACATCCAATGGAGGATCACCAGGTTTAGTAAATTCAGCCCTAACTGACCTTGCATCTCTGGTAGCAAGGTAATGTTCACCATCGGCAAGAAACCCTATCACTTCTACAATCCTCTCTTCAGTAGCTATTACCTCCAACCCTTTTACCATGGCCTTTCCTTCAAAAAATGTCTAAGCAAATTTGAGCACAATGTCTTCATTATAACCATTAAGCTTCAGGAAATAATCTAACCATTTACAATTTTTGAACTCAGCCTGAGAAGGTACATCCTGTAGTACTGCATCATGAACCGTGGGTTCATTTCTAATTAACTAAACTCCCATTGTTTCAACTATCTGCAATTAAGCAAGCACTCTGCAAAGTTTCCCTTCCTACAATCTTTGTTTGAAAACCAAATTTCTCCTTCCTACAATGCTACTGAATTCCCAATTCCATTGTCATATGAATTTTACCTTTTTGGCGACTTAGTATTATGACTGAGGAAATAGAGGCAATGAGGAATAATAAATGAAGGATACAATCAAGAAAAATGGTGGCAGATTGGTGCCATCTCACACATGCGATCTGTCACCTCACTCTATCATTCAAATAGCTTAATTTAAATTTTTCTAACATGAAGCAACATGGACTGAAATGTGGACATGTTATTCACACTTCCCCCCTACCTAAATTTGATCATGTTTCCTCATATGCAAGGTGGTAATGATGATTTGATAGGGCAGGGGATAATTACATGCTATGGAGAATATGTACATTAATGTATAGTAATTAAATTAATGTACTAAAAGACAATTAATATGTAACAAATTGATGCACACGTACCTGGATTCTTGGAATATCTATTGCAAAGAATATTGAGAAATTATCGATCACCTTTTAAGAAGTCAATTGAGAAATTAATGAAAGTGGAGATGAAATGAAATGAATTTATGGAGTGATGGAAGAGAGAGAAAGGTGGAGATGAATGGTCAGATCAGTGGATTAATGAAGAAGTGGACTCCCACAAAAGTGGAGGCCTTATTATTATGAAGTGATTACATGTGTACTTAGATCAACTAGAAGGAGGGACACTAGGTCCGCTTCCTTCGGCTATAGGAAGTTTGGAGGTTGGGTGCTAGTTAAATTGTTGCATGAACTCTTTCTTGGATGCTTGCTTGTGATACAACCTTAAACGATGACCATTGACCAGAAGTTTGAATCTAATAGGGTCAATGGTGGTGAGTTGTACAACTCTGTTGGGAAATACTTTTGCAACTTCGTACGGTCCCAACCATCTAGTCTGCAGTTTTCCTACATTATCTTGATACCTTGATTCATAAAGGAGTGCCCAATCAGCAAGCTAAAACTTCTTGTCCTTTATGTACTTATCATGACATTTGATCCTTTGATTCTGTACTACCTCAATGTGATGCAAGGTTGTCTTCCTCATCTCATCCAAATTATTCAGCTGCATAATTCTATCCTTTTGTTCCTCAGAGATATCCATCCCTAAGTATAGTGCAGTCCAAAGAGTTTTATGCTCAAATTCAATGGGCATCATAGCTTTCTTCCCATACAATAATTCAAATGGAGTGAAGAATGTGGTTGTTTTCCAAGTGGTCCTATAGGCCTAGACAACTTCTAGTAGCTTGCTTGCCCAATCCTTCCTATGGATAGCCACTATTTTGGTTAGAATATCTTCAATTTCCCTATTGGTCACCTCAACTTGGTCATTCGCCTAAGGGTGATAAGGAGTAGACTTCCTCTGCCTCACATTATATTCATTAACTAGTGTTGTAAAAAGGTTTCATGTGAATTGAGCCCCTTGATCAGTCACTATTTCCCTTGGAACTCCATAACGAGTGAAAATTTCCTCATAAAGAATTTTTGCAACCTTATTATCTCTTGCATGCTTCATTTCTTTAACTTCAACCCACTTGGTCACATAATTAGTGCAAACCAAGATATAGGATTTACCATTTGGTGGAGGATCAATGGGTCCTGCAAAATCCAATCCCCATTTATCAAATGGAGTGATTACTACCTGGGGGTAAAGAGGCATCTCATCATACTTCGTTGGCTAGCCCATCCTCTAGCATCTATCACACTTCCTTGTATATTTCTCCTCATCCTTGTGGAGTGTGGGCCAGTAATATCTTGTGTTTAGAATCTTCATTGATGTACTTTTGGTTAAAAAATGCCCTCCACAGGGTTCATTGTGACATGCATGTAATATATCATATGTCTCATCTTCCCTCACACATCTCCTTATGATACGGTTTGGTCCAATGTAGAACAAACATCCTACAATCCATGAGAAAGAAAAATTTTCTCAATGAGCACCCTTCTCTCTTTTGGAGAGAAATGGGGAGGAACTCTCCTTGTGACCAAATAATTAGCTATGTCAGCATACTAGGGTGTATGCACACTAATGGAAAACAAATGTTCATCAGGGAAAGAGTCATCAATGACTTGATTGTCCTCTGATGTAGTCAACCATGAGAGAAAGTTTGTTACAACATTTGTCTTCCCTAGTTTATCAACAATGGTTATGTCAAACTCTTGCATGAGAAACAAACATCTTGCTAGCTTACCTGAGATTAGGGGCTTATTCATGAGGTACCTAATTGTTGCATGGTTCATGTGCACAAAGATATGATATCCTATTATGTAGTGCCTAAATTTGTTAAGGGCGTAGATCACTACCAACATTTCTTTTTATGTCACTATATAATTGAATTCAACTCCTTGCAAGTTTTAGCTGACAAAATAAATAGAATTCTCAATTACTCCTCTTTTTTGTCCCAAGATGGATCCTATAGCATAATATGATGCATCTATATGAATGTGAAAAGGAAGCTCCCAATTAGGTTATTTGAGTACAGGAGCATGTGTTAAAGCTGAGTTCAAATCAGAGAATACCCTGTCACAGTCCTCTATCCATTGGAACTCAACATCTTTAGTTAGGAGATTGTACAATGGTGCTTCCATTTTGCTAAAATATTTGATGAAATTCCTATAGTAGCCTGCATGTCCCAAGAAACTTCTGACATCTTTCTACTTTGTAGGAATAGGTAAATTGGTGATCACCTCAATCATGGCAGGATCTACTTGAATTCCTTTGTGAGAGATGTAGTGGCCAAGGACTACACCTTCCTCCATCATCATGAAGCATTTCTCACTGTTTAAAGATAGATTATGGTCTTCATATCTCTATAAGACTCTCTTGAGATTTTCCAATGCTTCATTAAAATCAACACCATAGGTAATAAAATCATCCATATAAATCTCCATGCAATCATATGGATATCTAAAAATATGCTAATGACTGCCCTCTGAAAATTTGTGGGTGCATTGCATAAGCCAAATGGAAGTACTGAGTAGGTATAAGTCCCCCATGGATAGTTAAAGATGGTTGTCTCTTGATCCTCGGGTGCAATTTGTATCTGGTTATAGCCACTAAATCCATCTAGAAAAGAGAAATACTGCTTTCTAGCAAGGGAATCTGAAAGGAAGGGGAAAATGATCATTTTTAGTAGCAGAGCTGAGTTCCATGTGGTTGACATAAACTCTCCATTTTCCTCCCTTCTTGGGCACAATCACTAATGGGGACACCCACTGGCTATTTGAAATGGGGTAGATAAATCCTACATGTAGCAATTTCTGTAGTTTTCCTTTTACAATTTTATCAATGCAAGGTTAATTCTTCTTTGTGGCTGCCTCACTGGTGTGTAATCATCTCTAATCCATATCCTATGAGTGCAGAGCTTGGGGTCCAACCCCTTCATATCATGGTAGCCCCAGGAAAATTCATGTCGATGGGTCATCAACAATTTTTTCAAAGCCAACTGTTGCTCTTGACTCAATTTGTTGTTAATATTCAAATATTTTCCTTCCGACACTTGCACTTTTGTGGTTAACTCTATCATAGTTTTTTCACTAATTATTGGTACCTTGAGTTCATGTGGCAGCAATGTATGAAACATATCAATTGTTGCAGGAGGTTCAGCTACAGGAAGAGCAGGCAGAAGGGTTTTCACTAGACCAGCAAAACCAGATGCATGAGAGGATGATGCTTCCTACACCTCACAATGGTTCTAAATTATGTTAGAAAATACTTCATCTTCTTTGTGAGGCTGCATGAAATAAGTCCTACCTAACATCATAAGTTGTTCCATAGAATTGACTTCCTCGGCCTCTTCACCAACATGTTGCCATATGGGGTAATCCATATCATGGGAGGGCTGAGTGGGAGGGTAGATAACAAGATTTTTGGTGCTCTTCCCATCATAAATGGTCATGTCTCCTGACCGGCATCCAATATAGACATTTTTTGTTGCTAACCATGACCTTCCTAGAATAATGGGATACCCACCTAGTGTAGATTTAGGAGAAAGAATCATGAAATATACTAGGTACTCCAAAGATTCTAGTGTTACCACAATATCCTCTACTATACCATTAGGTTTCATAATGGAACTATCAACAAGCTACAAGACAGTAGGATTAGGTCTCATGCTTGCAACGTTTAGTTTCTACAGGATATCCTTAGTCATCACATTTATTCCTACTCCTAAATCAATTAGAGCATTCTTTATTTAGATTTCATTTATAACAGCTCCTACCACATGACTACCTGGGTCATTGTATTTGGAAATAGTCACTTTCCCAAGCATGATGTCAGCCAACTAGCCCACCACATGAACTATAGTGGGGTCTTTCTTTTTTTTGCATGGCTTCTTGAGGCATTCTTGCTTAATTTCTTTGCCATATATGGGAACATATTTTATGGGATAAAATAGAGGTATCTTAACACATATATGCTTCAACTGATCTAGAATGTCAAAGGTTGTTTCCTCCTCTTCCTTTTGTTTAACAATTTCCAACCTCTGAGGAAATGGTGGTTCTTGTTCAGTCTGCTAGACTGGGAGTGGTTCAATATTTTTAGGTACACTTGGTTGAATGGGGACATTCAGAGGGTCCTCTTCTTCCACAAGAAGCTTAGTGATGATAGGTGTGGATAGATCTGGAAAAGTAGTTCCTAAATGCAAGAGGATGTCACTTACACTCAACATATGTAGGAAATTGATTTGAATCAGCAAAATAGATTGGTTGCTATTGTGGTTTGTTATTTGGGTTAGGTGTGTGCTGAGCTAGTAGCTGAGTAGGTCTAGGTGAATTTTAACTTGAACTAGCAGGAGGAGGTATTATAGTAGGTTGTTGGGGCTAAGAAGGTGGTTGCATGTAACTAGTTTTCTGGTTTGGCCATTGCTATCCTCCCATCCACTGGGATATTTGTTGCCAGTTTTCTGGAGGTGGCTCCCAATTTCCCTGAAACTACTTCCAATTCCCCTAAGGTTGCTACCACGGGGTGGAGAGTTTTCATGATTGGGCTAGGTATTTGGAGGGTTATTCCAAGGCTATGGTGGATATCCTCCATAGTTGGATGGATGTGGGGGTTGCCATTGGTTACTAGATACATAAGAATTAAAATAAGGCCCACCAAAGGATAATGGATCTGGTGGCATACCTTGTCTTGGAGCCTATGGTCTCCTTTGTGCAATTTAATAGACTTGATCATCATCACCCTAGATTGGCATGAACTCAAATGGGATCTGTTTACTGTTAATGTTAGCTACCATCTTACATTTGTAGTCCTTTTTTATACAATGAGGGAAATATTTTGCCAACATTGCCTCTGCCTCCTCATGTTTCTTCTTATCTTGAAGTGTATCCAACTGAGTAATCATATTTTTTATGATTTCTTGATTGAATTCTTCTAGCAAGTGAGTAATATCCATCCTTGAAACTCCATTGGTAAATGACTTACCGATAGAGGATTGGTAAGCTCTCCCTTTCTTTGAAGTTGTCCTAGAATAGTTATGAAATAGCTTCTTAATATCTTCCCAAGGAGCTTGAGTGATATCTCCTCCTCCCATCAGGTCTAAAGCTTCAATGCAGCTCTCATTATTCCCCCTCAAGAAGAGAAACTTTTGGGACTCTTCATTGAGTGTATGGTGCAAATATTTCTGCAGGAAAAATAGATTCCTTGAAATGTAATCCTCTACACTCTCATCTCCCTTCTACTACATCCTAAAGATTTCATCTCCTCTCATGTCACTACCCCTACAATATTCCTTGTACTTCTCAAGGAAAATTGTCTTCATGTCATCCCAAGTCTCCATAGTATTTCTTCCTAGGCTCATAAACCATTTTAATACATCTTTCAAGGTGGTAGGAAATAACTTAAGCCTATGAGCATCAATGGTATAGTCATAGCTTTTGTAGAGGATATCGAACTCAAATAAGAAAGTATCAAGATCTTCTATGACAAGTCCATAGAACTTAGGAAGGACTGAAGTAGGGATATTTTTTAGGTTGTCAACTTCATTATGATGAGCAATGGGGAATGGAAAAGTTGGCTAGTTAGGTTTGTTTCTATTTGCATCACCTATGCCTACCTGATGGAGTTCCAAACCAAATGATTTCTCAATCAGATTTTGGTCTTCAAATGAAGTTTCA
The DNA here is from genome assembly GCA_007258455.2 of Sequoia sempervirens. Lineage (NCBI taxonomy): Eukaryota > Viridiplantae > Streptophyta > Pinopsida > Cupressales > Cupressaceae > Sequoia > Sequoia sempervirens. The sequence continues at coordinate 363,920,465 of VDFB02000015.1, forward strand.
GAACTGGTCAAATTGGGAAATACATCAACCAAAGGGTGTGTCTCTTTTTCTTCTTCATCTCCTAACAAATTTGGAAGCTCTTCTAGCTGAAATGGATCAAGATCATTAGGAAGGAATCTCCCATAAGCATCTCTTCTCCTTCCTCTATGCATGCGATATCAACTCAGTATTAGCCAACTCAGACAAACAATTGGTGAAACAATAGGGGGCTAATTACTTCCTAAATGAGGGGTATACTAAGAACAAATAGTTTAGAAATACTATAGCAAGAAAGAAACTATTAATGACTCCAAAGAACTCCCTATTTTGACACCATCCCCAAAAATGACACCAAAAATGTTAGCCTCCTACAATGACTTAACAAATAATCCCTTAAAGTTGTGATTCAAATATTGGACATCTTATCTAAATAGTTTTATTAATCATCATAAAGGTTCATTTAATTGTCAACCCAGGGATGTAGACTTGAAATGGGTCAACACTGTATCTACACTAGGAATCCATAGTAGCCATATTTATCCTACAGCTTAAGAAAGGGATAATGCTAAAAGTAAATTTCTTTGAAAGAAGTAACACAAGTACTAAACACAAACCAAAAACTTTACTAAGCTCAAGTGCATGATAGAAATGAAAATATGAGAAAATAGATAGGAAACTACTCTATCTGCTTTGGCTACAGGAATAGTCACATAATGGAATTCTAGCAGCTGAAGGAACAACCAGTTGCCAAATTCGTAACTATTTGCTAAACAGAAAAGTAATAACTAAGCTAGAGGATGAAATGCTCACCAAGTGGGCCCCCTTGGATGAGTATCCCTTAAGACAAACTCAAATGAAATGAAATTATAACTTCATTTTATTCATTGGAAAGCATGATTACAATAGAGTAGCATAATTGTATTACTGAAAAAATAAAAATGCAAGTACAACATCAGATTAATCAACCTTCTGAAAAGGAGCATCCGAGTCTTATTTATAAAAGGAAAAACTACTAACTAACAACCTAGCAAGGCAGTCAACTCCAACAAATTAGGAGGACACCACTTTATGGAAAGCATAGAAAGTGGAAAGGAGGTTATGCATACATGGAATCTAGTCAAGCCTGCTTGCCTTAACACAGATCTTGCATAACAATAACTCCTATATTCACTCAACAAACTATTATGACCATTTACAAGGCAGTTACAATTCTTCAATTTAAACTAGGAATTTCCCTCCATTGAGAGTCTTCCCTTCATTGACCTTTGAATGATCACCTCTTTGACCTTTATGGCAAATGACCAGCTGGAAAAATCTTCCTCAATTTTGTAGGCTTTAATTATATCTAGATGAAAACATTAGCATGCACAACAATTGTATATCTACAACTATCTTAAACTAACATTCATTAATCCACATGCAAAATTAACATAGATAGTTCACATAGCATGTTAATGTCATTTAAAAGTTACAAAGATGAGCTTATGCCCAATGTCTATGGTTCTGAGGAAATAACATGAAAATGTCAACATCCAAGTATCAAAGTCTATGACAACAATAGCAAACAGATAATAAACTCTATCAAAATTGAGCCATAAATTGGATTCATCACACACCTAATGTAGTCAGTATTCGAGACTTGGATAGTAGAGATATCATTACTACTAGGTTGGTTGATCATTCATCTCGGTTCTATACCTTTGTAGATTTTACTTCTGATGATGACATTGTTCCTTTGACTTTTGATCACACTTCAAGTATGAACCATGATTCAAAGGAGACATTTGGCTTCTTGAACTGAGGAGTTCTCACATTAGATCTAGTTCTTGAGTCTTGCATTTCATCTCCTCCATCTACTATTGCAGTTGATGATGATTTTGTTGCTATAGATATATGGCTTCTTCTTATTCAATACAGCAAGATCCTCATTGTCTTTCAGATTTAGCTACTTGGGATGACTTCTTGATAGGTATTTCAAACTTGTTTGTGGATTCTTATATCACAAATTTGGGAGACATCATTGATGACATTCATCTTCTATTTGATGGAGAAGATCTTTCTTTATTTGTTGTGAGGGAACACTTTGACCCTCTTTTTCAATATCTACATGATCATTCTTTGTAGTTTGACATGGCTATAGATACTTTTGGACAGAATTTGGAGGAGGCTTCTTTGTCTTTAGAGGGGATATCATTATCTTTGGATCATGTTCTATATTCATCTCCACTAGATTCGGGATTATCTTCAATAGTGTGGCCTAGAACACCTATTTGGAGTGTGTCAACTTTCAACATCGACATGGAGACTCTTGAGCATGCTTTAAAGACATCATCACATATCATCCATCTTCTAGATATCCTACATACCATCTTGGTTTTGTTTCTTCCTAAGGTGAGGAATTTTGTTCAATGAGATTGGATCATCTTCAACATTCAATATAGAGCTTCTACCACCATTGCAAGAGACTCAACATTGAGGGGGGCTGCATTGTCTCTCTTCATCTTCTCTCTTGTGGGGGGTCTTTTTCCTCACATGGGGTTTTCGCCTTCTCATGCATCATTGAGAGCATTTCTTTTTTGTATTTCATCTCTCTTTTAGGGAGGAGTTTTGTCCAACTAGGTTTTCTTCTTTTCTCCATTTGTGAGATATTTTTTTGCATTGTACATGGGTACCTAACATGGCCTTGTATCTAGGACCCATACTTGCATCTTTGTGTCATTTGCATAATAATTTTCTACTCCTTAAGTTGCACTTAAGGGGGGTGTTGGTGTAAATAAAGTCTTGTACCTAGTTAATTCATTACTAGGGGGCTTATTGACATGTTAAGTTTACTTAGGTCCTAGGAATCTTTCTAGAAGGTTTTAGTTGTTATCTTATCATTTTAATTGTAACACATGTGACCTAGGTAGTTGTGATAAGTTGTCTCATGTCATATTATTAAGACACTTGTCAAGATATTATGACATCTTGTATCTCACCTTGGCAATATAACCAAGGGGTCTCTCATTTGCAACACATAGCATTGAATCATAATTGATATGAATATAAATTATTCTTGTCATATTCATATTCTCTCTTTGTGCTTTCCATTTGGCCTCTAGATCTTGGCAAGCTATCTCCATAGCCAATTATAACATGTTTTACATAGTAGAAAATGAGAACTAATTTTTTTTTCTTTTTATTGCTTAGTGAAGCACTAACATGAGCACATTATAACACACTCACATTATGGATTTTATGAGGCAAAAAAGTGGGGTGGCCACTTTTTGGCCCCCATCTTTGTGCACCTGCCCCTTTTTTATTTTTCTTCTTCTTTACCAACTTTTTACTTATAATTTTTCTTCTACTAATTCTTCTTGTTCCTACTCTTATTCTTGCTCTTGTTTTTGTTTTTGTTCTTGATCTTTATTTTTATCTTACTCTTTCTCTTCTTCTTTTTCTTTCCTGTGTTCTTTCTCATGTTATTTTTCTTATTCTACTGCTTGTTCTTTTTATTTTTCTTCTTTTTTGGGGGTTAATTTTTGTTGTGAAGAAGTTATAGAAAGATATTTTTGAAATAAATCACACAAATGAAGTCAAATACTCTTAATTCTTTTCTATAACTTACCAAGGCCTACAATTACACTTTCCCAAAAAAATATACCAAAAAATAGGTGTTTTACAATCTTGACGGTGAATTTTTTTAAACCCTATTTTTACAATAAATCACTTAATTATGCTCCAATTACTTTGAAGTTTTTTACTTCAGGATCCCCTTTTATTTCTTCAAAAACCCACTAAAATTTAGAAAGAAATTTAGCAAGATTTTGAAGATATATACTTTCCAAATAAATTGGGCAGAAACCTTAATTCTACAATAAATCACTCAATTCTACTCCAATTCCTCTGAAATATATACTATAGCTGCTTGAATTTTCTCTTGGAAAACCCTTTAAAAAATAAGCAAAATTTCACCAAAATCTAGGAGATATACATTTCATAAAATGAATGCCAAAATTGAAGAAAAATGTCTTATCTTCATGGTGCAAAAATCATGCTTTGATACAACTTGTTATGAAATAACTTACTCAAGAGAAGAATATAATATCAAATATGTTGAAAGTAATTGATAATAGCTAAGAATAATAATCCAAATTGAGGGGGAAACCTCCTAATCCACTTCGAGGGAGATACCCTCAATAGTCTTCAAAAGAACTCAATACTCAACATGATGATAATAACCTGTTGATATCTCATATAGATACGATACTTATACATATAATATCACCAAAGACAACCTTTATAGACCTAGATAATCCTTAGGCTAGCCTAAATAACTAAATAACAATATAATAATAATAAGTTCAATGCAACCCATATTGCTATCATTCCAAAGATCAATTCACCACATACTTTTTTTGATTTTAGACCTATTTCACATTGTAACACAATATATAAAATTTTCACTAAGACTATATACCTTCATCTTCATCCTCTTGTATCTAAAATAATATAAGAAGATCAGGGTAGCTTTGTGCTTCAGAGGGACACAACAGAAGGTGACATTGTAGCACATGAAGTTCTCCCCACTATTGTTGCAAAAACTCTTTTCTCCATGATTATAAAATTGGATATGCAAAAAGCATATGATAGGGTAGATTTGGCTTTCTTGAAGTGAGTGTTATTAAGTTTTGGATTTTCTAACAAGTGGTGTAATTGGATCATTTCTTTCTTGTCAGGTGTTAATTTTTTAGTGTTACTGAATGGATCTCCAATGGATTTTTCTAGATCAACTCAAGGGGTGTATTAGGGTGATCCACTATCACCGTTTTTGTTCATAATATTAGCCAAAGCATTTATTAGGTAAATTCTTAAGGCTCATGAACAAGGATCCATTCATGGAATCTCTATTCTAGATACAAATATAACAAAAACACACTTTTTGTTTGTTGATGATACATTACTCTTTGGTAAGGTTGTTGTATCAAAAGTAGAGCATATTAAATTAGTACTAGATAAATATTGTTTAGCTTCTAGTCAAAGAATAAATATGGAAAAGTTGAAAGTGTATGTGTTCAATACAAAATCTATTGTTGAAAAGTGGATTGTGAAGTTACTTGGTTTCCAACAAGCTCGGCTTCCTTGTAAATACCTTAGTATTCCTTTTTTGGAGGCCAAAATAAGATATCTTATTGGAATAAAATTATTTAAAGTATACAAGCAAGAGTAATATCTTGGAAAGGAAGATGGTTGTCATTATCAGGAAAACTTTTGTTGGTAAAAATAGTGCTCTCCATGATCCCAAATTATTATATGTCAATTCTAAAATCTCCAAAATTCTTTATAGTTCATGTTCAAAACTGATCAAAAAAAATTTATGGACTGGTAATATGGATAGCCAAAGAAAAATCCCTATAATCTTATTGGAAACCATGTGTTTGGAGAAACTAAAAGGTGGTGTGGGTCTTCATAATTTGGCACAAATAAATATGGCATCAGGTGAAAAAATGGTATGGCATATGTATACAAAGCCTAATTTAAAATGGTGCAAGCTTATGCAATTTAAATATTTGGACAATGAAAATCCATCAAGAATTCTTATAGTTTTAAATCCCCCTTCAAGCTCTATGATGTGGAACTTCTTAGTTTCTTGTAGAAAACTCATTGTCTTGTATTTAACTTGGGAAGTAAATAATGGTAATAAGAACTTTTTTGAAAAGATTCTTGGAATGGGCATCCAAGTCTGAATTCATTACACAATTTTAAAGATGTAGAAAAAAAAATTTCTACAAGTTGGGGAACAAGAGTCAAGAATTACATTGATCATGTAGAATCTTTGATGCATAGGGTAAAATGGAAGGATTGCTCAAGGTATCCAATCACTAATGAGCATAAAATTTACTACATTCTATCCTTAAGAAAATGGTTGTTTATCAAACAATAGGAGATGATAGGTTACTATGGGAAAATTCAAATGTAGGTTGCTATTTATTCAGTGAGGGTTATAAGTCAATTTCACATACTACCTCACATATAGTGCTACAAAGATCTTATAACTTCTATTGGAATGCAATGACTTTTCCTAAAGCGGGGTTGTTTTTCAGTTATCCTTTGTAGGAAGGTCTCGCGGTTGAGTGGGAGCAATGGCAAACAAGGGTAAGTTGAAGGTTGAGAAGTTCAATGGGAAAAACTATCAGTTATGGAAGATGTAGATGGAGGGATACCTCTATCAAAATTATTTATGGTGGCCATTGGAAGGGAAAACCAAGAAACCTTTAGCAATTTTTGAAGGACTCGGATATTTTGGACAGAAAGGCACTTGGCAATATTCGTTTATGCCTAGCACAATCGGTGGCATTCAATATTACAACAACAAAGAAAACTCAAGAGTTGATGAAAACTCTAGCGAAGTTATATGAAAATCCTTTCGCTTTGAATAGGGTATTTCTTATGAAGTGTTTATTTAATATGAAAATGGTAGGAGGTGGGTCAGTTGTTGATCATTTAAATGTGTTTAATACAGTTACTAGTCAATTAACTTTTGTAAATGTAAACTTTGATGAAGAAGTTAGGGCTCTTTTGATTCTTTGTTCTTTGCCTGAAAGCTAGAATAGCTTGGTCATGGTTGTTAGTAAATTTGTTTCTGGTTTGAATACATTGAAATTTGATGATGTTGTTGGTGTTATTTTGAGCGAGGAAATTCATAGGAAAAGCTCAGGCGGAAAATCCACATCAGGAAGTGTTTTGAATGTAGAAAATAGGGGAAGAACAAAGGAGAGAAAAGAATTATGGTCATGGGAAGTCACGAGGAAAATTAAAGGACAAAAGGTCCCAATCCAAAAAAAGGAAGGATTGTTAGTACTGTGGTAAGCCAAGTCATTTAAAGAAAAATTGTTGGTCTCAGAAAAATAAAGGAGACAAAAAGGAAGGAAGTAAAGAGGTAAATGTGGTAAATAATAAATCTCATGAGGATGCTTTGATTCTTTCCCTTGATAATGCTGATGATTCTTGGGTGTTAGATTCAAGGGCTTCATTTCATGCTACGCCCCATAGAAGTTATTATCTTGATTATGTCCAAGGGGATTTTGGGTTGCTTTATTTCAGAGATAACGAATCTTGTCAGATTATTGGAAAGGGGAGAATCAAGATTAAGTTGCAGAATGGGAATTATTGGCTACTACATGAGGTAAGTCAAGTTCCAAAGTTAAGCAAAAATTTAATTTCAGCTAGGCAACTAGATGATGAAGGTTTTGTTGTTACATTTAGTGATAAAATTTGGAAGGTTACAAAAGGTGTCTTAGTGGTAGAAAAAGGTGTGAAGGTAGACACCTTATATCTTTGTACAGGTAATATTGTTCCTTCTACTTTAGCTATTGTAGATAAAAATCAATGTTCAAGAATAGTTACTACTATTCAGCAGGTAGAAAATCTGATAGTTGCTATGGATTTTGAATCAACACTATGGAATAATAAACTTGGGCATATGAGTGCAAAAAGTATGAAAGTCCTTCATTTAAAGAATGTTTTACCAGGTCTAAAATGTGTTAATATGGATTTTTGTGAAAGTTGTGTATGGAAAACAAAAGAGAGTTAGTTTTCTCAAGGATGGGAAGGAAAAGAAAAATGATAAATTGGAGCTTGTGCATACAGATGCATGGGGACTAGCTCAGGTATCTTCTCTTAGTGGCTCTCATTATTATGTTACATTCATTGATGATACAACTAGGAAGGTATGGATTTATTTCCTTAGGAAAAAATATGATGTATTTGAAACCTTTAAAAAATGGAGAAGCTTGGTTGAGAATGAGAAGGGTAAAAAGTTAAAATGTATCAGATCTAATAATGGTGGTGAGTATTGTAGCAAAGAGTTTGAAGATTATTGTTCCTCTAATGTTATACGTAGGCTAAAATTGGTTCCAAGGACTCCACAAGAAAATGGAGTGTGCAAGAACTATAAGATTGCATGTTGGGTTGCCTTTAAACATGTGGGTATCTAAGGTTGTAAACACTATTGTTTATTTAATTAATAGAGGTCCTTCTAATCCTCTAGGTTGTGGTATTCCAGAGGAAGCATGGATAGGTAAGAAGGTGAGTTATTCTTTTCTCAAGACCTTCGGTTGTGAAACATTTGCACATGTAGATTTTGAAAAAAGAGTGAAGCTTGATGTGAAATAAAATAAATGTATATTTGTTGGATATAACATTAATGAAATTGGTTATATGGTTTGGTATTTTGAAAATCAAAAAATTGTGAGAAGCAGGGATTTCATATTCAATGAGAAAGTGTTGTACAAAGATCATTTGCAACAGCATGCGAAGAAAGAAAATGATTATGTAGTGTCAGATGATACTCCAAAAAATGATGTTCCAGTGGCTCCTCATGCTCCAAAAAAATAGCAACAAATACCACAAACTCCAATGAATGTTAGATGATCTTCAAGGATAAGTAGATCTCTGAAAATATTTTATCCCTCTTTGTATTCTATTTTATTAACTAATGTTGGTGAACCAGAATGTTATGATGAAGCTATACAAGTGGATACCAAGGTTCAGTGGGAGCATGGAATGGAAGAAGAAATGGACTCCTTGCTAAAAAATCAGATTTGGGAATTATGCAAGTTGCTTGCAGGTATAAAGGCTTTACCAAATAAATGGTTTTATAGGATGAAAAAGGAGGATGGAGGTAAGAAAAGATTTAAATCCAAGTTAGTTGTAAAGGGATTTGCACAGAAAAAGGCATTGATTTTGATGAAATATTTTCTCTTGTTAAATTGACTTCTATTCGGATTGTTTTAAGTATTTTGGCTACTGAAGATTTGCATTTAGAAAAACTTGATGTTAAAACAGTCTTTCTCCATGGTGATTTGGAAGAGGAAACAAATATGGAACAGCCACAAGGATTTGAGGTCAAAGGTAAAGAGAAACTTGTGTGTAGATTGAAGAGTTTATATGGCTTGAAGCAAACACCTCAGCAATGGTATATCAAATTTGATAGTTTTATGGTTAAGCAAGGCTATAGTTGGTGTAATTCAGACCATTGTGTTTATTTTAAGAGGTTAGATGATGATAGCTACATTATTTTATGTTTATATGTTGATGATATTCTTGTAGCGGGGTCTAACATGGATCACATTGTGATCAAGTGAAATCCTCTTAGTCTAGATGATACAAGGAAAACTCCAAAAATGAAGGAAATGACACCTAACACCTCATGATTAGCCTAATTTGATTCAAAACAAAATAAAGATAACAAAAAGAAGTTGATTATACCTTGTCTTGAATTGATCCTTTGGTTGGCCCTTGACGGTTAATTTTGTGTGCTCCCTTTGATGGAAAGAATGCTAAAGTGGATGCAAATGGATTCAAAATAATGAGGGTTTGATAAGGAATGCAATGAGAAAAATAGTTGGTTGAGAAGATGAATATAATGGATAGGATGAAAGATTGAATATGCAATTATGGTGGATGAAGGTAGATGCAAGAGCTTGATAGTTGAAGTTCGTTGAATGTTAGAATCAATGAGAAGTGTTGTTGCAAGTGTGTGAATAATGCATCATGAATGAAAAAAAATGTCATTTTATAGAGAGAAGCCCTAGGGAAATGGATGGTTGAGATCTTGCCACCATGGGCAAGATGGATAAGGACATGTGAGGTGGAAGATGACATGTGATGGGAAGGTACTTGTAAGTGTCTTGGAATAAGGATGATGTGACCTCTCAATGATCACAAAAGGAAGCTTGGATGAATAAAAGTGAATTTAAAATTCACATGATTGGGAGATCTAGTGGATAAGACAAGGTTCCCAAAAAGAGAGGTGAGAAGTACCTTGGATAAGACAAGGTCCTTAAAAATGTAAGTACTTACCCACATGTGACTAATGTGATAAGTCAAAGGTTCTAGAAGACTTGGACACATGTGAGTGATGTGACAAGTCAAAGGTTCTAGAAGACTTGGATACATGTGATGTGACAAGTCAAAGGTTCTAAAACTTGCATGGGAAAGAGGAAAGTCTTGGAAGGATAAAATTGAATTTAAAATTCACATGGGGAAGACACAAATGAATTAAAAACTCCTTGGGGGATGGGGAGAGTTGATCAAGATGCTGATCGGTTTAGCTAATCAGTGATTAGAAGATAATTAGTGGTTAAGGAAGATTAGAATCCAACTTACAAAAGTTGGAGGATGTGACACATCCTAATCAAGGATTAGGCATGTGCACATCTCTAATGATGATATTAGAGGGTTGATTAAGATTAAGAAAAAGATGTGACATGTGAGGAATTTATTTGATTCATTTGATGAAAAGGAGAGTAAAGAGGTAAGGTATTTAATTATTAACTAAATACCTTAGGGATTTGGATGAATTAAGGGGTATTAATTAGATAATAGCAATATTACCTAATTAACATGAATAAGAGGATGTTTAGACAAAGAAGGATAAATTTGGACCAATGTAAGTGTCCAAATTTAGGTGTCTACATTTTTCCCCTCTTTGAGATGGTCTTACGAAGTAGCATCATTTCAAAGAATATTAAAAGATAGCACCACGAAGAGGATGGTTAGATAGAAATGATGCCCAAGTCATTCAAAGGAGTGACTAGGAAGAAAAATGATGGGGGTGAAGATGAGGATTAGGGATGAAGGATGCCCCCTTAAGAGGACATGTAGGTGCAAGAGAACACAGGTGTGCTCTCGAAATGGATGAGATGGTGTAAGGGATGATGAGAAGTGAGAGGAGAGGGATGAAGCAAAAATGGATTTAAGGACAAAGGTGATGTTTCCCCAGTCAAGCTACAAGCCAAAATGGGTTGATGATGGATGGAGTGTTGTCGATGAGGGAATGATTTATTCTGAAATAACATGAGGATAGGGAAAGATACATCCCAATGAGTGTTGTTGATGTGGGAAGGATACATCCCAAACAACACCAAAGGATAGGGAAGGATACATCTCGATGATTACGATGATGAGGATGATGATGAGGAGGATGATTAGATCAAGGCTTATACCAAGGATAGGGACAAGATCAAGGATGTGATTAGATGATTTGTGCTAGATTGAATTGATGAAGATTGGATTGAGATGGGAGATAGATGAAAGGAATAAAAATGATGGGGGACAAGATGTTTAGAATAACCAATCTATATTATTCTAAGAAGATTAAAGAAATGATGATAAGAGATTGGATGGATAGAGGAGGGAGAGTGATGAAGGATGAATGGATGGGGGGATTTTGATAGATGAGAGGATGGGAGATGAAATTCCATCCTAACACAATTTTCCATTTTTAGAGCACTATTTTTTGCTATAACATAAGACACAATACGTTAGGGTATGAAGAACCTTGGCCAATTCGTGTCTAGTGCATAAAACAAACACAATAGACAAAAAGGCTATCCCAACACCCCAAAGTCATGAAGACCTTGGCCAGGCCAGGTATTGGGATAACCACAACAATGTAACACAAGACCTCATTGATCTTGGTGGGTACTACATGGGACAACCAAGAAGACAACAACAAAAATAAAATGAATCAAGATATGCCCCTATGTTGACCAATCAAAATGCACCATAATATGTTGGATCATGGTGGCCTTGACAAGTGATGATAGGGAGCTCAAGTGATAAACAAAATCCAAAAGAATCAAAAGATTGCAATCAATTTCAAACATCCTTTTCCATAGGATCAAGAGGATAGATGGGGTTGATGAGGTCTGTTAGGAAGGATGCATCCTGTTGAGACCAAAGATGGATAGTAAAATAAAAGATCAATACGACGCAGGATAGTTGGAACCGATTGGATCTGATTATACAAATGACTCTTATTTATGAAGGACCCAACTAGATAGGGGCATCGCTTGATGACACGACATAAGGAAGACAAGACATGAGACTGACACAACCTAAAGACCTAGGGGCTCAGGGGCTGATCAAATATTATCCTTGCCAACATGAAAGCGCAAAGCCCTCCTAGTTCAATAAAAGGCTAACAACTGACCATGGATAAAAGAAAAAAGAGGACAATGAAGACCTCAATCGATAACAAAGATTGGACGAACAAAAGCAGAAAGACCAATGATAGACAATAAAGGAGCTCTAGGGGTGGATCAAATGATCGACCTTGCCTATGTGAAAGCATAGTGGCAATGTAGTTCGACAAAAGACCAATGATAGACAATGGATAAAGGATGATGAGATAACCCTGATAAGGGGATAAAATGATGGGACCAATACGATGAGACCAGATAGACCTGGTGGATTGGATAGGATAATGGTAATCAAATGAAGCTCAGTGATGGGATAGTTATCCAAATCATCAAAATGAATTAGGAGGATTATATGATGGAGAGATGAATGATGAAAAGTGATAGGAGATTTGAAAGATGTTCAAAAGAAGAGGGAGTGATGATGATGAGATAGATGGCATTGGATTGTGTGGGGGGAAATCCTATAGCCAGACACCAATGACAAGGGATTACAAGATGGGATGAGAATAAGGATGAATGGATAAGAAGAGAAAGATGGGTGGATAGGAAGAGTAGGATGGGGAGATGAAAGGGATCATTTTGATGGATAGGAAGATAAGGATGGGGAGATGAAAGGGATCAGGTAGATAGATAGGAAGATAAGAATGGGGAGATGAAAGGGATCATTTAGATGGATAGGAAGATAAGTATGGGGAGATGAAAGGGATTAGTTAGATGGATAGGAAGATAAGGATGGGGAGATGGAGGGGATTGTTTAGATGGATAGGATGTCTCCAAGGACTTATTGCACAAAGGAAGAAGATTCCCCCACTCTAGATATGTCATGTGTGATGAGGCATGAATGATGGAAGATAGAAGGATAGGAAAATAAGGGAATGAGATGGATATGGATCTAGGATGCATGGATAAGGAATGGAGATTAATGGTACCATGATAGGTGGACAAGGAAGGTAGACGAATGTGGATGAGGACTAGGATAGTGTATGAATGAGGGAATGAATTCCAAGAAGTGTCCAAAGCATGTATATCACAAGGAGGATGGAGGGATTGGGATAAATGGGATATGACAATAAGTATTTGCAAGACAGGGGGATGGAGGAGATGGGTGAAGGGGATGCAGTTGATGGATGAAGGGGATGGACTGGATGGATGAAGGGGATGGAGTTGCCCCCAAGTGCGGAAGTAAGCTAGATGGGGTATTTACACATGATGCCTCTTTGATATGTTTTCATCATGGTACTTATCCAAGGAACTTTTTTTCCAAGTTTTCACCATTGGATAAATTATTTCTCTTTACTATTTTGTTTTTTTTTACTTTTTTGACTTTTTCTGATTTTTTTGGATATTTTAACTTTTTTGGATTTTTTGGATTTTTTGGACAGCATGCGGATGGAGATGGATAAGGATAGGGATGTGGATATGGGAATTTAGAAGATACATGATAAGGATATGGATGAAGAACTCAAGCATCAAGTTCCATACGAGGTATTAGGATCCCATATGTGAAGTGACTATTTGATGTTGGTATAACCTTATTAGGATGAAGGGATTATGCAAGAGAATGGATTAAAGGGATATGATGGGGGAGAAATATGGGATAATGGATGGGATGATGGAAATGGTATGGATAGAATGATGGGGTAGGTGTGTGATGGGGTGGTGAGTTCAGGACCAACATTGGCACATGTGGTGGTGTATGTGAAAGGATAGGAGGATTGATGGATGGAGAATGCAAGGATAATGGAGGAGATGGGATAGTGAATTTTGGGACATAAGGACCCAAAATGGATTTAGGAGATGAAATGGGTGTATGATTAGCTTTTGGATTAGTAACTTTGGATGTTGTTATGGATGCTTCATTTGAAGGAATTGCATCTTTTTTCTTTGGGATCCACATGGTTTTGATTTTTGCTTTGGAGGGCCTTTGTGTCCTATGGGTTTGATTTTGATTTTGGATTTTCTTTTGGATTGGATTTTTCTTTTCTTCACCATGTCTTTTAGAGGGGACATGGGGAACTTTAGATACATGTGGATGTTTAGATTTATGCTCTACTTTTTCATCCAAAGTGTGTTTAATAGCAATAGGATGGGTGTGAGGAGATGGATGATGTGGACTGATGGAGGTAGTATTTTGGGGATTATGTGTGGATGGAGGAGGTTCGGGTATGTGCCTTTGTTGATCCTAATTAGGGGACATGTGAGTGGGATGTTTATGAGGGATGACATGGATAGGTGATGGATGGATAGAAGGATAAGTAGGACAAGATCGAGGAGGTGATTTTGGGATATGATGGCCCAAAATGGACTTAGTACCAGGAGGATGCATGATGGTGGGTGGAGGGACGTAAGGACCCAAAATGGATGAAGTAGATGAAGGATGGGAGATGGTGGATGGAGGGACATAAGGACCCAAAATGGATGGAGCAGATGAAGGATGAATATGGATGGTTTTTGTGAGGTGATATGATGGAGGAGGGAGGATGGTAGCAAATGATTTGGCAGAGCGATGGGAAGAGCCTATATTTCTTTTGGAAGAGGCTCATTGAGGATGTATAGATGTTGTACTAACATCTTTAGAGTGTGAGTCTTGAGAAGTATGTCTAAGACCTTGCATATAGATTTGTTCTTTGACATGGATGGGCTCTAAAATACCTTGCTCAAGAAGGCCTAAACCTTTTCCTTTCAATATTTCATGTTCTTGAGCATTCAATCCATGATAGGATTCTTGTTATTCTAGAAGAATGATGTGAGTCCATTATTAGGTGGAGGAGAAGGGGTGGTATATATACTTTATTTTTCTTCTGTAAGGAGACCACCATGGGAGAATGTGAGGGTACCAAGGGGGCATACACATGGTGTTGGGATGGTAAGGTTAGGTGATGAGGGAGGACCATGAGATGGCGATGATGGGATAGCAGCATCTTGATCAGAAGGAGTGAAATCAAGAGAGGGATTAGGTGACATGATAGGATCTGAATTTATGGTAGCAGGTGATAATGGCTCATGCGATGGAGATGGAGATAAGGGATCATGAGATGGAGTGGTGGAATCAAGGGGATCATGGGATGGAATGGATGGGGGACTATGATCTTGAGATGAACTAGAAGGGATGGTAGGATCTTGATTTGGAGAAGGCGATATGTAGGTATTCTTTGGATCAGGTTCTTGGCATGACTCATCTTGTGTGGGAGGCATGATAATGGAGTCTTGGAGGGACTCTTCAAGTGGGGGAGATGGAAGGATGGAGGATTCATGAAGTTTATCAAAGGGGATTTCAGTGCTACTAGGAGTGGGAGGCATGGATTGGGTGGATCCAGGAGTAAGAGGAGTGGATTGGATTTGGATTTCTTCGATGGGCTCAACTGCTTTTGGAGTAGGAAATGGGGATTCAATGGATTCAGTGGATTTGATGGTTTCAGTGGTTTGGGTGATGCTAGGGGTGGTAACAACAATGATAGGTGTGGGATGGAGAAGGGTCTCATCACTAGTGACCATGGATGATGGATTGGGATGGCATGGTTCCACGACTTCAAGCTGTGGAGTTGGGGATTTCTTCTTTGTCATAAGTCCTTGGAGAACTTCTAGAGTGAGAAACTTGCATACTCTAGGCTTGGCTGGGGTGATGGGCATAGATGAAGATTTAGGGATTGGTGAAGGATTAGGATTATGGAGTGGTGGACTAGGATTAGATGGAGGAATGGGATTCGATGGAATACTAAGAGTAGGTGGAGGGTTAGGATTGGAGGGAGGGTTAAGGTAGGGATATCAAGATGGTGAATTAGGATAGGAGGATGTGGACAGTGGATTAGGACAAGAGGATACAGCTGGTGGATTAGGATGGGAATATTGAGATGGTAGATTGAGATAGGAAGACGTGGATGATGGATTAGAATAAGAAGATATGGACATTGGATATTGGATTAAGATAGGTTGATGAGGGTGTAGGATTAAGATAAGGTGGTGTGGATGTAGGATTAGGATAGGTTGACTGATAAGGAGGATTAGGATATGGGGACATGGACGGGGGATTGTAATAGGAGTATTGGGATGGAAAATTAGGAGAAGAGGATGCAAGTGTTGGATAAGAGGGTGATGTAGAAGAAGAATATGATGAATATGCAGACGGGGAAGATACTGGATATCCCTTATCAAAGATAGCATAAGGAGCATGATTATGCATGGATGAAGACATAATGGGTGATTGGATTGTGGAAATCGGTTGGGGAGATCTTACTAGTGATGATAGCGTCAAGGGGATCTATGTCATATACCTTTAGATTGACAAGACTTTTGTTATCATCATCGATGTGATTAGGGTTTCCCTTGACTACTATTGATGGAGGATATGGATTTATGATGATGAAAGGATAAATAAGATGGATTAAATATTTTGAGTGGAAACAGACTAAAGTTCAAATTGGAATTTTGGTCAAGCTCAGATCGGTATTTGATTAAAGCTCGGATTAGGATGATTGGATGATGTAATGGGATTGATTCTACTGATTGGAGTTGATTATCAAAGGATGATTACAACACCGAATCTACCTCGAGATGGAAGTAGATTGATTGGGTCAAATATGATTCAATAGAGATGTGGTTGGATTAGATCGGATAGGATTGATTAATCAAATGATTGATAAAATAAAGTGATGGATAGGGTAGGGTGATGAGAGAGATTCTAAACCCTGTTTAGAGATTACCTTAGGTTATTTAGGATGTTGATTTATCTTATTAAAGGATAGATAGATGATTGCAACATTGAATCCACCTTAAGATTGAACATGAATTGATTAGGTCGATGATGATGATTAACTTAGGACAGATGACAATCCTAAGCAGATACAGATGATGAAGATCAAATTTAGACTCCTAGGTCAATTTAGATAACCACTTCAAACAAAGCTTGGAGGATTTAGATGGGGAAAAACAATGATGGAATGTAACCTATAGTCATTCTAAGATGTGTTTATTTGATTTAGATGATGAACGGATGACATGCAAATGGAAGAAAGCTCATATTAGGATTGGATCAGAGGATATGATAGGATTGATTCTAAACCAAGTTTAGGGGTTTTAACTAGAGGACGTAAGATGCTAACAATCAAATTTTTCCATATTTGACAGTTTTCAAAAATTATCAAATTGTGCCATTTTAAGAAACTTCACAGGCATACCTTTAAGAGTCTATTTTTTTCCAAAAAAGATACCCAAAACTAAGGTAGGATGAATTTCCAACTAACATCCCAAATCTAAGACATGCATTCCAAGTTATTAGCAAAAAAAAAATCAAAAATTGAAAAAAAACACTAAATTGTGATTTTGAGGGTTAAGATGAAAGTTTGAAGCCTCAAAAATGTGTTGAAATGGGATGTCAATTGGTTGGGAATCCACATGCCACCTCATAATGCAACCACTTGTAAAATTTCATCCCAAATAGACACTCGAGTCAAAAGTTATGGCCTCTGGAAGTTTTGGCATAAAAATTAAAACCCTTGAAATGAAGTCTAGATGATTAGGATGGATGATTTGATGATAGATATGGACTCTAAGTAGCACCTATGTGGTTTGGTTGATGAGATGATGATTTATGGAAAAGTGTTGATGACGGGTGTTTAGATGATCAAAATGATTGAACGCGGGGTGAAAAAATTTGTTTGGAGGGTAGGTTCGCCCAAGTTAGGGCAGGTACACCCCTTTGTAGGGTAGGTACGCCCCTTTGAGGGAAGGTATGCCCCTCTACAAGGTAGGTACACCCCTCTAAGGGTAGGTACGCCCCCTATAGAGTAGGTATACCCCTCTGCAGGGTAGGTACACCCCTTTGCAAGGCAAGTACGCATAAGGATATTTAGTGAAAGATAAGTGGCAAGCAAATGCTCAAAACAAGTGGATGGGTGTTCGGATCAAGGAGACGACTATTCGGATCAAGGGGATGAATACCAAGAATGAGGAGATGAATGTTTGGGATGGGGAATGGATGCTTGAAACGAGGAGACAAAGACTCGTAATGAGGTGGATGATCGAACTAAGGAGACGACCCTTCGGAACGAGCGAACAAGTGATAGAAATGACTGAATGAAAAGTGAAAATGACCATTTTGATGGAAATTTTTCCCAAGTTAGGGTAGGTATGCCCTTTTAGAGGGAAGGTTCACCCCTTTAGAGGGCAGGTATGCCCAAGGAGTCAAGTTTTCCTGTTGGTGAAAGATAGGTAGAAGAGGGGTGATTGGCTCAAGTAAATGGGTGCATTGAATGAGAGGATGAGTGTTTGGATCAAGGAGATGAATTCTTGGGGTGGGGAATGGATACTTGGAATGGAGGGACGAATTCTTGGAATGTGCAAATGAGTACTCGAAATGGGCAAACGGGTGCTCGAAATGGTTGAACAAACAATGAGAAAGGTCATTTAGAGGGTAGGTCCACCCAAGTTAGGGAAGGTACACCCCTCTAAAGGGTAGGTGCACCCCTCTGCAGGGAAAGCACGCCCCTCTAGAGGGCAGGTACTCCCAAGGATAAGGGAAATTTCACTTGTTTAGTAAAAAATAGGCAGAAATGAATGCTCGAATCAAGTAAACAGGCACTCTGAACAAGGGGGTGACTGCTCTGAATGAGGGGATGATTGTTCAATATGATGAAAGGATGTTCGGAATGGGGGGACGATTGCTTAAAATGTGCAAATGAGTACACCCCTCTGCAAGGCAGGTATGCCCCTCTACAAGGAAGGTACACCCCTCTGCAAGGCAGGTATGCCCCTATGTGGGGTAGGTTCGCCCAAAGACAGGGAAAGTTTTCCCAACCTAAAAAAATAAGTTGTTTGACTGAATAGAAGGAAAAACTAACTATTCGAAGGGTAGGTTTTCCCCTCTAGAGGGCAAGTAGGCCCCTCTGCAGTAGACCTGGACTTGACTTAGATGAAAATGACTATGGCAAATGACCAAATAGCAAGCAATAAGCAAAAGCTGACTTGACTAAACAGATATGCATTGGTTTAGCACAAGGAAGACAACTCAAACAACACAAGCCTAAGATTATTAATGAGGGGTATGGCCGACACAGTCTATAATCTAGGATGAACAAGGTGTTTAGGGAGTGCTCGATATACTCTCTATACATGAGGCACAACCATGAACACTAGCCCATCACAGGCATAAGTCAAGAATCCCAGCGAGATACTAAAGGGCTCAGACCAACTCTTCACATCTATCTAGGTATCACCCTAGCTTCGATGCTCCACCAAACATGACGTGACTAGATTGAGGTACTGATTTCACTTTCCCCCCTTTGTATACTCCGTCGATACGTGTGGTTGGGATCGTCCCTTGGGGTAATGAAATCCCCAAGCAGGTCCCGCTAGAAAGAGGACACTAATCATTTTCGGCTACTCCCTAGGCTCACACAAAGTGCAAGGGCAAAGCATGAATGATAAACAAACTAGATAAAACAATTGTCCTGCAAGAAAAATGTTAGTTGTTTTGATCTTTGTTCTTTGAAAAAGATGGAATAAGCTACACAAATGTTAGCAACAAGATAAGTACACTCACAAGCAGATGATGTTAAAATGTTAGGACCTCAACATGATGCAAAATGGAAGCAGAAATGGAGCTAAAATGATTGTTTTACCTCACAAAAGGGCTCTGTTTGGATAGGTATGCCCCTTTGCAAGGGTAGGTATTCCCCTCTTAGGTAGGTATGCCCCTCTTGGGAAAGCATGCCCCTTTGCAGAAAATAGTTAGAAAACAGATTGAAAAAGAGCTAAAAATAATAGTTTTACCTTATAGAAAGCTTTGTTTAAGGAAGGTACACCCCTCTATAGGGATAGTTCCACCCCTCCTAGGAAGGTACACCCCTCTATAAAGGAATGTATGCCCCTCCTGGGTAGGTACGCCCCTTTGCGGAAAATAGTTAGAAAAAAACTAAAAAAGAGCTAAAAAAATAGTTCTACCTTATAGAAAGCTCTGTTTAGGGCAGGTATGCCCCTCTACAAGGGCAGGTCCACCTCTCCTCAAAAGGTACAACCCTCTGTAAGGGCCCCTCCTAGGAAAGTTACCCCCTCTGCAAGGGTAGGTATGCCCCTCTACAACCTAAACCTGCAAAAGTTGAAACAACAAGAAACGTAAGAGATAGGGACCCATTTGTAGGTCCCACCGAGCATTCCAGAAATGTGATCAGATGAAATCCCCTTAGTCTAGATGATACAATTCAAAGTGTAAAAATGAAGGAAATGACACCTAACACCTCACAATTAGCCTAGTTGGATTCAAAACAAAATAAAGATAACAAAAAGAAGTTGATTATACCTTGTCTTGAATCGATTCTTTGGTTGGCCCTTGATGGTTGATTTTGTATGCTCCCTTTGATGGCAAGAATACTAAAGTGGATGCAAATGGATTCAAAATGATGAGGGTTTGATAAGGAATGCAATGAGAAAAATAGGTGGTTAAGAAGATGAATAAGATGAATAAGATGAAAGGTTGAATATGCAATAATGGTGGATGAAGGTAGATGCAATAGCTTGACAGTTGAATTTGGTTGAATGTTAGAATCAATGATAAGTGTTGTTGCAAGTGTGTGAATAATGCATCATGAATGCAAGAAAATCTTTCATTTTATGGAGAGAAGCCTTAGGGAAATGGATGGCTGAGATCTTGCCACCATGGGCAAGATGGATAAGGACACATGAGGTGGAAGATGACATGTGATGGGAAGGTACTTGTAAGTACCTAGTAATAAGGATAATGTGACCTCTCAATGATCACATGGGGAAGAGGAGAATCTTAGATGAATAAAAGTGAATTTAAAATTCACATGATTGGGAGATCTGATGGATAAGACAAGGTTCCCAAAAAAAGGTGAGAAGTACCTTGGATAAGACAAGGTCCTTAAAAAGGTAAGTACTTACCCACATGTGACTGATGTGACAAGTCAAAGGTTCTAGAAGACTTGGACACATGTGAGTGATATGACAATTCAAAGGTTCTAGAATACTTGGACACATAATGTGACAAGTCAAAGGTTCTAGAACTTGCATGGGGAAGAGGAAAGTCTTGGAAGGATAAAAGTGAATTTAAAATTCACATGGGAAAGACAAAAAGGAATTAAAAATTCCTTGGGGGATGGGGAGATTTGATCAAGATGCTGATTGGTTTAGCTAATCAGTGATTAGAAGATAATTAGTGGTTAAGGAAGATTAGAAGCCAACTTGCAAAAGTTGGAGGATGTGACACATCCTAATCAAGGATTAGGCATGTGCGCATCTCTAATGATGAGATTAGAGGTTTGATTAAGATTAAAAAAAAGATGTGACATGTGAGGAATTTATTTAATTCATTTGATGAAAAAGATATTAAAGGGGTAAGGTATTTAATTATTAACTAAATACCTTAGGGATTTGGAGGAATTAAGGGGTATTAATTAGATAATAGCAATATTACCTAATTAACGTGAATAAAAGGATGTTTAGACGAAGAGGGATAAATTTGGACCAATGTAAGTGTCCAAATTTAGGTGTCTACACACATAAAGGAGTTAAAACAATAGTTAGAAAATTCATTTGTTATGAAGGATTTGGGGGCAACAAAACAAATCCTTGGTATGAAGATTACTAGAGATAGGAAAAATAGAAAATTATTTTTATCTCAGGTTGATTATGCTGAAAAGGTATTGCAGAGACTTCATATGGAGAATGCAAAAGTTGTTAGCACACCTTTACCTAGTCATGTTAAATTGACTAAGGATATGTGTCTAAAGACACAAGAGGAGGAAGAAAAAATGTCCAAGGTACCATATGTTTTAGTTGTAGGTAGTTTAACGTATGTCATAGTATGCATGAGACCAGATATTGCACATGTTGTAGTTGTTGTTAGCAAGTATATGAATCATCCCAGTGTTGAGCATTGGAATGCGGTAAAATGGATTCTCAGGTATTTGAGAGGTACATCCAATAAATGTTTGTGTTTTGGGGGCTCTACTACTGATTTAAAAGGCTATGTTGACTCAAATTTGGTAGGGTCAATGTAGATACCAGATGAAGTACTACAAATTATGTATTCACAATTGGTGGGACAGCAGTGAGTTGTATTTCTCGGTTTCAAAAGGTGGTTGCTTTATCCACCACGAAGGCAGAGTATGTTGCTGCAACAGAAGTGGAAAAAGAGATGATATGGATACAACTTTTCAAGGAAGAGTTGGGAAAACAATAGACTAAAAATTACTTGTTTATAGATAGTCAGAGTGTTATACATCTTGCAAAGAATTTTTCCTTGCACTCTAAAACCAAACATATACAGTTGAGATATCATTTCATTCAGTTAGTGTTGGAGGATGGACAGGTAAAGTTGGAAAAGATACATATAGATTCCAATCTAGTGAATATGTTTACAAAGGCAGTGAAAAGGGAGAAATGGAGCTCCTCTTCAGTTTCAGTTAGCCTTCAAGGTTGAATTCAAGTATAACAGAGCAGCAGGGTCCAAGGTGCTTATTTTCAGTGGGAGTTGTAAGTGCAATGGTGTCATCCAGGATCAATCTCCAAGTGGGAGATTGTTTGGTGTGAATCCTAATCAGTCTCCAAGTGGGATATTGTTGGTATGTGGCGATTGATCATGCTATATTGTACACTCTTCATGTATCCTAAAAATTACTAAAAAAGGGACAAAAAATGACTTTGTAGAACCCTAATCTAGAAACTTCTAAGCTTGTTATAAGGGGTTGGGATGTGAGTTATAGTATAATGAAAAAGGTGATTATTTGTGAGATTGTAATAAGTTTTGCACTGGATAATAAAATCATTGGATGACTACAATTTTGTGGATGTAGCCTGGATTGGGTGAACCACGTTAAATTCTCTATGTTAATTTTTTTTTTGTGTTTTATTTATTTGTTTATTAATTAAATTTGCATTTAACTTGTTAGATATCTGCCTTCTAACCCTAACATACTTTTTGAAAAAGAATTTGAAGATGTAAACCATTTATTTTTGTCATGTCTAGTAGCACAAACATGTTGGTTGTTTATAGCAAACAAAATGAATTGGCAATCTCCATTACCAAATAGTCTTTGGAATCTATTTTTTAGCTAGTCGGAGCTTCATAGAAACTCATTTTTTGCATGCATGTTGGTGTAATTAAATGTCTTGTACCTTGTCCTAGGTCATAATTACACCTTAGTTAAGTTTACTTAGGGACCACATAGGAGGTTGTTGGAGAATCTCCACTTTTGGTGGACTTGACATGTCATTATCTCATCATTTCCACCTTTTGTGGACACATCATGTGATTATCTCTCCATCTTTGGTGGAGTGATAAGTTTTCCTAGTTGTCTCATGTCATAAGATTCTGACACTTGTCATAATCTTATGCCCTTCTATGTTCTCACCTTGGCTATTTATCCAAGGGGTCTCTCTCATTGTAAACAAGAATCATATCATATTAATGACATTGAATACAGTTTATTCTTGTCATATCATTTCTCTCTTTCTTGTGCTTTCCATTTGGTCCATAGATCTTGGGTGGCAGCCATAGCCAATTCTAACAATGCATTTGGAGTGTAATTTCATATTCATTTGTTTGGGATTTATGGTGGGAAAGAAATAGATGTATCTTCAGAAAAGAAAAACTTAATATTGATCAGGTTTTAATCACTTTAGAGCAATCTATTTTAGAAACAATAAATGGTTATGTGAATAAAGCAAAACATATTGTATCCATTTTTTTTATTGGGATTCAAAGAATTAGATTTTGGCCTCTTCTCTCTTTTCCTTTCAAAGGAGGTTTGCATTAGATAACACAAAAAGCTGATAGAGCAAAGATAAGATGGAAGCCACCACCAGTGGTTTTCTTTAAGTTGAATTTTGATGGAGCTACTAAGGGAAATCTAGGGTCCTCTAGAGTAGGGGTTATCATTAGAGATTATAATGGTATGGTTTTGTGTGAAAAATATTTTAAGCTACAAATTGGATCCAATAATGCAGCGATTAAAATAAGTAGTCAGTTTTAAGCTTACAAACATTCAAATAGAAGGAGATTCTTTGATTCTCTTAAATGCATGTCATGAGTGTAAGTTTGTAAATTGGAAACTAGGATATATATTAAAATAGATTTGGTCACTACTGGATAAGTTAGGTCATCATCAACTCCTTCACACATATAGAGAAGGCAACAATGTGGCATATTTTTTGTCCAACTTAGGTTGTGATCAAATTGTACATGAAGCTACTCATGTTAGTCTAGGAGAACTTCATCTGAAGCTACAAGAAATTTTGATAAGTGAAGGTGGTATACTAGGAGTATAAAAATATCTTCATATAGTTTCTTACATTTCTATTGACAATCTGAGTAGTGAATAGCACATGGAGTTCATGGAAGTGTATATGGTGGTGTATGTGGTGAGTTAAATATGTAGTACTGCTTACAAATGAAAATAACATAAATATTATATTTTTTGGGGTATGGATAAATGAAAATTGTTCACAAGGTAGGTTTTAAGTTTACAAGAGCACTAGAAAATTAAATTTGGCCAAAGGGGATGTTAACTAATGCAGCAGTATGGGAAATTCGGGGTATTAGTGGGCTAGAGAAAAATAATCATCAAATGTAATAGTTGATGTAGGAGTGAATGTGTGAGAGATCAATTTGTACAAGCAATTATGTGATCTCAAATCCATAAGTGTTGGTGATGTGATCAATTCAAATGGTTTAAGGACTAATGAATTTTTGTTTTTGTAGGTTTGTTTACTAACATCATTAACCATGTTGGTTAAAAATCAAATGTCATTGCAAGCATCACTACTTTGATGAAGTATTAATTTTATCCACGAAGTATAATGAGAAGCAATTGTGTCCTTGTTTATGCAAGTATACAGGAATGATGTGGGTATGTATTCAAATGGCGATAGTTTGCAACATCTTAAAAAAAATCTTTCAAAATATAAATGGGAAAAACAAGTGGCATTTAGGGTGGACAATACGTGTCACGGATTGTTAACACATGAAGTACGGAAAACAGTTGTGTTTTCATAAGGCACAAAATTTGAAATTATCTTGTTTAGATTTCAAGAATTTCCAAGTCTTTTCAAAAGATGTCTTCTATGTGCAAAGATTATAGGCGTCATTGGTGAACACAACAGTTGAGAAAGATTATAACACGTGGTGCCTCCAAAGGATTTATTAATCTCTTAGCTTATTAATTACCAATTTTGTGAAATAATTACATGTATCTTAAGATATCAATGTAAAGATTTCATGTGTGCAAATTAACTCGGAAATTTGAGATGAAAGGATTGGTGTTAATGCAAAAGGATGCCCTAATGATGCTCTTGAAATACCAAGGTACAGTTCGAGTTATTTATAACGTGTGCCACTTTCAACATCAAGAAAATTTGGTTTTTGAAGAAGGGTATTCATAGGTTACACCATATCTTCTGTATATGGTGTCGATAGGGTCTTGTGCCTATAATTCCTTAAGTTGTTGGTAATTGTGTTCATATCTAGTGTTTTTAGTGTTTGCACGGGTGTCAAATATTGTGAGGGTCTAGTATTATTAGGGTTCAATGTTCATTGACAAAATTGGTTTAAATTGCTCATAGATTTTTTTTTCATCGGCATTGCAAAGTATGTTTTGTTTCTAGTCCTGGGTCATCTTTTTTTTCAATCTTTAAAGCTCGTAGGTATTTGGGATAAGGTGTGTTGGGAAAATATGGAGTATTTTCCTAAAAACTATAGGATTGCAGTGAAGACGAGAGAAGGGGAGCACCCTTTTTCTAAAGAGGTCTCAAAGCTAGAATTATCAATAATTTTTAAAATGTTGTGTCCAAGTCTTCTTGACAGTATCAGAACTATCATTGGTCATGAGATACTATGTCCAAATTCTCCAAGGATTTTATTTCCATCTTAGTTATTGTTGATATTTTTGTCAAATGTGATGGATCTTCTACAATCATTCATTTTCTTATCAATTGTGGTTAAAGATTTAGTTGACCCCAATTACTTCAAGCAAGAGGAGACAGTAGTAGAATTCAGCAAATAAATGACTACGTGACTAATACTTTTAGTCACAACAACTAAAGATGACTAAATTCTATTCATTTTTGCAATACAACTATAAATGACTAAATAAATGTCTAATTTGACCATCATAAGTGACTAATTTGATTGTCGGGTAAAACACAGCCAAATAATTAATCACACAAATAAAAATTAGACAATATGATATTAAAGTGGATAATTAAAATATATATTTTGAATTGAGGGAGTGAGTTGTATTATTATAATATAATATAATAATAATGTATTATATTACAATACAATATATTATAGTATAGTATAATGTATTATAATATAATATGATATATTATAATATAATATGATATTATATAATTGAACCATAGATTTTTAGATAGGAGGCTATCTTACACTTCTAGGGTTTTGCACCTAAAAGGAGAGAGGTCTCCCAAAAACCTTGATGGATCACTCAAAACTAATGCAAATATGATTGAAATATGTCTAAATAGAATGTCTTAAACATCAAGCAAAGAACTGACAAAAGTAATTATTTATACTAATGCAAAACTAAGAAAATGCACTTTGTTTGAAAAGACACTGTGAAATGCAAAAAGACCTAAAGAATGACCTAGAAATGCAAGCAAAACTAAACAAAAAATAATTATTTACTTTATGGTAATTGCTATGATGAAATATGAGACTATATAAAATTTGGAAAAGTAAAATGCTATGATGAATTTATGCAATGTGATGTTACTATATTTAAATGAACTACTGATGGATATGTGATTATATGAATATGATGAAATGTAATGTGATGTTTTTACATTTTAATAAGTTATTGATGAAATGTAAATTTTGACTATGATGCAATGATTTTCAGCTAACTAATCGTTTGTTTCTTGAGTGAACTTGTAGGAACGTTTTTGCACACCTCTAGAGGGAGAGGGGGAGTATCACCCAAAACAAAGGTAAAGTTATGAGTTCTTCCGTAATGCCATATGAGCTTAGCATCAGTCAAGTGTTTGACTTCAATAAACCTAAGTATGTCTAGGGTTTCCAATTGTGATTTGGTTAAGTTTAGCCTTATCACTATATAACCTTGTTATTTTCCATGTTTAATTGCTAATCTATTAAGTTATGTGCTAAGCATCTTGCATATAATATGCAAAGATATGCATGTGTATACATTTATGTATATATGATTGTGTTTATATAATATATATGTACACATCTAATTTGGTTACACGTTAACACATATATATTCTTATAAGCATGTGTATAAATATACTTAAACAACAAGGTAATACATTCATGTATGTATATGCATATACATTGCATATTATAGGTAAAATCACAGAGCTATGTCTCACTTTTGGCAAGAGGAAACTTTTAGAGTGGTCAAGTTGAATTCACTTGCATACCTTCAAGCAAAGTAAAACCTTCGATCAAAGGTACCTTCAAGCGAAGGTATGCAACTAAACACCTTCTCTAGAAGGTAGCTTCCATAAAATAATGTTTTTTTCTATAAAATGGCTTTTTTGCATGGTGACCTTCTAGTGAAGGTACCTTCGCTCAAAGGTGCCAAAAATAAGAAATGATGCATCTACATCAAAATCTCCTCAGAAATTTCACTTTCAAACCTTGGGTTAGACCTACAAATAAGCTTAACTTGACAAGATATTTTGCAAGATTGTAGCCCTCAAAATGATCTTTCCAACAAGTATAATTTTGATAGGTTTTCATTTTATCATGTATTTAATTTTTTAATTTTTATAGAAAATAGGTTTTTCTCCGAGCATCAAACTCTTCGTTCTGTAGAGGTTGAAAAATAGTAAAACATTATTAAAACAAAATCAAAAAAGATCATTTCTCTCCGTATTGAAGTTCTTATTTCACCAAAAAACAAAAAATAGATTTTGACATATACACAACAAGTTATGTTGGATGACACACACGTATGTCCAAATTAATTAAAAAAAATATGTATCCAAAAATTATAAAAAAATGTCCCTTCCCTTCGTATTGACGTTGAAAATATCTATTTCAAAAATTAGAATTTATCCTATATAGAAAAAAGTTATGTTGGATGACACAGACATTACTTTTCTAAAAATGTTGTTTTTTATTCAAAACTAGTTATTAAAGGAGGTGTTGAAATATTCATGATTTATTTCAGAAAAATTTTAAAAATATATATTTAGAATCTACACAAATTGTCACAAATCACTAGTTCGCATCATCTTCAAATTCTTAACTGTTTAGGTGATATAGGTCTCAGAAAATGAAGATTCAATTAAAATATTGATATAAATTTCCATCTTGAACAAAAACAAATAAGACACAATATTGTGGGATCACCCTTATATGTAAAAACTATAAGTAATTGCTAACTAGCAATAGCATACTTATAAAAGCATGATAACCGATAAATGATCTTGCTAGTGTCGATATGGGAAATGTTGGTTAACACCAATATAATGGTAAAGTATATTTAAACAGCCACCCTTGTGTTTTGCCACCATATTATGGCACAAAAGTTGTATTACTTTGTAAAGTATGTAAGTCGTTGGTAAATGCTTAAGTCGGTTGCTCAAGCTGTGGTGCATGAAAAGCTCAACTCTATGTAAGAGGAGCACCCAAACAGTTTTCTTGCTTTTTATAACTAACTTCAAACTGCTCGATGCTACTCCACCATCGTCACAAATACGGTTGGAATCTCGTATTGATAACTGCCCATAAACATTTTTGAAAATGGGTTATCTCTATTTGTGTGGGGGCGTGACATTGAGTCTACAAAGATGGTAACGGTTTTAGGCGCCTAACTGATTTAGAAATCAGTTATCTCAACTTATTTAGGAGTTATTTGTGGAGCTGATGGCCCCATGAATGCTTTATTTTTTTGCTTATTTTTAAGCAGCGAGCTTAAATTTGTATTAATAGTATTAATAATAATTTGTACAATAAAAAATTAGAAAAACAAAAATGAAATCAAATATTAAAAAAGAGGGAAAGAAATTTGTGGAGCCACGTGGATTTTTAGCAATATGCAGTTGCTACTTATTTCCAGCCCCCCCTCTTTTTCCACAGCTTATTTTCAATTCCTAAACAGTAGTTGCTCCATTAAAATAGGAAAAGATTCCAAATTATCCTTTCCCAACAATACAATTTATGCATGGGAACACCCCTGCTGCTTAAATTTAAGTAGAAAATGGAGTTAAGCAGCTGCATGGGGACATGAGGTTATATTTGCATTATGAGGAAGTTATCAAGGGGTTCATTATGATTCACTATTGAATATCTTTCCTGGAGTGAGGAGGGGAGGGTGCTACGAATAAAAAAGAAGGGAAAATTTGTGATAATTCAAAAGAGAGTGGAGTCAGATTATTGCATGGTCTGCTGAAAATTAAGGAAAGAAACAACAAGTTTAGCATAGGAAGAAGCCTTGTTGATAGTGAGAAAAACTATAGTCATTATTCCCTTTGGAAGTGTAGAGAGGAAAGTTAGCTTTGAGAACATTAATATTTCCAATTTTTTCTCATTTTGGAGAGGGGAAGAGTTGATTAATATTCTTCAGGCTGTTAGTTGAGAGCTAGCTCTGCAAGCCAAATGTTCAAATAGCCAGCTAAGAGGAAAGAAATATTTCTTTTTCTTTATAATGGATATAGTTATTTTCCTTGTGTACATTCAGTGAGATGATAATAGTTTATCAAAACCAGAATTGAGGCAGTTTTGTCTATAATCTGTTTCATGTATGAATCATTTCTTATTTCTTTTAAACTTCCTTGTTGAGGTAGTTCATTTTTCTTGGGTTATTGGAAAGAATTGGTTCCTTTAAGTCACTTCGAGGTATTCATACTCATAAACCTTCTCTTGCAAAGATATGACTTTGATATAATCATGAAATCAGCCACTTGTTTAATATGAGCCTCTCTATATTCATAGAGGAAATGGCTCTATTTTCTTACCTTTGTAAGTCTTCATTGAATGCAAATTATTTGTAAATAAAGTCCATTAATGAACACATGATAAACAAATGTCGAACCACAGTTTCTTTGTGGGTATTGAACCAAGCTTGTTAGGTTGAGAATTAAAGAAGTGGTAGAATAGTTTAAAACACAGCTAGGTGCTAGTTCTTGTTAAGATGCCTACTCGGTTTAATGTATAGTTTTTCCTTACTTCTTGTTGAATGATTTTGTTATTTAAAATGGTTTCATGAAATGAAAAACCTTGCCATTTGGCTTGAATGGTTAAACCCTTCAAGGGGTTATATTTTTAATGGAAAACACCTAGATGGGGTATTTTTGTATAAGATGTCTTTATACTGCAATATGACCAGTTAGGTCAAGTTATCTTGTGTTGTCAAAGAAGGCCATGGGTCTAATTCTAAGAGTAGATACTCTCTTAAGTTTGGTAAGCTTCAAATTACTGACAGTTGCCAAGACTAGGTAGTTATGTAGAGTAACTCAGGAAATCAAAGCAAGTAAGAAATAAGCAGCTCAAATGGGTTTTGGCTAGGAACTCATTGTGTGTAAAGTAAAAGCTTTCATTATGTTTAACCATTGGTCAAACAACAAGTTTGAGTCATCTTAGGTCGGGATCTTCTATATGACCATGTGTATGTCTTGATGATGGCATAGTGTCATCAATATTGTTAAAGAAGCCAAAGAATAGGTGAGAAGGTAAAACCTTTTGATTTGTGTTAGGCTTGAATTAGAGGCAGTAGCCTAGACCCTAGATGTTACAAATGCATAACAAGAAAATTCAAAGTCCGAGGTTTTTTACCAAACCAGTCATATTACAATCTTAATGAGTAATTATATTTATGCAAATTTATTGAAAGATGGGACAAGTTGGTCTACAATTGTTTTTATCATTAGTAAACAAGATTTCAATGAAATACATGAAAGTCTAAAATCTAAAGGAAGTTGTGTTCTTAATGGAGATCTAACCATTATTATGGAGACTTTGTCTATGTAATATTGATACTATATTATGACCAGGAAGGTCAAGAAGTTATCGTTTTGTGTCAAGATTTGTTTAAAGTTTATATCACAAGAGTAGTCGCTCTCAAGGGTTAGGGTTAAGGCTCAAGCAGGTGGTTGTAGCCAAGACCCAGGTAGTTACGTGATAGTAATTCGAGTGTTCGAGTTAGACATAACTAACAACCCAAATGAGTTATTTACTTAGTGAATCTTCACTTTCTAAGAAAGGACTCTATATCAAAACTAAAACACCGAACATCCAAGACTATAATAAGAAGGAATCTTCAGCTTAAGGTTAATATTTATTTATTATATATGGGGAACATTTTGTCAATACTTTTAGCTTATGACAAAGTGAAACCAGTCGATGACAATAAGTCATCAATAAAAATTGTATGTGCATAGAATGGGAGATTAGATACTCTCAAGGTTAATACTAAAGACTTGAACAAGAGGCAGTTGCCAAGGCCTAAGTTGTTATGTGAACGTAACATGGGTGTTCAAAGTCAAGAAACCATAACCAATCTAAATAATTTATGACTTTAATGAAATTATCTCTTTTAAATGAAAATTGGTATGATAAGTTAACCATTGGTCAAACAGTAGAAGGTCAAATAAGGTTCTCCAAGTCGAGTAAGGTGGGTGAACAAACAACTCTGCTCATAAGTAGCAGTTGAATATATTTCAAATACTTTGACCAAAGTGAGTGCAATAGTCTCTGCTTGCACTTGTCAGTTCACTATGTTCCAGATACTTAACTAATCAAAGTTGTCATTCATAGTTTGAAAGTATCCATAGTTTTTTTATGGTATTGGTTAAGTAGGGCACAACATCAGAGCTCGGATGGCAATTACTAGAGGGTTCTTAACTATACCCTTCATTGAAGAGCAAGGCCACTTCCAGTTAGGAAGGCGTGCGAGGGACGCTAGTTCATGGTTGGAGTTAAAGCACCTAGATGATGCTATCCCTCTTGCAAATCACATGTCAAGTCTTGGAAGACATAAAGTATCCAAATATGGGATCTTTGACCTTGTACCTTTATGTTATTGTCATATTTTATTTAATTGAAAGCATTCATGTTGAAATACAAAAAGAAAATAGATTGATTATTCTTTTCAGTTTGAAAAGCATGATAAGATGATATGAAATGTATATGTGCATTTAGTTATGCAGTTGCAATTTTTGTTATCTAAAGAAAAATTTAGATATCCTATTTCTCTAAGAATCATATCTTATTGTTGCATGGTAAATAAAACCAAGTATAAATTCTCTATTAAAGAAGGCAATTGTTACATGGGTTCTAACCCCACCTTGAAAGTCTATATAACTAGATGGCACTGGCTACGCAGCATACAAAAAGGCATGGAGATGTGCATGCCATCCCATGGCTTTACCGTCCTTGCTGTTGTATAACTGTTTGTAACTATCTGTAGCAAGCACCCTATCCTTTATCTGTAGCAAGCACCCTGTCCTTTAAAAATGCTCGCTGGTGGGGTTTGCATTTTCAGTTAATGCACTTTCCAACTTATATGAAAATTTTAAAATTAAACTATTCCATGATTTTTACTATTTACTTTGGTTTTAGTAGTGTTTATTTTTAAGTTTTAAAACTAAAAGTGTGTTTAGTTTTTATTCTAGATTTGGTGTTTTTTATATATGTTTAAATATATTATAGAATATGTAATATTATATAGGAAAAATATAGTGTAATAAATATATATAATATTTTTTATATAAATATAGTTATATTAATATACATTGTAAAATTTTATATTTAAAATATATTTATAAATTTGAGTTTTTTTGTATAATATAATATTATATTACATTTATTATAATATATTATATATAATATTATGATATTATAATATAATAATATAATATTATGATATTACAATACAATAATATAATATATTAAAATATATAATATATTATAGATTATATAATAATATTATTTTACATAATTATTTAATAATGTATAATATATATTAATATAATTATATAATATAATATTATTATATCAATCTATAATATATTCTAATATAATATATTTGTTTCATACTTTCCAATTTGTGTGTTAAATTAAGGTTATGTATCCATTAGGGTTAGGGTTAGGATTTCCAAGATAAGATAAGGGTTAGGGCTAGAGTAAGGATCAAGGGTAGGGTTGGGGATTAATTAGTATTAGGGATAGGGTCTAATTTGGGTTAAGATTCAATTAGAGAACTAGGGTTAGGTTTCAATTGATGTTCAATTAGGGTAAAGGTTCTAGGATAAAGTTTAGGGTTAGGGTTAGGTTGGGTTTAGAACTCAACCAGGATTAGGGATAGGCTTACAATTACTATAAGAGTTAAGATTCAATTAGGACTTAATTAGGGTTATGGTTAGGGTTCATATTCAATTAGGGTCGATGTTCAAAGAAGGTTAGGATTATGATTCAACTATAATTAGGGTTAAAGTTAGTTTAGGGTTACGGTTCAACTATGGTTAAGGTTAGGGTTTAATTAGGATTACAGTTAGAATTAATGTTATGATTAGTGTTTACATTCAATTAGGGTTGACCTTTAATAGGTTAGGGTTACCGTTAAAGATATAGTTCAATTAGGATAGAATTTCAATAGGGGTAGGGTTAGAGTTAGGGTTCTAAGATAAATCGCAAGCCTTATAATACAACTAATTACTTACTGCATGGTCCCATGGGGGGGCTTGGGCTCCTATTTTCACAGAAGCAGGTGGTCCCATGAGAAAAAAACAAGTGGCTGAAAATTTCAACTAGTGGAATTGGGAGGGGTGGGGCAGGGGGTGGAGGGGGAGGGTCTAGAAATTGCTCCACCTACTTAAGAGTACTTTCCTACCACTTGTCACAATTTTCGAGGTAAATGCTGCTCATTTATTAATTTCCACCAGCCTGCCAAAAATTTGAAATTTGCAAATATTCATGGGACCACCAACAAAAAAAAAATTGCTAAAATCTTAAGCAAAATCTGCTCCGAATTTTAAGGAAGCCCCCCTCCATGGGACCGCACTGTTATCCATTCAATATAATGTCCTCATGTTTACACAATATTCATTCTCCTTAGTTATATTCAATATCATACACATGCCACGATGTTGTACATTCCTAGAAATAAGCCAATGATATATTATTAGGCAACTAAACAATCCATTATGATAAGCACACAACAATCAAATTTCTAAAATGGATTCAAACAAGTTGATATATCTCAATGTTTCCTATATATATTATGTAATAAGATAGATAAGCTAATTATATAAATATAATTATATTAATACATTGTGTAAAATTTCATATTTAAAATATATTTATAAATTTGACTTTTTTTCTCTTTATAATATAATATTTATATTATATATTATATTATACATAAAGAAACAAACTCTAACTTATAAATATATTTTAAATATAAAATTTTACAATATATATTAATATATTATAGATTGATATAATAATAAATAATATATAATTATATTAATATATATATTATACATTATTATATAATTATGTAAAATAATATTATTATATAATCTATAATATATTATATATTTTAATATATTATATTATTGTATTGTAATATCACAATATTATATTATTATATTATAATAAATGTAATATAATATTATATTTATAATACAAATATTATATTATACGAAAAAACTCAAATTTATAAATATATTTTAAATATAAAATTTTACAATGTATATTAATATAACTATATTTATATCAAAAATATTATATATATTTATTACACTATATTTTTCCTATATAATATTACATATTCTATAATATATTTAAACATATATAAAAAAACACCAAATCTAGAATAAAATCTAAACACACTTTTAGTTTTAAAACTTAAAAATAAACACTACTAAAACCAAACTAAATAGTAAAAATTATGGAATAGTTTAATTTTAAAATTTTCATATAAGTTGGAAAGCGCATTAACTGCAAATGCAAACCCCACCAGCGAGCATTTTTAAAGGACAGGGTGCTTGCTTCGGACAGTTACAAACAGTTATACGGCAGCAAGGACGGTACAGCCATGGGATGGCATTCACATGGCTTCTCCATGCCTTATTGTAGGCTGCGTAGCCAGTGCCTAACTAGATCACATAACTAAATGCCTTAATTAAGATACTTAATGGGTTCTAACCCAACCTCAGAAATCTATATAACTAGATCACGTAACTATAGAAGCCTGTGGTTAAAGAGAAAATTGACATCTTGTTGTATGCATCAGGGTTCTTTATTGTTGAGTTCATGTCTACCAAAGATAAAATGGCTATTATAAATTTGGGTCATGGTTTTGGGAGTTTTTATAGGGTCGTGAGGATTTGGGGGCGACTCCAAGTGATGAGGTTAAAGGTAGGGCTACTACACCAGCAACGGAATGTCTCCGAGTTTCCTCTCTTTCAGATTTGACTGCATCTCGTACAAAAGCCAAAAATCCTACAAATGAGGCATCCGTGACTAATGTTTCAGTTGTGGTTGACAAGCTTCAAGACAATCATTCCGATGATAGTGATTGGGCAAAGGTGAAGAAGAAAAAGGAGAATGGGCAAGGGAAGATCGCTCATCTCATAATCTTTAGATCTTCGAAGATTCGTAGAAAGAATTCTTCCAAAACATGGTGGTTCCTAAGAAAGAGTAGCCATTCATGGTGTAGATGAATTAACATCTTGTTTGGATGGGTTTGGTGAACCTGTGGTTACTAGAATCCTACACTTAACCTTTTTGGGTTTTTTTTAATTTTTTGGTGGCCCCTTGGTGCCTAACTTAAATTTTATACATATCAGGTGGTGAGAACAGTCAATCAGACAAGCGAGTCGCCTTGACTGATATGATCTGCATAAAATATAAAAATTAAATGCAGAATACAACTAATAATTGACAATTCAATGTTAGTGACTCAATTGTCAAATGTTTAGAAATATCAAAATGATTTATGTGAGTGCAACTGCACATGGAAAACTCAATACAATCCATCATATTGCTCGCTATCAAGAGCGTCAACGCTATTGGTCGGTCTGGTGTAATCAGCACCAGTGACATTCCCAATATCTGCACTACACAAGAGAACCTATATACCAGCATTGCGTCCCTCATCCTCAACCATGACTAAGAAAAGCTCTTCTTTTCTTTGTTGGCTTTTTCCCCTTAATAAAAATTACTTTGTTTTCTTCCAAGGGCATTCACCCAGGATTGCACGATATCCTATCCAGACCAAATGCAAAGACCCAGAGTATGATCCTGGGTAAACCCAAGCTAGACCTAGACCAGGATCATAACCCAGTTCAGACCAGTCCAGGTATGGCTGAGGTTCTTGTGGAACCCGGTAACAGAGATGTAAACAAAATAGTGGCAGAAATTGTAAGAAACTTGCTACTCCCACATTGGATACATAATGATCAACATCCGATCAAAGCAATTCCTCCCTGTATTTCAAGCAAAGACAAGAAAAGCATAAGCTATTAAGATTATACAAAATAAAATGAAAATTATCTTGGAAATGTAAGTACATGCGATCTCTCGGAATCAAAATGATGCATACTTTCATCCACAAGCCCTACGAGACTATATGCAACGAGAAGAGCAAAGGAGGTGATTTGAATTGGCTTTATACCTTAGTCAAGAATGTTTTCAAAAAGATTTTACTCGCCACAATGATGCTGCACAAGCCTGCCATCATAGCATTGTTGGAATTAAACCTTTTCTGCTGCTTTCACATTTGGCAGACTTTGTAACAGAGCATTGCTGAGAGGAATATATGAACAAATTAAATTCTTATGATGTGTACAAGAATTTATTTTCCCTAGTACGAAGCTGCAAGAAAAACAATCACACCCAGTACACTCAAAGCTGCATTCATCTGATTTCATGCTCTCCTGCTGCATGTGCATAAACAATTTGATCATAATTCAGGGTAGTCATGTTGTATCTTGGTATTATTGACCTTGTCTTTTCAAAAAAATATTTTACTGTCATTTAATTAAAGTGATTGCTTGAGGACATGGAAAAGTGAGCTCAGGCCACTGTCATTGGGCAAAGCATATCCTTCATCAAAATTTGTATGATATTCAAGTGAGCACAGAATGTCGATGGCAAGACATAAAAACCCAACCTCTAACAATGCAAAATGTAACTCGTCTTCCTTTTAGGCAGGACCAAAGAATCCTTTCTGCTATTTTTCTGATTGCAATCAAAGTAGAAGCTAACATCTGATTCCGTTGACAATGGGATCCTCAATGCAAGAGAAAATTCCACCTTATTGGATCTCAAATGAGATAATTTTATCCATCTCCTTTCAAACTTGTGTTCATTTGAAAACTTCAATCAACTTCATGGGTGCAGGAAAGATGGTCTGTTCATTTGACAGGTAGTATTCAAGAGTGCAACCTTCCTTGTGTGTAGAATTTTCATTTAGCTTTCACAGCTCAGGTCAAAATTCATCTAGAACCAGGTAAAGAATTAATATAGTGGAATCTCACATGTTATACTAGGTAGTGACAAGTATTATATGAACAAGGTATACAATATGATGATTATAGCTATAAACATGACCACCAACTTAGGAGCAAGTTGACAGAATGGAGGTTAAACTACAAAACCAAGCAGAAAGAGTTTCGTATCTTGAAGCCAAAATTCATGCAGTTTCTTTGGTTAAAACCCTAAAAGAGAAATTTCCCTCTGAAACCTGAAAGGAAAATAGAAATGCATGTTTGCAAATCAGATTAAATGATTAAACTAACAATTGACAGCTACACAGCATGTAATGGTATTCTGAATTCAATGTACCAGCTGACAACAACTGCAGCAATCAGGGAGCAAGATAGATGCCACTGTGCATGTGTTAAACCCTTATGGTGGAACCTCCAAATTCTCAGCTATTGTGCATGATGGAGCTGATAGCAAAGTTGCTCTGCTTAACCCTTGCAAAGAGCAGCTCTTTTTCGAGGGTTTCTATTATTCTCCTATCATGGGTGGGCAGCAAGATTCAGATGACGTGCAGATGAAGAATGTGGATGGATCTTTGGCTAGATGTGGGCCCTTGTTCCAAAATGGAGGCTCCGTGCAAACATTTTTAGAAGTTGGTGATGGGAGAAAGCTAAAGGTCATCATCCTGTAACAATTGATGCTTCCAAGGATGGGAAGCTTTTATCTTTAGAGAAAGCTCTACGCGGCAAGAAAGGGAGCTTAGTGTAGATGTTAAAAGCAACATTGAATGTTGCACTCCTACTACTAGACGCTGCAATTATAGAGGAAGCTGAACATTACTCAAAATTGGCTTTGATATGCAAGTTCAATAATCTTTGGCCCAATCTCCCCTGAAACTAATTCTTGGAAACCTTTTTCTTGTGGAGCCTATTGTGATTTATACTTGTGTCCAAGGCTTCTTCATTATAGTTTGTGAATCTGTAGCACATGGAAATTATATTTTGGCAAAGGGTCCATAAGGTTGGGTCAATGCTTCTCTTTTTGTAAAACTCTAGTACAAGGTTTTATTCCTTCAACAAAAAATTTCAAGATTGTTTCAATTTGGGTAAGAATTGCCTAATCTGCCCTTACGCATTTGGCTTTTCCTTCCTCCTTGGAAAGCATTGGCAACTTGTTAGCAAGTAAACCAGTTACTGTGGTATTTGTGGTTATCCCCTTGATGCAGCCAAGGGATAGTGACATGTACTTGCAAGTTTGCAACAATGGGAGAAACAACCATGCGATAGGTGATTTTCCTCTGAATTTGAGAGGGACAGCTCCCTCATATGATTGGGTTTTCTTCTTGTTTTTTAATACTTTTAACCAGGAAGTACAAAGAGAGCACAAAATAGAAAATGAAAGGAAAGGGAGAAAGGAGCAACCCTAGATGGAACAAATGCAGAGAACCATATGGGTTGCTCAAGAAAGAATGGAAAAAGTAAAGATATGTGTGGAATTAAATAGATATTTGGAGTTCAATTCCCACACACAGCATTAACGAATGAACAAAGATTGACTAGTTTGCATGTTGCACAAAATGAGAAAAGTAAAGACTAAGAAATGAATTTCATAGTGAACTCAAGAACAGCACAAAATTTCACAAAGAAAGAGAGAAACAAAGATTTGCAGATGTCTTCTGATTTCTTTGAAAAGAATGCACAAAGTCTTCTCTGTTTGTTTCCTGTTCAAAGTCTTGGAAAATTGCAAAAAGTATCATAATGACAACCCTTTATAAATCCAGAACAATTAACTTTTGTTCGTTAGGGAATTTGGAAAAACATAATTGAAAATAATAAAGTTCTTTTTAAAATAAAGTAAATTTATAGATTACAATATACACACTTTTCAAAGTCACTTAATATATATCATAATGTAATAAAATGGCTTTCTGATCTCTCTTTTATAAAAGGACTTCAAAACATGATAAAAGTATTTTAACAATATTCTATTAAAATCATGATGTCCTCTACTTTATTTTACAAAGAAGATGACTTCTTTGCAGCTGATCAATCTAAATCATCATCTGTCTTCTTTTGAGCACCTCCACCTCAAGCCTTCATATAACTATGTTGTTTTGCAACCATGACAGTTCACAAGATTACATTTCTTAGAAGCTATTTGTCAAATGGGTCGTGTGCAAGCACTATGTTATGCCCTATCATCTCATTCTTCTCTATCATGATCACTTCCTCTCTGATCATAAGAACTTATTTGCAGTAGTTGTAACAAGCTTATCTAAGGCTAACGTAACAGAATCTTGCTCAGCATCCTTCTTTCTAATGAAAAAACTTGAAATTGCCAAAAAATGTAGGAGTTCTAAACAAATATATTTATTTTGTCTGATTTGGGAGACAAGAAAATTTGGGGTATCCTCTGTGGGCTCAGCTGGAACAATCTCTGTTTCATAATATGTATTTTTCTCATACTTACTGTTGCTTTGTATGATTACATTTGAATAGACATGCTTTGGCTGCTTCCAATAATCATGCTTCAGCATCCTTAACAATGACTCACTATGCTCCCTCAAGTTTCTTGGATGGGGATGACAGAGGACAATGGGATGTGTTTCCAGTACAAGGGTACCTTTTGGCCATTTTTTAGGAGACAGTAGGGGAAAGCCATTAAAAATGGGAAAAATATATATATATATATAAAGAAATTATAAATATTCATATCATAACATTGATAGAGCATTCATCATGGACATTATAGAAGCTTGATACATAATAATATAATTGAATCGAGATTTCACATGAGAATTGACAAACAATTTATCAAAATTTAAATGTTTTCATTGTCAATGTGCATATGTATTATATAAAAATTACAATTAAAAGGCTCCAAGTTTCAACTCATTTATTAAAACGAGTAAATGACAAAAGCATAAAAAATATATAGCTGTCCCTAATCAGCAAATGCTTTTGGTAGGTTTATATCAAAATTGGAACTTGAGTTTGTCACTGCCAATATAAGAGGTTGCCTCAAGCAATGGAACCCCAACCAATCCCTCTTGTGTCTCCTCTTCATCAAATTGTATAGCATCTTCAAGATCAACATCTCAACGTAAGGCTGAAGTTTGACAATATTGAGGGGTCTATCAATCTTGTAGTTGCAAGGAACTATGCATGACCACCAACTTCTCCAATCATCTAGAGGTAAGGTTGTTCCTTTTGACTGAATGGATGAAGCTATATGTGGACTAATTCCTCTCTGCAACTAAGGAATTGAAAACCTATGAAAGAAGACAAATGGCAAGTACCCTCAACTCTAGTGCATCCTTCCCATGCCACATCCACCATCCAATAGGGTCGATTTGAACTAATGTAGCTCTATCTAACATTGCCTCTAGTTTGCTGAAAGTTGGACCATGGAGACTGATAAATGCAAGCCATTGTGTGCGAAGTACAAAAAATTCCTCTTCAATATACATTTTTCGAAGGGCCTTCATGAGCCCTTCTTTCACCTCTCCATCATGAGCTGGAACCACTCATCCAAGCTTAGCTACATACCATTTGGTATTTAGAGCATAGGCTACCATATGAAGCAAGCTATTCATAGTGTTCCATCATCACATCACAATGGGCCTAAGATGGTCATCATAAAATCCTAAAATAGGGCCCCTACTATGAATTGCTTGCTTCATCTGCCCAAGCATGCTATCAAGGGTCTCATAAATCTCTCCAAGGCTAGGAGAGTCAATATCAACATATCTTATTACTCGCAATAGGCTCAATGAAAGAGAAAACATATCTACAAGTGCAAACAAGTTACAAATCTTAAAAAAGGAACGAAAATATTTTACATTTAGAAACATTAATAAATTAACATTTTAAAAAATAAATATTAAAACCAACAATTTT
The DNA here is from genome assembly GCA_007258455.2 of Sequoia sempervirens. Lineage (NCBI taxonomy): Eukaryota > Viridiplantae > Streptophyta > Pinopsida > Cupressales > Cupressaceae > Sequoia > Sequoia sempervirens. The sequence goes on from VDFB02000015.1 coordinate 363,961,741, forward strand.
CTTACTTCATTGTGGACCACCAATCATCATCAAGGATTTTTTGTTTCACACTTCTTCCTTCAGGTGTGCTTGCCTCTGACCATCTACCCCACTCAGAATTAACCACTATTAATTGTAAAGCCTCCTAAACCTCAAGCATTCTCTAATGAAGTAGTTGGCATATATAGTATACACATGCTTGAAAACTTCCTCAAAAATGTCCTGAATGAAGCAAGTGAAGTGTGATGGTTGCAAATGAACATCTACACATCTCTAGCCTCTTAACACCATTGCCTTCACCCAATTTATCTTCCCAATGTTCTTCAAGGTATTATTCAATGCATGAACACAAAATGGGCTCCAAAAATATTCTTATGAGTACCCTCCACCATCAAGCCAGCTAACTTATGCACATGGGCTGAATTGGTCACTACCTATACAACTTTAGAGGTTCAAACCTCTTCTATGGTATCTTTCAGAATTTGAACTTGGAAGTTTACATCTTCCTTATCCTTGAACAATTAAAAGCTCTAAGAAAATAAGAGCCAACTAGACTTGTGACAATAGTATTGATGAGTGGTCGATGTTTGATATTGGTCCATCCATCCATGCATGGAGCATCCATCTATTATCCAAGTTTGTCTCATCTCTTCCATCAACACACTCACCTTGGAATATTCTCTATCAAGGAGGGTGGTGCATAGCTTGTGTTTCCTAGCGGGGAAAATGAGGGACTAGTAGCTATGACATCTTTTGGACATTTGTTTAAAATATGATGAACGTGTCATATGAAATGGTATGGCATGAGCATTAAAAAATTTAGCAATAGAAGAATCAGCCACATCTCGTAATTGTATGTTAAACATATCTGTAGCACTAGTAATTCTCTTCTTTCCCCTAGTAGAAGTAGAACCCTCTCCCCCCTGAATTCCAACATCCATGAATCCTATAGGCAATGACACACTAAGTTGCAAACCCCCCAATAGAATTCTTTTTTTTCTTGCCTCCCCCTCCATATGCAATCTAGTAGCCTTAGCCTTCTTAGTTGAAGTTCTAACTTCACAACCTTTCACCCCTTGACCACCTATCCACAAAATATAACAATAAACTCTAGTGTAGCTGCTCCTATAGTATTTTTTGCATAATGGCATAGCCATACTCTACTGCCCCCTGAATTTGTTTTCTCATATTTGTCAATTCGTGATGCAAATTATAAGGGAAGTTTCTTGGGGTTATATGGGCCTTTTGCATAGGTTTGAGGAGTTTAGAAGGACATTCAAATGGGTTTGTACTTGTTGGCCCTGCTACACTCCCACTCCTTGAAGAACACTCAATGACTGCCAGACTTCTATGAGTTCTAGCTCTACTTCTTTCTTGCATTTGAACTTCAACCTCTTCATTATCACTACTCTCACTGCTATTCATGGCTTTTATGGTTAAGAATTTAAAAGAGAGCTGCAAGTTCAAATAAAAGAAAAAACAAAATCAAAATGCCCTCACTTGTGTTAAAAAAAATTTGAAAAAAGCTTTAAAAAATGCAAAACAAATGTAGGATGAACTTACCTCTAATGTAGTGGATTCGACGCCCTGGTACCTTCTGCTTTTCTCTTGCTGCTCTTAAACACGAGTTTGCAAATGTTAAAACGACATGATTTTTTTTTTTTTGGTTGCTTTGAGTGTTGAATTAGATTTAGTTGTTGTTTAAAGGGGTGGAGGAGTCCTTGTGGACCCACCCAGCCCTTTTTTCTTCTTGAAAAATGTGTCTTTTTTCAAATTGAAGTCATGTTGTTGGGCCATAGGGGACAGCTAGCCGTCCCCAGAATGATCAAGGGATGCTTGAACATCCTCTACTCTAACTAAGATGTTTTGGAAACCTACCCAATTTTTTTTGCAAAAAGGGACAAGGGGGACATTTCCTAGGCATCCCCGAAACGTCCCTTGTAGGGTATAGGGGTACTAGGGCAAGGGACACATCCTTGGGGAGCACTAATGATCTTGCAATATTTTGTAGTGATTAATTCAAATGATGTATTCTCTCTAGTTTCATTGTTGCTTGATTATGACAACTTGAACCTCATTTTTGTTTTCTCAATATGTGATAAGTATATAGTTCTCAGTATTTAGGATAGACCAGATCATACTATTCAACTTAGCACATGCTGAAGAATGGACTAAAATGTCTCAATTAAATAATCTCAAAAGCAACCAAAAGGACCTGATCTTACATATTCCTTAGCCTACTCTTTATTTCCAAACTTCTAAATAAGTACCACTATGTTTGACTCATCCTGACCCCACATTTTTCAACTGAAACATTTTTTTGTAGTATGTTATCAAATTACACATTGGATTTTGAAAATTGAAACCATTAATATGTGGGAACACAAAGAACCAAGTACACATTCTCCAAATTGAATGCCTGATCTTCCTCCATGGTTTCAATCACCTCAAAGTTCTATATTGTACTCTAGCTGGAGAATTATAGTGCTTGCCCCAAATTTTAAATTCAATCCTTCCATGCATTCCAAGCATTCCTTAACAGATTCACTTTGCACATGTATAATTGGAAGGCATTCTGTCAAACAATTGGTTTGTCTTGTCTATGCTTTCACATTTTGAATACCCTGCTCTAAAGCTTCCATTTGGCATTAACTAGGAGTATGCTGGCAAATGTGCACTGATCAGTTTAGAGACAAGTCAACATACCCATTTTATGTGTATCTTAAAATCACTGCATTCAACAAAACCCAAAATCTTTCAAGGAGTTATGTCAAATAGCTCAGGTGTCATGTGTGGTTTCATAATTTGCACACATGTTAACCCATTGGCATGCCTTGTCCATGCTCTGATCTACCATCCTACATTTCAGCAAACAGTTTACATCCCTTGTATCTAACTCCATATTTTACATGCTTCTCTAAAAATTCACATGTCTTATCTCTATTTCTGTATTTCACATGTATATCTACAAGGACACTTGCAACTATTACATATGATGATGTTCCCATCCTTCATGCTTCAATGGATGTTTATGTTACACGCAATCTGCTATATATTATTTAGAGACATTTTGTCAAATCGTTTGTCCACTATCATGGCTGTGCTTCTACATTATGCAAGCATATGAAACAGTTTTGTGTTTTTTCTAAATTTCCATATTATACATGTATCTAACACAGTGAATGCAACTATGATGTCTGAACAAATATCCACTATTGATTATGCTTCAATGGATGTCTATTTGCTGTTCAAAAACTCCTAATGAGCACAGGCAGGTAAGATGCTACCAAAAGGTTGTGAAGTTTGATTTTACACCCACCAGTTGCATTTTCCTAACAGTTTCTAAAACCTTTTCAACAATCTACTTTGTGCACATCCTGTTCTTATTTGAGCAATAGTAATTCCAACCACAGAGTTCCATGCAATGCCATCTACAGTTTTACTTTCAAGAAGGGAGGTTAGATCCAAATGGCACTACAAATTCAGTTTGAAACTTTGATTCATTAAACTCATATTAGGTCTATTGTCATCAATCACAACAAGGACACCACTTCATGGGACTTCCATAGATTCAACTTTAACCCAGCCACCAGCAGGTACTCATAAGTCAGAACAATGCATTATCCAGCAGATTGCTTAATACCTGTCTTAATGCAGATCCTTCACTTGCAACATTTGTTGCTGGCTGTGAGCTTTCATGTGACAGTATGTTCTCAACAAAGCAGGTCTGCAATCTTAAAGAAATGTAGAGGAGTCTCCAGGAGGGCTGTAGTAAGCATAATAGTCTTTTTCAAATCAACCATTTCCTGCTTAACCTGTATTCAAATTTCAGACCATTCTGTGGGAGCATATCTCTTGGAGACTTTCTTTCAAACAAATGGTGGGGTTTTGAATTTTGTTTGCAAGTTCATTCACTTTTGGGTTTTTGAGTTGTGTCTGCACCTTAACTCTTCATGGATGGGATTTTCAATTGTATATGCAACTTATAACTCCGTGGCAGGATTTTGGATTACACTTGTAACCTGAACTTCCATCATTTATATACATTGCAGGGTTTCATAGCTTTTGTGCACATTTGTAAACATCACAAAGCTGCAGCAAATCCCCTGCATCCCCACCATTTCAACATTACACAAGATTTTGGGGTTACAATGCACCTTTGTAAATATTACAAAACAATAACTAATGTCCAAAAGTCCGCATCATAATAAAGAGCTGGGATTTCAAGATTGTTGTGCAACTTACAAGGGTGTGGAAATGGTTCAGAAGTCTACCTCTTCTCAAGTTTGCACAAAAGCATTGACTAACTCCATGACTTTTGTAATGTCCCCTTCTCATCAGTGACCAGCATTGGCATTCTTCAGTCTATTCCGGAACCCGTAGACTGGAATGAGGTGGAAATTAGGGTTTCATGGGCTTGGCTTTTGTAGCATTTCATTTTATTTACTATTTTTAGTAAATGATAGTTGTGGCAGTATGCAGTTGGTTGTCTTCAGTCATCACTTCAGTTGAGCATGTTATTGGTTGTTTCAATATCTTCCTCTCAAGCCTTAATTGTTGAAATTTACTAAGTATTGGCATAAGTGTTATATTTTTCAATTGACCACCCCTTGGCCTAAGGATACAACTTGCAAGTTGTTTTAAAAAGGGGACTTGAAGGGTACGCCTTGTCATAAGGTGATATTAATATTTTATATTTTTGAATTTATTGCTTGGAGGAAAGTGGACGCCACTTTATGAGGAATATTATTTTATGAAATTTGAAAATAAGGAGAATTCAAATAGTTGTCTTTTGGCGTACCATTGAGGAAGTTGAAGAGTTTCTCAATTCTTATAAAATGAAGACATGACTCCAGCATTTGGTATCCATCAATTACCTTACTGTTATGCTGTCAAAATGACTATGGACATTTTGTTATTGCTTCGAGGATGCTACCTCCTAGCCCATTCCCAATTTCGTGTTTGAAATACAACACCTAGTTGGAACATTGCTGCTTCTCACATCAGACTAGCAGATTGAGCAACAAAGGTTGAGAATTTTGGAGAATTTTACAGTTTTGAAATTCCTGGTTTTGCTACAGCTGAAGCTGTTTTCTGTTCATAGCTTGTGGAGTGATTTTATTTCAGTTCTGGGTGTTTAAGCAATCTGATTGTTGACTTGAGGCGCCAACTTCCACCAAAAATCAGAATTTAAATTGAAGTTGTTGATTTTATAATGCAAAATCGATTTTCTCAAGGGGCCGTACTTTTTCATTGCATTGGGAATTGTGCCAGAAATAAATGAAGGCGATTTGCTGCTGTTTCTCCCTCCTGGTTTGGTCGCCTATCTTCTAAGATGCATTTGCAACAAATTTCAATCAATTTGGAGGTGAAATGAGTGAGTTATGAGTTTTTTACTGTTTTCCAGTTTGCTGTTCTAAATTTCCAGAACTCAGGAATTTGCATCAGATTTATCAGTTTCCAGTTTAATCACCATTTCAGTCATTGGAAAGCAAAGAACATTGTTAGAATTCATTCTTATATCCATATTTCACTTCTCTATCATTGTAACTCATTTATTTGCAGTCATGTTGAAATTGTAAGGTTCTGATTAGTAGTACTAATCTAACCGTTATTATTGCTGCAACTATTTGATTTAATTCTCATTAAAGTCCCCTGGATGGTTTACCGCCAGTGTGGTTAAAATTGTTTGTAAATCTTGTACCCACTTAAGTGGTGAATCCCCACAGTTCTGTGGATGCCCGCCGCAGCGGATGAATTGCTTTATTTGTAATCTTTTCCCCCCACTGTTTGGTGGTAGCGTGGAATTGTTCTCTCATGGCTGGTTATCCGCCTAATTAGTTCATAATTTCAATTTCTTAAACTCCGTCATATGTTAGCACCTCGCCCTCAGTGGGATCTTGAGTGCACATTCTTGACGTTGAGTAGTTCTTCTATTCAAGTTCAGTTTCTTCAGTTTAAGTTCAGTATCTTCCATTCAAGTTCAGATTTGTATTTGAGGCTAACGCTAATCCAATCATCCATTGCTGGTTATTTTTGTGACTTTCCTTCGAAAAAATTGGTTAGCATATTTCAACTTTCCTCTCCTTGTCATGCTCACGTACATTTCCAATATTTCCTAACACACTATTCTTGGGAAAAATAAAGAATTACAAATGGTGTAACACCTAGTAGAATGCAATAACTGTGAATCCAAGTAGGTTATAGGACCTTCAATGAGATCTAATTTCCCTTATATCATTTGGAGTTTTCCATTTTGCATGTAGCTTTATAAAAACTGCTAAATTGTATCATGACTTCACATATCTGCAAGCTTACACTTCAATGTCAGACTTTTTGACTGCCTTTTTTAATATCCCAAAATTGCAAAATTATAATATATACCCACTTTCCCACTCACAATAATTTTAGCACACAAATCTTTGGGTTCCCACATGTGTATACATTTGTAAACTTTTCAACGAGAAAAATCCCACAACAAATTGAAAGAAAGATCTTAATTATTGTAATAACCTCTACAATATAACTAACTTACTACACCCAAATTTATAAACAACAGACCATATTGCATATTGTATATTATTGACAACATAAAATTGGATTACATAGACAACAGCATGCTGCCATGCCAAACCTGCAACACCTGCAATGACCTGCAAACAATTTTCTAAAACTGATTCACTTGTGTACTGTGTACAGCAGTGGCAGACCACCAAGAACAAGCCAAAAATGAAGAAAGAGAATATCTTCAGCACAATTGCAGCCCCCAGATGAGTCTACCGAAGGGAGCCAAAGGGGATTTTTCCTCTAGTTTCAAGATTCAAGGGATTTCATTTTGAAAGCAGCTACAAAACAATAATGCAGAAGTATCAAAGAAAAATGGAAGACACTTCTAATAGTCTAATACCTCATTTTATGGCAAAAAGGAGGGCCCAAATCCTAGTACTCCCATAAACTAACTACATTCCTACAATAGCAAATGCCCATCAAATCAAAACGATATTTTCAAAGAGTTTCTTTTCAAAACGAGTTTTTGGTGTAAGTACTTGCCTGGAAAAACTCGGAGAATTTAAAAAAAAACTCACCCTCTTTGCAAAAAGAAACCTGCAACCAGAATAAAGGCAATTTCGATTCATTTTTTGTGGTTTGTGTGGTTTTGAAGGTCTTAATTTGGGCTTGGTGGTGGGGGCTCTAGCCCTCAACCCCGCCTTGTATCGCGATAGGGAGCGCGTCAAGGGCGCTACACCTGAACCCCACGAGGGGCGCTGCCCCTCAACCCCACTGGGGGCATTGCCTCCAGACCCCCACAAGGGATGCTGCCCCTCAACCCCACTGGGGGTGTTGCCCCTCGACCCCGCTGGGGGCGTTGCCCCCAAACCCCCATGAGGGGCACTGCCCCCTTGACCCCACTGGGGGCATTGCCCCCAAACCCCCACGAGGGGTGTTGCCCCAAGACCCCCATGAGGGGCACTGCCCCCTTGACCCCGCTGGGGGCATTGCCCGCAGAACCCCCACAAGGGGCGCTACCCCTCAACCCACCTAGGGGTGTTGCCCCCAGACCCCCACAAGGGGTACTGCCCCTCAACCTCATTGGGGGCATTGCCCTCAAACTCCCATTGAATTCATTTGATTTTCTAGGTACTCTCCAAGTCCAAGTTTCCAAGTCTTCCTACAAGTCTTTATCTATAATATCGTCTAGTTCTACCTCTCCTCTAGTTTTCACTAGACATGGGAAAGAGGAAGATGTAAATTTGTAAAATATATTAATGTAGTATTTACTTTCATTTTTACAAAAACAATTTGCTATTTTCATTTTGTTTCAAAATATCAACATCAGCGCATTCCACATGAGGATGCCATTTTGTACCCAATTTGCTTTCAAATCAATCAAATACAACTAGACTTAGCTTGTTTCTTTTATGTACTCATTTATTGACTCATTGGATGCATCTTATCATTGAATTTTGCAAAAAAAAAGTTTTTTTAATGAAATTTAAGCAGTTTTTTAAGTTGTCGAGTTTTTTCCGAACTAAGTTTTATGGGCTTGCCAAGTACTTGCAATTGGTGAGTTTTTCAACTATGAAAATAACTACCCTCTTTGAAAAGTCAATTTGTAACTCCCATTATGCACTACCAAAAACGAACGATATTTGTTATTGCTAGTTTTCCCAAATTGTAAAACCCCCTTTAAAGAGTTTTTTTCCTCTTAACCATTGAAAAAAATAACGGAATGGGCTTATGGGACAATATAAGATGAATAAATGGAAAGGGGACATAAGACATTCAAATATCTCTAGCCCCTCCCAAGTAGTATCCTCTACAAGTAGGCACTTCCAACAAACCAAGTACTATGTGATGGTCCTATACCTCAATTTCTTCTCCCATACTATCAATTATGAAATCCAAAACCAATATAAGTTTCTCCTCATCGTCCAAGGGTGGTGGATCAACTAATGGTGCAATATGTTGGCTCAATGCCCTTTTGAGGAAAAATTTGTGGAAAACATTGTGAGTCCAATCATCTGCTGGTAACTCCAATTAATAGGCCACTACACCCAATCTCCTCAAAACTTTGTATGTTCAATAGAAACGAGCTTTGAGCTTTTCATCCCCTCCTCGCTTAATGGAGGTCTATTTATAAGGTTGCAAATGCAAATATCTCAAATGGTTTCTCAATATAGTGTTGGTTTGCACAAAGCTTTTGTTGATTTTGGACCTGCTACAAATGATCTCTAAGTGACCTCAAAATGTCTCAACTATGTCCCACCAAGTCAGTAGATGCTTGTAGCTTGTCCATGAACACCAAATCAATGAAAATCGATGTATCATATCCATATAATGTCATAAATGGAGTCATGTCGATGGACATGTGATGGGTGGTGTTGTAGCAATGCTCTCCAAGGTGCAACCACTTGACCCATGCCACCTACTGATTTGTGACATAATTTCTTAAATATCCTTGGACCCATTTATTCACTATAGTCTATCTTTGTTTAACCATATGTTTGTGGATTATAACTAGTACTAGGAGTAAGCTTCGAATTAGTCAAATGAAACAACTCTTGCAAAAAGAAGCTGAGGAATCTAATATCTCTATCACTGACATTGTTCTTAGGCAAGCCATGTAACCTAAACACTTCTATGAAAAAGAAATCAGCTACCTAGTGTCATTTGAGATCTATGGGAATGGAAAAGAAGTGTGCATACTTGGTTAAACTATCCACAATCACATAAATACAATCCTTTCCATTTATCTTATGAAGGCTTGTGATGAAGCCCATAGATATACTCTCCCACTTGTGATTAGAATAGGTAATGGCTGCAATAATCCTACACGAAAAACATGTTCTACCATGTTTTGTTGATAGGTTTTGCACTCCTTGATGTATCAAAGTACATCATCCTTAAGGTCCTTCCAAGAGAACCTTTCCCTAATCTACTTGTATGTCTTGTAGAATTTAGGGCGACCAGCCAAAGGTGAACCATGCAATGCTTTCAAAATCTTCTCTTTAATCTTAGATTTAGGCATTCAAAGTATTTTTTCCTTACACAAAATGAGATCACATACCTGTCATCTTTCACACTCCCCTCTAAGATGTTAATAGGAAATCTGTTCTTAGCATATTTGGCCATGATAAAAACCTTCCAATCACCAAAAATGATAGTAATAGAACAAGAAGTGAACATTTAGAAAGGGCACCAAAAACTATACTATTTCTACCCTTCATATATTATATATCATAATTGTAAACTTGGAGCTTACTCATTTTTGTTGCCTATCATTCAAGTCTTGCTAACCCAAGATGAACTTCAAGTTGGTGTGGTCTGCTTTAACCACAAATCTACCACAAACTAGATATTATCTAAACATTCTAAAGCATGCAATATGGCAAGCATCTCCTTGTCGTAAATTGAAAAGCCCCTTTTTGAATTTTTCAACTTTTAACTCTCAAATGATATGGGATGCCCGTTTTGCATTAGAACTCCAACTTCCTCTCCAAAAGCATTAGATTCTACAATAAGAGGTTGTGAGAAGTTTGGTATGGCATGTACAGTGCATGAGCTAATTACCTCCTATTGAAAGCTTCTTGTGTTTTATTCATCCATGCAAAAGCTCTTTTCTTTGTCATGTTAGTCAAGAGTGTTGATAGTTGTGCAAACCCCTTAACGAAACTTCTATAGTAGTTGCAAAAAACAGAGAATCCTCTCAACAATGTTCGTGTGGTAGGGGGTGGCCAATCCAAAATGCTTGAAACTTCTCCTAATTCACTTGTACATCTTGAGCACTAATGAAATGGCCCAAGTATAAAATCATTATGGCCCCAAAATCATACTTATATTCTTTTGCAAATAGAGCTTGTTGCTCTAGAATTTCAAGGATTCCATCCAGGTGCCTCAAATGATCTTCCCATGTCTTGCTATATATCAAAATATCATCAAAAAATACTAAAAAAATTTCCTCTAATAGACCAATGAATACATGATTCAACATGGATTGGAAAGCGGTTGATGCATTAGTCAAACCAAATGGCATGATTAAAAACTCAAAGTGTCTATAATGACATTTGAAAGTTGTTTGGTGCACATCCTCCTTGCAAACATGGATTTGATGGAATCCCAATATCAAATCGATGTTTGAGAAATAAACTACCCCATGCAACTCATCAATGAGCTCATTGATCCTAGGAATGGGATATCTATTTTTTATTATCCTCTTGCTCAAGACTCTATACTCTATGCGCATTCTCATGGTGCCATTTTTTTTTCAAAAGAACCAAAAATGAAGTAAAGAGGCAAGAATTGGGTTTGATGTGGCCCATTTTAAGCAACTCTGTCATGCCCCCGTAAAACAAAGAAATAGATTGCAATATTTAGTTGGATCCCAGCACTTAAAGTCTAGGGAAATAAAGTAAACATGAACAACAATTCTAATAAGGGGATTGATTAAGATTATATGAAGAAACAAGAGCAGCGATTTCCTTGAATTAAAGATATTTAATTAAAATTAAATTAAAAGGGTTTCAGGCCAACAATTAAGAGGAATAGTTATGACTTCCAAAAAGGAAGAAATAATGAAGAGATGTGACTCCCTCAAACTTGAAGATATAAGAGGGAGAGCATTTCATTTGAGGAGGACATCCATAACATCATTCAATCAATCAATTAAGAATAAATATTATGCGACTCCTTCAAATGTGAAAGATTGTGACTCCTAATGTGAAATGTTGTGACTCCTTCAAATATGAAAGGTTGTGACTTCCTCAATAATAAGATATAAAAGGGAAATCATTTCCTTATGGAGAAATCATCAAATGGGAATAGATCTATCAATCAATTTGGAAAGAAATTATTATTCTCAAAAGGCAGCATTGAAGGGTGGTGACTCGTTTATTAGTGACTCATTTGTTGTGAAGGGTGATGACTCCTTCAAGAAATGGATATAAAGGGTAAATCAGTTCATCAACATTCAATCAGCAATCATCACTCATCCATCCATCAAGAAATCAGGCAATCAAAATATCAAAAGATCAATCAAGCAAACAGCAATCAGCCTATCAATACATTCAATGATCAAATCATTCAAGCATCAAATCATTCAATCATCAAATCATTCAAGAATCAATTCATTCAAGCATAAAATCATCAAAAGGAACTAAAATTCAAATATCGATTCACAATCATATTACAATCAATTCAAAACTTGATATTCAAACCACTAGTCATTCAACCATTATATAATTCTAGGAATTCATTCAAGAATCATTCATAAAAGCATTCAAGTATTATTCAAGGATTAAATTATCAATCCATCAAGAAATATTAATCAGCAAAGGAAAATCCTCAATGGTCTAGCAAATACATCAAGTTATCGGTTTTGAATTCTAGGTAATATTTGCAAATTGGAAGGACGAAATCCCTTCTAGGCTTGCAGGGTGGGCTAAGGGTTGGAAGAACGGGGTCTTTTCATGCCCTTGACAAGCTAGGATGGAGTCCTTGGTATTGTCACTATTGAGTTAGGGATGGGGTCCTTTAATTCAACAGATTTGCAAAGTATTTTCAGAGAATTCACGATTTGATCAACTTTGGGTATTGTGCTATGATTTAGTAACCTAATTATATATCATAAATTTGCAATCCTGGATAAAACTATTATAATACTTTGAGTGAATATTATTGTTTAAAAGAATATGCCAAAAAGGGGACATTACAAACTCCTTAATAGCCTTCTCTATCTCATCTTTATATGTCCATGGGTGACAATAAGGAGTGATTATGAAAGGCTTAGAGCTTGGTTCCAACTCTATAATATGTTGGAATCCTCTATTAGTGGCAATCTTGGAGGCATATCATTGAACACCATACTATGCTTATCCAAAAGAGTTTGAATATAAACATGATAGCTCTGTTGCTTACCAAAAGATGAAATAGTGTGCATGCCCTCCATCACCAAGCAACTTGTCCCTCGCAAAATGTTCTTTCCAAAATTTAGCTATCACTTGTGGCAACCCCTCAAGCATAACTCTAAGAGTCACACGTTTTCCTTGAGTTTTAAACTTCAACTCCATGGACTAATAGTCATAAGAGAATTCCCCAAAAGAATGCAACCATTGCACTCCCAAAACCATATTTGTTTTTCCTAATCCCACAACATAAAAATCATCACATACCCCATAGTCACCAAGGGTTATTTTGAACTATCACATGATCTTTGTGTAGGGGATTGTGAACATGTCTAAAACAATGACATTGAACACCAAAGGATCCTCTACTTTCAATCTCCTCTTAGTCACCAAGCACTCATCAATGGAATTGTGGGTGGCTCCACTATCTATCAACACAATAATTCATTGCTCAACTAATACCCCATAAAGTCTAAATGGGTGGTACCATTGTGCTCTTGAAAGAGCTGCAAGAGTGCCATTGCTATCTACTATGTTGCTAGTATCTTTTATGATTTTCTCCTCTATGGTTGGTTATGGTTGTGATTCTTCAAACTCATTCTCTTCATCAAACACCACCTCTATGTAATGTACTTGACACTTGCCAAGAACATTTGAGATCAAGGTCTCATGGCTCTCTACAAATGAAACATAGCTTCTTTCTCTTGAGGTTAGTTCTCGTATTGTCATCCATCTTCTTCCTTGTAAATGGTTGTTGTGTAATATTTTATGGCTATGGCTTAAACTATCCCTTTGAAGATTTCCCTTATGGAATCTAGTGGTAAGTTGTTTTTGACTATGATGTAAAGTTTTTCCTTAACACAAATGGCTCAAGTGTCAAGACTCTCTAATAGCTTATTGCACTGAAGGTGGTGCAAAGGTTTTAACTAGGCCCCTAAGAGGCTCAAATAAGCCCTCAACAAAGCAGAAAATAATCCTCTTCTCTAAAATATCAGGTTCCATTACCACAACTCTCTGGAACTTTGCTACATACACATCCAATGAGATTTGTTGTTTCATTATGGCTAGCTCTCTAAAATACTCTTCCCCATCCTTCTACTGAAATCTATCCAAATTTTGGTTGAAACTTTATGAAGTTTGCACAAGGCCATGCACTTGTGGGATAAGGCCGGAATGCCACCAATCATATGTTACACCTTCCAAGTGCAAGGTAGTAAATTAAATTGCTTCTTCTTCCATCATGGGTCTGAATATAAAATATGACTATAGTTTCTACAACCAAGCCCTAGCAGCAATCTTGTTTGTGGCATCCAATGTGGGTGCAGTTAATTTTTTTATTTTATGCTTCAATTCCTTTCTAGAGTCACCTTGATTATTTATTTGGCTTCTTCACACACTTTTGTTGTAGCTGCCTTGAAATCATTAATCTTTCCTTGATACTCTCCAAATAATCTATCTAGCTCTTCCATAGAAGAAGTTTATGGCTCCACTCTCTCTTCCCTCTATAAGAACATGGATTCTAAGGAATTTGGAATAGAACTTATTGGGCGGTGATTTGCATATTAGCTTTCCCCACTTTGTGATATTCTAGTATTTTCTTGATTTTGTAATGGGTTGACGATGGGCATGTTTTTTTTGGATCTACAACAATTGTGTCAACAATTCAATCATTCTTTCTTGCCCCATCTAGATTCCTATCGTGGTGTCTTGAAACAGGTCTACAATTTCCTCCTTTGACATGGATCTTTCATTTTTTTTCCATACACCACAGGTTGGCAAGATGTTAGCTCTGATAACACTGTAATAACCTCTACAAAAATTGTAATACTAACTTACTACACCCAAATTTATAAACACACCATAAAGAAATATTGTTTTTTATTGACAACATAAAATTGAATTACACATATAGTTAATAGCATGCTACCATGCCAAACTTGCAATACATGCAATGACCCACAAACAATTCTCCAAAACTATTTTCATTGTGTACATCTATGATAGACCACCAAACACTTGCCAAAGAATATATTTAGCATAGTTGTAGCCCCTAGATGAGATTACCAAAGCCAAAACAGTTTTGTCCTCCATCCTCAAATCAGCTAGAGAACAATAATGCAGAAATATAACAGCAAAAGGGTAGAGATTTCTAATACCCAAATGCCTCATTTTATGGCACAACAAAAGGCCCAAAACCAAGTGCTCCCATAAACTAACAACATTCCCAAAATAGTGAATGCTATTCAAGTCAAAATGCTACCATAACTCAACACCCCCACTTTGACGGCATAACTAACCTCTTTGAAAAATCAATTTGTAACTCTCAAAAATTGATGAAATTAAATAGGAAATGCCATTAAATATTATTTATTTGTTATTGCTAATTCTCCCGAACTATAACCCCCCCTTTAAGGAGACTTTTTCCTCCAACCTATCAGGAAATATAGAGAAATGGGTTTATGGGCAACTGTGAGATGAATTAATTGAAAGGGAACATTACAATTATTATGCCCCAAAGCTTACAATTAATTTTAAGCCATTCATGTAAACATTAAAATTCCCACAATATCAACAAAATTGAAGCATTTGGCACACTACTTTGTGCAACTTTGGACAACATTTGTTATATGATTGTCATGGACATTTAAGCTAACACATGATGACAAGTGACTTTACAACTGGACATAGACATCTTACAAGTTAAACTCTTGAATTGCTAACAATCGAGAGCATGGATGATTAATGATTTTTTACTTGATCACAAGTAGATGGCAAAAAACTTTATAAACAAATTAGTGCACTTAGCACAACTTCCAAAAAAGCATTTTCGTCTTTCAACTAGAATATTCAAAAATTTAAAATTGTCATGGTCAAAATTGAGGACAGCACACAAGTAAATTTGTTTCAATCTCCCCTAAAACCCTAAGGCACTCCCACTCAGCTTTTGCATGGATTTTGGTAGCGTTGGACTTACCTTTGAGTCTTCTAGTGGAAATCTAGCTGAAAGTTCGGGATGCCATCTAGAAGCAACCTCTTGATTATGCAAAGTTGTCTTTTAGAGGTTGGAATTGTTTTGGCCTTGATCACTTGTCAAGTTGGTGTTTGAAGAATAAACGTAAAGCTGGTAAGGCAACAAGGTGGAAATTTTAGAAAATGGAAGAGCATGAAACTACAAAGTTAATACGCCATGAATTATATAGATAATATGCAAATGATATTATAATGAATTTGGCATTTTCAGATGATGTTACATTTCTTTTAAATGTGGCTTTATGAAGCCTTATTTTCTTGTGTAGAAACCACCAAAACAATCTATAGGAGTAACTCCTCAAAAACAAACTATTCTAATTTATTATTGACTAACTATTGTTTTATTTATTTAACTAAACTATATACTAAGGATATAATATATTCCAACATTCCCCACCTTATTAGATCAATCCAAACAAAAGGTGAAACATTTCAAGGACTAAACACGACAGCCCTTTTGGAAACTTTGATAAGACACCTCCATCAATTCTCCTCACTCACCCAAGAAACACCAAACTGGATCCATCAGCAAATCTCCTGACTCTCAAACCTGCAAATCTTTTGTACCACGAGGGACATGCACAATAAGAGAACTCTCCTTCGAGAGTCCACTTTCCTCTTAAAGTTTCAATATTCCTCTTCCAATGCCATGAGAACCAAACACTATAGTGTACAAAAAAAATTGAACCAATGTAGATATACTAATCCCACCCTATTTCAAAGATTACACTATACACAAGTTCTGCCAATAAATGCCAAGTCCCCACTTGCTCCATGAAGGGACACAAATTGAAACTGGTGCTTCTCATGCAAAGTATCATCTTTGAGCGAGAAGCTAATTTGAGATGATAAAAATCCTCAACCTTTGATGCCTCCAACCTCCAATGTTACTTGCTTAGTTTCTAAAAAAGATATTCCTCCTCACTATCATGGTGAGGAGAGTCTTCCAAATGTTACTTGAAGGCATACTACATAGTAGGATTTGTTTAGCATCATCTTCTTCAGTCTTAGAATTTATACCAACAAGTTTAATTTATTCCTCTTGAGGTTGAAGAGTTTCTAGTCGATTGACATCTTAGCACTACAAATGTGAGATCCAAATAATGTACTAAGACATTCCCAGATTTGATTTGACGTTTTTGAAAGATCTGTGATGCAAGTAAGCATTTGATAATGCAAGACCAATAAAGTTTGTTGGTTTGTGATCTTTGACTACCCATTTTGTTGCTTCATCTGCATCTTGTGGCCTTTTTGTGTTTCCAATCACAATGTCCCATAAATTCTTTTCATTTAGAAGCAATTGCATCTTTATTTCCATTTATGAAAATCATTCCCTTCAACATTCCCTTCAAATTTAGCAAAAGTAATTGATTTTTCCATTTAAATAAAAATAACCTTATTACTCCAAAAGGTCTAAACAACTTCAAAAGTTGAGATCTTAAAATTATTTCTATATTAAGGAAGGTTTGTACTCATGACTTTCAAACAAACAAATGTTTGTAACTCCTCATACACCTTTTTACAAGAAAAAATGAATAATTTATATCTTGTGTATTCTTACAATACTTGTACCTTCCAAATGGATGTAGTTTTTATGGTGCATAAAACATCATAAACAAGTTTCAAACCATACACCAATAAATTTCAAATAACTACTCTTCATCAATCATGCATAGTCTTCACAAAAGCAATAAATATATGAGGAACTATACCTGAGTAGTGAAGACCCTTTGCAATTTGCTAGCCATACTACACACAATTACTTTGGTAGTACGTAGCATATGATCCATTCATTACTATTTATGCATGATTACTCCAAACAGTGGGTAGGCATGTCACAAAAGAAACGATTCCAACATCATAACTTTGGGTAGAAATGAAATGAAATGGAAGATTTTCATAAACTGCACGATACCAGGCCATTTATGGACTAAGAGCTGCAGCAAAAGTGCATGCCAATTTACAATTAGTGGCAAACATGTCTCTCTTAATGTGAATAGTGTGTATTGTGTATCTACATTCATCAATTATGGATTTATCACCCACAAGCAAAACAATATATACACACTACCATCTTGCTCGTATCCTGTAGATCGCTCCAGCCATATATCATGTCATATTCGATTTAGGGTTTGATATCATGCATTTTTATATTGAATTTCCCACAGAAAAAAGACACCCACAATTGGAAAATGCTCTCAACGCAATTGGTTTAGGGTTCATACCTCTACAAAGGAAATGGAATCTTCATGGAACAATTGACCTTTTTGGATCCTATGCTACAACATATTGCTAAGGAAAATAGAGCCACTTTGATACCATTTTAGAAAATGGAAGAGCATGAAACTAGAGTTAATATACCATGAATCATATAGATAATATGCAAATGATATTATAATGAATTTGGCATTTTCAGATGATATTGCATTGCTTTCCAATGTGACTTTATAAAAGCCTTATTTCCCCGTGTACAAACTACCAAAACAACCTACGAGAATAACTTCCTAAAAGCAAACTATTCTAATTTATTATTGACTAAATATTGTTTTATTTATCTATCTAAACTATATACTAAGGATGTAATATAATCCAACAGGCAAGACATGGATGTACAATATCAAATAGTTGGTTTGTGTCTGCTTGCCCCATTAGCAGACTGCTTTTGTCAAATAGTGCCTCAAAGGCTCAGGCAGAAGTATTATCAAAGTTAGAGTACTTTGTAGCTGATCTTATAGTTTAGTGTCAGGAGGAATTTTTTAAACCTGCAATTGTTTTAGCAATCAAAGAGGCTCTCCAATTATAAACCTACTTTCTGTAAGTTGATTTTGTCAGAAAAACCTTCAATCACTGGTTTGGCACAAGAAGTGGAATTGATGAAGCCTATAGATGTACCTTTAATGGGTAATAAAGTGGTTTCTTCCAATCTGTTACAAAAGGAAATGCTGAAGCTATTGGAAGTTACTTCAGCCAATGATGCAAAATGTTTAGTATTGCAAGAGTTTAATTGGCTTGATTCTCTTTCGTCTAAAGAGGATTTTCCCTCTAATGAAGGTGTTAAGGGAGAGAAGGATGATGACACGGAGATTGTTTCTCAGAAGAAAGTTGGTT
Organism: Sequoia sempervirens; assembly: GCA_007258455.2. NCBI lineage: Eukaryota > Viridiplantae > Streptophyta > Pinopsida > Cupressales > Cupressaceae > Sequoia > Sequoia sempervirens. The sequence goes on from VDFB02000015.1 coordinate 363,980,259, forward strand.
CAACAACAATAACCAACAGAAAAGCTAAATCAAAGAAAAATGCCTCTTCATGACATTGAACCCCAAAGGATCCTCTGCTTTCAATCTCCTCTTAGTCACCAAGCACTCATCAATGGAATTGTGGGTGGCTCCACTATCTATCAATACAATAATCCATTGCTCAGCTAATACCCCATAAAGTCTAAATGGGTGGTACCATTGTGCTCTTGAAAGAGCTGCAAGAGTGCCATTGCTATCTACTATGTTGCTAGTATCTTTTATGATTTTCTCCTCTATGGTTGGTTATGGTTGTGATTCTTCAAACTCATTCTCTTCATCAAACACCACCTCTATGTAATGTACTTGACACTTGCCAAGACATTTGAGATCAAGGTCTCATGGCTCTCTACAAATGAAACATAGCTTCTTTCTCTTGAGTTTAGTTCTCGTATTGTCATCCATCTTCTTCCTTGTAAATGGTTGTTGTGTAATATTTTATGGCTATGGCTTAATCTATCCCTTTGAAGATTTCCCTTATGGAATCTAGTGGTAAGTTGTTTTTGACTATGATGTAAAGTTTCTCCTTAACACAAATGGCTCAAGTGTCAAGACTCTCTAATAGCTTATTGCACTAAAGGTGGTGCAAAGGTTTTAACTAGGCCCCGAAGAGGCTCAAATAAGCCCTCAACAAAGCAGAAAATAATCCTCTTCTCTAAAATATCAGGTTCCATTACCACAACTCTCTGGAACTTTGCTACATACACATCCAATGAGATTTGTTGTTTCATTATGGCTAGCTCTCTAAAATACTCTTCCCCATCCTTCTATTGAAATCTATCCAAATTTTGGTTGAAACTTTATGAAGTTTTCACAAGGCCATGCACTTGTGGGATAAGGCCGTAATGCCACCAATCATATGTTACACCTTCCAAATGCAAGGTAGTAAATTAAATTGCTTCTTCTTCCATCATGGGTCTGAGTCTAAAATATGTCTATAGTTTCTACAACCAAGCCCTAGCAGCAATCTTGTTTGTGCCAAAGTATTGTCAAAGTTAGAGTACTTTGTAGCTGATCTTATAGTTTAGTGTCAGGAGGAATTTTTTAAACCTGCAATTGTTTTAGGCTTAGCAATCAAAGAGGCTCTCCAATTATAAGCCTACTTTCTGTAAGTTGATTTTGTCAGAAAAGCCTTCAATCACTAGTTTGGCACAAGAAGTGGAATTGATGAAGCCTATAGATGTACCTCTAATGGGTAATAAAGTGATTTCTTCCAATCTGTTACAAAAGGAAGTGCTGAAGCTATTGGAAGTTACTTCAGCCAATGATGCAGAATGTTTACTATTGCAAGAGTTTAATTGGCTTGATTCTCTTTCGTTTAAAGAGGATTTTCCCTCTAATGAAGGTGTTAAGGGAGAGAAGGATGATGGCATGGAGATTGTTTCTGAGAAGAAAGGAGGTTCAACAACAATAACCAACAGAAAAGCTAAATCAAAGAAAAAAGCCTCTTCCTAGATGATTTGAAGATCTCATATAAAAAAGCAGGAGTTGGACAAAATGTAGTTATTGTTTTTTCAAGGGTGGGGACCCCAATAGAACCCCCAACTAATTAATCTAAAACAGAACAGCTAAGTACAACCATCTAGCAAATCAAAGATTACTTTGCAATGTGGAATAATATTTAACAAGCAAGAACATATGTCAACTACCCAACTCCAAGCACCCTTCTCTCAATTTATTACTGATAGATTTTGTCATTTAAATATTTTGCATTTAATAAAATTAAGTTCTTGCAATAGGCTGCATTCTGTAAGTGTAAATATCGAAAGATCTATGGATCAGGTATAAATTTGGATATATTAAAAAATTGCAAACTAGGCATTGAGGAAATACTAATAGTTTTACTCGTGAATACATTAATTCCCTTGTGATGATAATTAAGTATGCTAAGATGAAAAGCAAGATTACAGAACATACAAATTAATAAATACCCTCATGCAAAATACCCTGCTATCCCAAATTTCTAAATGTCAGCTAATTCTAAGGACAAAATAATTCAAAAAGTACATAGAGAAAAGGGTGTGCCTGATCTTCTACTTTAAAGGGCCTGCGGTGACAAGCCAATAGAAAAAGGGAAATTTTTTGAGAAAAGTCTCATAATAAAAAGGGGAAAGTTTTAACAATTATATTAAACAAACAAATATCTGCTAGGCTTCAGATAAGAAGGGAATTGCATGGCTCTACTTGGTTTTTAAAGAACAGATAATTCATTTATTTTGTTCTTAACGGAATTGCAGTCTCCCTTCCAGTGTCCGAAGGGCTAGAGTTTTGCAGATCTCCAAGAGTTGAATTTTTCTCAGACGCTTCTACCCTGGTAACCCCATCAAATAGCTGTGTTCTTAAAATCGTGTGCAACCGCCTTACAAGCTGTTTCTTTAGAGCATCAAAAGCCATTTCCAATCTCTCCACCTGCTCTGTTGCATTAACATTGTACATAAACAAACCATAATAAAGATCAAAGCTGTCTCCAGCGGTGTTCTCAACAATTCGAAGTAATGTCTCATAACCTTTAGTATTTATTGGGGTGGATTCCAAATTCAATTTCCCTAACATCCTCCCAACAGTGTGTGTAATGAATTGTGATTCAGCCGCATGGCGATCATGTTCTGCACAGGACATCTCAACCATCCTACAGCCTTCTTTTGCAAAAATATTCAAAAACCGTTCACAACGCTCAGCTCTCAACCCTTCTCCAATCTTAATCTTATCATAGACCAAAGGAAGACCGCTCCACCCAGCTTTCCCACTCTCAGGCCCAAACATAGGATGGGTGCACAATATATCAAATTCTGAGGGAAGCACTTGTAAGAAGAGATTGCGTGGAAACTCTTTGACTGAAAGGACATCTACAAATAATGTATTTCTTTTCAGTCTTTGAGTTGGAAATGATCTCAACACAGACTCTGTTGATATGATAGATGTACATAGCAATATAACCTCAGGATGCTCTTCACAAAAATCATCTTGATCCATGTAAAAAGAAACTCCCATCTTGCGTGCAACATCACTATGATCTGTTCGAGAATGAGCCAATACCGTATGACCTTGCCGGACAATGGTCTTTGCAAGAAACTGACCAAAATTGCCAAACCCCACTATGCCAATCTTTAACTTCCTATTCTTCTCAATTTCATTCCTTCTCTTGGATTCATAATCAAATGGCTGCGCAGCATCCAAAGCTTTAACTTTCAAATGCCTTGGAAAGTGACTCTGTTTTCCATTTTGTTTCTTCTTCTGAGAAACCAAGACTACTGACTTTGGATATCCTATTTTTTTTGGCATCAAAGGCTGTCTAAAACCAGAACAAGGCTGAGAGGAATTAAACGAAACAGTGGAAATTTTGATTGAAGCAGCCATGTCCAAACTTCTTCCGTACTTCACACTGTAGCTTCAAATGAACAAATGAGGATGTCAGACAGTTCAAAAATTTAAGTAACCATACAAATACAAATGTAATATAGCTCTCTAGGCTAATAACTTAGTAGTAATTACTAATTATTGGCCATGTGCATAAAAATCAAGATGAATTGGAAAAGCAATAACCTACAATTTGAAGCTATATAGGACAAATTTAATGCTGCCAAAAAATTTAATTCTTCTCTGACAAATCAACAAATAAAGCTATGACCATCCAACTGTAAAAAGTTTCATGAGAGTTTGGATAAAGATATTCCATTTTGTATTGCTCGAAATATCAGACTCTAAAAGCTGATAATAGCAAATGCTCAGCTCTAAAGGATAAAATATTTTACACCATTGCAGGTTGTTTACTCAACAAACCAACATTGCTCAAGCAAAGAGGAAAAAAGATTTTGTGAGAGGATGCTATCATTAACTAGAAAATCTTTGGAAGTGATCTTGGAACACGGGAACCACGCAATAATAATTGAAAATTTATTTATAACCAATTAGTCAAGGATTGGGCACTAATATCTCAGCAATTGGTTAAGAAGTCTCCATCATTTTGAAGCAAAAAGCTAAGAGCCATATCTCTACCACCAAAAATGGACGCTATTGCATAAGGTAGACCAGGATGTTTCAAACTAACAGGTATGTGGGGGTTGCAATGCTAATAAGTGAAACGAAAAATATCTTAAGATTGTCTAAAGCAGAACTTTCAAGTTTGACAAGTGAAAGAGAAATAAATATATAGGACATAACACTTATAGCTTACAATGTTCCTTGCCACTTCAAATGCCAAGATTTAAAATATTTGAAAGAACCTCTAATCTGATAGAAAAGCAGGGAAGTTAAATTCGGTTGTGATTCAGATTTAATTGGATATATTATAGGGAACTGAATTTAGACATTAATCCACAAGTGGCCAGAAATAGTCAATGAAACTAAGAAAAAGTATATGGTTGACAAATCACACAAGGAGCACCCATGACAAGAATTTTGTCCAAGCTTATCGCACACCACATTAAAGGAAGTTCATAATCTCACAAAAGATTTACCAAGGAGAAACAGGCCAAATCTTCATTTGATAAAATGAATGATCAAAATAAAGCCAGGTTAGGGTACGGTCCCATGGAGGGGGGCTTCCTAAAAAATTTCAGCGGTGCTGCTGAGATTTTTTAGGAATATTTTAAAGATGGTTGTCCCATGAATTCAATTTTGCAATTCAGCTTAAAAGTTTGAGCTTCAAAATTCAAGGGACGAAGTGGAGTAATTTGATAAAAATTAAAAAGCAAATAAAAAATCTCTCATTTTTTAGTTTTTTTTAGGAATTTAAAATTCAAAGTGATAGACAAGTGGCAGAAAAAATTCCTAAGCTGTAGGGGCAATTTCTAGCCCCACCTCAATTTCACCCGCTGAAATTTGCAGTCCTAAAAGGTAGGGGTTGCTATTTTTCAGGAGGAGATTCCAATTAATCCTACAACATAATTTTTTTTGCTCCATGGGACCGCTTGATCCATGAAAATAGAAGCCCAAGCCCCGCCATGGGACCATACAGTTAGACTCATTGCCACTGTTGAGATGCCTAAGAATCAAAACTCTTTAAACAGCAAAAGCAGCATTGGTGGCTAAAACCTAGCATTGATGCAGTTTCCACTACTATGATTCAAAACCCTAAAAATGAGAATAAGCAACTGAACCTTAAATTTTACCCCTGATCTCCAAAAGAAACATATCCCCATCTGTATGTTCAGAGTCAAAAACCACCAATACAGGTGCAAAAATTAAGCTTACTTGTGTTTAAACATAAGTTTTTGATGCTCAAAAACCGTAAATATGGAAAAAAGAAAAGAAAGGAAAAATGGGAACATTTGCAGCTGAAATATCCATTATCTTTTTCAACCAGATGTGATATAATGGCAATGCTACTAACCGCAACAACTAGCTTAAAATACCCTTACTGCAATTAGACAGCCCATTACTCTAGCAAACAAGCAGCAATGTAGGCTAACCCTACAAATTATAAAGTACATGGAAGGATGATCTAGATTTACAATCCCTAAGAATACAGTGCAGTCCAAGCTCACTGATATCTGATTGAAGGTGGTCTGCAACTTCCCCATTACTGGGAAAGTATACATATAATTTTATTAAAATAAATTAGAAAAAGAATGTCATATTAAACCAGCCAATTTAGTCTAGCAAGAATATAATAGTGAAGACCCAAGATTCAAAACCTGGCTTGGCATGCTTCACCTATATATAAATCAGCCTCATAGAAAATAATGGGTAACCAAAAAGCAAGTTCACCTACTGATAGAATGGAAACAACAACTGCAGGCTCACCAACTTATAGCATGGAATCATGGACTGCTGAAGATGCATCAATGGTAGGACAATCTGAATGAATCCAATCTATAGAGGCTTCATAGGGCATGGCCCTCACCTATAAAAGCCAGTTCCTCAACTAAATCCAGATCATTTATGCACTCGGCCAACTTTAGTTTGGTTAACCACTTTGACTGATAGCATTTAGGATCTCACACATCATATCCTCAAGTGGTTGAAGGCAGCAGAAGAATCTCAAACTACTGATCAAGCGAATCAATGTGTGCTTAAAGTGAATTGCATAGAGATCTATTTAACCCCTCTGACTGATAGCATTTAGAATCTCATCTATCATATCTGTCAAGTGGTTGAGAGCAGTAGAAGAACCTCAAACTACTGATCAAGCGAATCAGTATGTTCATGTAGTAAATTGTATAGAGATCTATTTAACCGACATTTTCCGGTCTTAGATCTCTAATGGACATTGCTCTGAATAGAGATACAGGGGATTATATGCTAAATGCTTCTATTATTCCACATCAGCCAACGGCTGAAAGGTGAGTCAGGCAAGGCCAACTGCCTCACAAACCAGAACTAAGGCTGAACAACATTAAAAAAATAAATAAAAACCTTAAAAAAGCAACTTGAAACACTTTCCAAAATATATTGTCACATTTTAAGGAATAAGATGCCTTAATCTTCAGAAATCATATTCCATGAGTTGCAGTTTACAAGAACCCATCTCTCATGAAGGTGAATGATTTAGTCGGACTCAACACAGCCACAAGATGACCACAATTTGAGACTTGATTTTCAAAGAAATCACCTATCACAACAATATTCCTACTCAAAACCAACTTATAGAGTTTCTCTGACATTCACAAAATGGGGTAGCAAATTAAGTGGACTTCTTTGCATGAAAATATAGTGTTGGGACAGAGAACCTGTCCAGGAAATTCTAGTACTCCAACCCTGCAAAAAAATTTCTACATGTAATTAGTGCCAATTGAACCATTCATTGTCCATGAGAGTTAGAATATTGTGAACTGCTACTTAATCAAATAGATGAAGATTGGGTTAAATAAAAGCCTATAAACCATTTAAAAAAGAAGAAAAACAAAAAATTATTAACAATTTATGTACTATAAAAGGGAAAACCTTGAAAACTATAAATTGAAACTTAAACCTTAGCTCACTTCATCCAATAAGAACACCAAAAAAAACAAAAAACACATTAAAGATTGTAAAGCCATTCCATTAAGTCAGGGAAAAAGAACCTGAAATATAGTGAAAAGAAAGCAAAGATCTTTACTCCAAGACCACCAAAACGCTTGAAAATCAGTAGCGTTAACAGAAAAGCATAAAACAAAATTTACCTCAAAATACGCAGAAACAGTTCCCGTAACTCATCCAAATCGATCTCTCTTCTTCTGATGGAACGATATAAAAGTTGACATCATTTTAAATGAGATTTGAAAAATATATATAAAAAATAATTGAGATAATTCACGGATTTTAAAAGCCAACGTGCAGAATATGCGACGAATAACATAACAAATGACAGCTGTTCGATTATCTTGCCACGAAACCCTACGCGTAAATGCCGTGTATGTTTACGAGGTGGACAGAGAGTATTGAGTGTTATATTTAATCAGATCATAAGCATCAGTCTCTCCGTTGGGAAAGATCTCCAGCCATAAACGTAACCAGTCAAATGTTAAATAGAGCGACTTAAAACGTGAGCACGTTCGGAGAGAAGCTATTTCTTTTGATTGGATGATGTTTGTTCATCCAGTCAGATATAGAATCTTCCAAGTTGTTCATATCGTCAGATTTTTTCTAAATAAAATTTCAAGGTGTACTTTTCCCAG